>JABFEA020000043.1:60831-78571 GCA_019775915.2 Cyphomyrus plagiostoma
CAGTTCTGAAGGCGAAAGGGGGTCAAACACCGTATTAGTATGGTGTTCCTAATAATCCTTTAGGTGAGTGTAGATGCTGGAACCACCTCAACTGGTTCCTTTCGATGCTTGTATCCATGATCTCTTTCTTTCAGTCACTACCCAAAGCTCATAACCATTGATGAAGCCTTTGGCCTCAGCTCCCTCCTTACAATAGTTACAAGCAGTACCACAAACAGTACAGCATCCACATTATTGCCTGGCAGAGATCAATACCCAATGGGAACAAATCTGACTTACTGCTGCCAATATAAACCAAACCTTCGCTCTGTTTGTACAGGGAGCTCATGGCCTGCAACAACAAACTTTTTACTCCATACTCCTGAAGCAACCCCTGCGCAGGACCTCCCAAGGGACACAATTGTATGCCTTTTGCAAATCCACAAAACACATGTAGACTGGTTGGGAATACTCCCATGAACTCTCCAGTATCCACATAAGAGTGAAGATCTGGTCCAGGTTTCCGCAACTAGAATGAAATCTTACAAATTTACAAATGAAAGGAAGCCATTCGGCCCATCTAGCTTGCTTGGGGAGAACTCAACCAGTAGTTTAAAGTCGTTAAAATATTTTCTAGCTCTGATTTAAAGGAACCCAAGCTTTTAGCTTGCACTATACCAACAGAAGGAACTACACACTGTGTAAAAATGTGTGTTTTCTCAAATCCAGTTTAAAATGTTCTCCTGCTAATTTTCACCTAGGACTTGTATTTGAGCTAATATTGAAGTAACTGCACTGCTCAAAAAATTAAAGGAACACTTTTTAGTCAGAGTTTAGTCAACTCAGTAAAATTTCTGGTATACTGATCTGGTCAGTTAAGTAGCAGAGGGGGTTGTTAATCAGTTTCAACTGCTTTAGTGATAATGAAATGAACAACAGGTGCCCTAGAGGGGAAACAATGAGATGACCCCCAAAACAGGAATGGTTTAACAAGTGGAGACCTCTGACATCTTTCTCTCCTCATGTTTTCTGACTATTTTTTCCACTACTTTTGCATTTGGCTACAGTCAGTGTCAATACTGGTAGCATGAGGCGATACTTGGACCCTACAGAGGTTGCATAAGTAGTCCAACTCCTCCAGGAAGGTGCGTCAATTTGTGCCATTGCCAGAAGGCTTACATTGTCTCCCAGCCCAGTCTCAAGGCCATGGAGGACATTCCAGGAGATAGGCAGTTACTCTAGGAGTGATGGACTGGGCCGTAGAAGGACCAAACCCATAAGTAGGACCAGTATCTGCTTCTGTGTGCAAGGATGAACAGGAAGAGCACTGCCAGAGCCCTACAGAATGACCTCCAGCAGGCCACTGGTGTGAATGGCCCGACATCCTCTAGTGGGCCCTGTGCTCACTGCCCAAAACCGTGGAGCTCGATGGGCATTTGCCATCGAATACCAGAATTGGCAGGTCTGCCACTGGGGCCCTGTGCTTTTCACAGATGAGAGCAGGTTCACCCTGAGCACATGTGACAGAAGTGAAACGGTCTGGAGAAACCACGGAGAACCACGGTCTTTTTGGGTACTTCCAGATGGAGGGCTCTGAGCCCTGTCCCAAGGATGCAGGACCTCCTGGGCTCCAGAGGGCTGGTAGGACCAGGCACCAATGGGGTTCAAAGGGCAGGAACCAGGGCAGGAGCTGGTGGATGCCGAGGGACCTGTAGGTGAAGAGCCAAGACTGGGGCAGAAACTGGAACCAGAGAGCTCTAAGGGGTCTGCATGACAAGAGGGTAAAGAGGGGCCTGCAGGTCAGGAGAGTCCAGGAGGGCCCACAGGGCAAGAGCTGGAAGTGTGGCAGAAACCATGGATGGTGTGTCACCATCTTCGTCTATGAGTGACAGAGACTCCGCCTGCTCCGTTTTTGGTTGTTCGTCGGGGCCATTGACTCCTTTGAAGCCCAGGCTTGATGTGGCTGGGGCTCTGGACAGGGCTCCCTGAAGCAGGACTCAAGGCAATGTCTAGAGGGTACTACTCCAGGTCCTCCAGGGGAATATCTTTATCTGGGATAGAAGTACCCAGGGAATCAGCCATAGGGCTAGTAGCTGCAGGAACATCAGGTTCAGGGTTGGCAGGAGCCATCAGGCAGCGACGGGAAGGTGAGGGTCTGGAAGGTCACCAGTAACCTCGCAATGGGCACCGGCATGGAGTTCGGCTGACGCAAGGCATACACCAGTAAGGGGCTATGTGGTGAAACAGGCCTCTCTCTGCTGGACCTTGCTGCACCCCTCCCTCGATGACTTCCTCCTAGAGGGCCCTACAAACAGCAATGGGGACCATGGGGAGGAGGCATCGACCCAGATTTGGAGTCCATGACTGGAACTGAACAGACAGCTGGGGACAAAGCAAGTTCCGATGATGAGGTCCCGGCCACAGGCGAGTCTGAAGCTGACGAAATGCCGGCCACAGATGAGCAGGCAGAAGCCAGTGAGGTAGGTCCTGGCAAACAAGGGGAAGTCGGCAAGGTGGGCAAGCAGGAGCCATCTGGGTGGCGATGACCTCAGGCGAGAGTCAGAGACTAATGATGCCATGACCGCATGCTGGGCAGGGGCCATCGAGGTTACAGTTGCAGACCGGTTAGGGTCGACAGGACCATCTGGCCAATGGCCGCAGGCAGGCAGGTAAGAGCTATCTAGGAGACTACCACAGACAGGCAAGCGGAAGCAGGTTTGGCTGCTGGCAACTGCATGGCAAAAGCAGTCGGGCCTTCTGGCAACAGCATGGAGGTGAGCGCAGCACAAAGGAACCTTCTGGCGACCAGCTGGGGATGGCCGCACTGTGCTGGGCTAGTTTAGACACACGCCCAAGAGAAAATGAGGAGATTAGACAGGTGGAATCGGCTGGATGTGATACCTACCAAGGAACTGTATAATCTTAGCATCACCTCCCTTGACCTTAACTCTACACCTCTAGAGATGTAACATCGTATTAGGTTTTCTAATTATTATCCGACCCTGGTGGTACATGGAAGCATCAACATATGCACCAAGGTCTTTCTTATAATGACCTTCCTTTATTTCAGTAGAACCCACCTGTACTTTAAATTTCTGCTCCCTTACATTTGTCTAGATTAAATTTCATGTGCCAGGTATCAGCCTAGTCACTAATTAAATCCAGCTGTAGCTTCTGTGCACATAGTACTGTGCACCACCCAGCTTGGTGTCATCTGCAAATTTAACAGACTTCCTGTATATTTTGGTGTCAATATTGTTATTATAAATTAGGAATAATAGTGGTCTTAAAATTGAACCCTGGGGTACCCCATTATGAACACAGGCCCAATGAGACATTGTGCCTGTAATAACTCCTCACTGCTTCCTGTCTGTTGACCAGTTGTCAAGCCAAGCTGCTACAGTTCCTAAAATCCCTGCATCTTAAGCAAGAGCCATTTGTGGGGGACAACGTCAAAGGCCTTCTGGAAATCTAAATCACATCGTAGGCATTTTTGTGGTCAATTTCTCTTGGAATTTCTTCCAAGTATTCAAGAAGATTCCTTAAACACGATCTACATCTCCTAAATCTATGTTGGCTATCCCTCAGAATGTTATTTCAATCCAGGTAATCTATCATTTTCACTTGGATTATAACTTCCATTATTTTGTCAGTTATGCAAGTTAAACTAATCGGATAAAAGTCTGGTGAATTACTTCTGTCCCTTTTGTTGAATATAGGCATTAACCCTCTGGGGTCCTGGGATATCTAGGAACACTCTTTCACTGGCTCAGGCTGACTCACACATTTAATTCAATATCATAAACTGAATTCATGGCAAATAAATTATTTCTTATATATAGTGCTACCTTGCTTCTCAAACTCACTAGAACTCGAATTTCTTGAATATCGAACAAACCAGACTGACCTAGAACTCAATCTGAATATCAGCAGTTGAACCGTGAACGCTGACCTAATATAAATTGCACGTGCCAGGAAATGAGTCATACTACAATGCAAATATTTAGCCTGGACGATTAACCAAATAAAGTAGCACAACATTACAGTAACTAATGATAAACAAACTACTAACTTACATGTACTATTAGAGCATTTATGTCATTTATTTAAACTCTATTTTACCCGGTAAATTAATTGAAAACAAGTTATCACTGCTTTACGTGATATTCAGGAGAAATAGCAGATAACACATCGGAACTGCCCAGGATACGAATGTCATGCGTGTAACTAAACCCTTCAACCAATAAGGGCAAAGGTGTGTCGTTACGGAGGCAGTTCCAGTTTGTGCAGCCGGGTGAGTGGTCGCAATGCATCTAACCGTAATGCATTGTGTCAGGATCAGAATGCTTTGCTTTAAGCCAGCACTGTAAGCAAGTCGAACGCATCCAATGACAAGACTGGGGAAACAAACTGAAACGCGGATTTAATACTAAAGATTAATGACAACAACCAGAAACAGCTGATCATATGGGGATCCCACACGAGGTTAAAAAGGGGGGCAGAACAGGGGTAATGTTGGGATAAGAAATAAGATCTTTATTGTTTTGGAAGTCGTTAAGAAAAAAATGCTCTTCTTGTTTTATTCTGTTCATTTTGTGTTTATCTGCTAATCTACGTAATCTGCTATTTCTCGCGAATATCACGTAAAGCAGTGAGAACTGGTTTTCAGTTAATTTACCTGGTAAAATAAACTTTAAATAAATTACATAAATGCTCTAATAGTATACATAAGTTACTGGTTCATTTATTGTTAGTTACTGTAATGTTGTGGTACTTTATTTGGTTAATGTTCCAGTCTGTGAAGAAGGCATTCAAGTAAGAATTACATTGTAGTATGACTCATTTCCTGGCGAGTATAATTTATATTAGGTCAGCGTTCACGGTTCAACTTATGATATTCAGATCGAGTTCTAGGTCAAACTGCTTTGTTCGGCTTTCAAGAAATTTGAGTTCTAGTGAGTTCGAGAACTGAGGTAATACTGTACATGAAATCAATGGCCACCCCAGGTGCTGGCAGGAGATGGTCTAACTTATACAATTTGTTTAGCAAATAATCAACTTTAGAAATGTTCAACGATTTCCTAACACAAGCGCCTTTGGTCAAAAGTGCCTGCTGATATAATAGCACAGGCACCAGTATTCTATGACACCTCATGTCAGTGTAAATAAACCATTAAATGTACCGAGAAATGAAACTGGGATGGACCACAAATACGTGCTATGTTCCCGTTAGAATTAATATGTGGCTGAACGACTTCCTACACCATACAACACGAATTAATCAGCACCTCTGAGTAAGACAATTACCACGAATTACTTAAAGCAAATATTAAACCGCATAGATGTGCAAAACTATAAAGCAAGAGACTATAATAAACAGCCGTGAAAAAAAAAACTCTTTTCATGCCGCTTGCTTGGTGATTTTCATGTTTACACAATGCCTGTGCTACGGCCCTTTAACTGCCTAATTACCGGCCCACGCGCAGCGTTTCCTCGTGGATTGCACGGAACCTGCGCCAGCTATCCCGCTGGTGGCCTCAAATCTCAGCGTGATTTCATGATGACGACGCGGTGAAGGGTGGGTGGAAGAGGGGAGAAAATGAGCGTTCGGCCAAACGCCAAGCTACTTCGGGCGAAGGAAGAAGCACAGCGATATGGAGATAGCTAGCTAGCTTCATAGATAGATATACATACTTACATAAAAGAGAGAGAGAGAGAGAGAGAGAGAGAGAGAGAGCGAGCGACCTATTGAAGGAGCCGGCACCACTCGGCGGCCACCGTCCGATACTACGCTGGCAGTTACTGGAGAAGGAGCAGATACGTGGAGTGGGTGAGGGAGACAGAGCAGTCGTTGCCGTCGTGTGTGTGGATTACTGTTTGGGAAAATATACCGCGCGAGAAGCAAACCAATTACACAACAAACGCAACTACGGCGATATTAAGGTAAGCGTTTCGATGAAGACTAGTTTGCCGAGTACTAGCTGGCTAACCATGCTGTGCATATTCGGGGAAGATGGTAAGCTAAAGCTATAATCTCGGATAGCTAGCTGGCTAAATAGCTGACTAGCCGAGCAGTCGGCTAACGAAACGACCCTCCACCACGCAAAGTAGGTGTACCCAAAGTCGGCTATGTAGGGCGCCGCAGCTATCCGAAGGGCTAACGGCTAGCCGGCGCTGTTTTTGTTTTGCAGCCGCGGTAACTAACGAGTAACGCCATTTGATAACGCCGCTGTAGCCGCCCGGAAAAATCGCGGATTTATCTTTTAAAAGGTGCCGAGTGCGGCCGGTTTTTGGCATGCGCTCACTGTCTGGGCCGCAGTGGGAATATGTTGGCGGTTTGCTGGCTGGCTAGTAGCTGCAGCCGATAACTGGGTAGCCAGCTGGCTTTTCCTGTCATTGTTCGAGCTAACTAGCTAGCTGTATACTGCGTGCTAATTGCTCATTGTTACCGTGCTTTTGATTTTTCCAAATAATACGATTGAAATGATTTCCCCCTAATTTCGTATTAGTAAATGATACTTGGCGGGCTGTTAAATTTAACAAGATACTTGCTAGCTAATCGCATGTACATTGAAAAAAGACGGTAAGGGCGTCGGAGTACCATACGGAAAGTTTAACTCCGGCCACCAGGTCTCCATTCGCCCGATGGGTGACTGGCTGTGGCTTCGAAGATGTTAATTTACATGACAGCCATCAGGGGGGAAAGCCCTGAGCCGTCCAGATGTCCCTTGCCGGGATCGTTACACTCATTGTTCTCATTTTTTAGTGTCAGTCAATGCCGTCGTTGAAATAGACTTTCTATCATTTTGTGTCCAGTGCACATCCTGTTCCCGAAGACTGTAAACTGGCTCGCATTTGTTAGCCTTTGGAATTGACACACTAAATGGCGATGCTGAACGTCGTACAGTATCAGTGAGTGCCATTTATCTAACCGTGTATTTGCAAGAGAGGGGTTTTTCCAAGGCCTATTCTCCCTCACTTTCGGCGACTCCTAGCACCCCAGAAGAGGAAACGAAGCGTGCTATCGCTCATCCATGTTACGTTTTATTTTATTTTTTTTTTGGCACAGATGCCCCGATTCCATTATTTTCCGACTCACGCGCTGATTCAAATCAATCCGATTGTAATTCGATATTAGTTTCATGGGTATGAAATACGAATTAATATATAGCAGCTTTCCATATTTGGAGATTTTTTAAAAAGCTCTAAATGTATCACAGATTTACACGCGTTGTCACTGGAAACAAATTGTGAAAACTGCTTGAGAGAGGCCAAAAGCCTGTATACCAAATTTGAGGAACATATGGGTATAGTTCCTTAAAAACAAAACCAACCTGTCTCTTTCAAAGCACAAGATAAGACTGAAATGCATTTTTCAAAAGGATTTAATGTGCCAAAAATAAAATTAATTTTTTTTTTTGCTTGAAGAGAAGATCCACATTCAGGCTCTGGCAGAAGGGTTGGCAGCAGCACATCCGGGTAATGTCTTGTTAAATGGTTACATATGTTCGTCGTGTTAACTGAATGAACATCTTAACCCTTGTGTACATTGGGACTTTCAGGAAACACTGAACATTGCAAACTTAAAGTTCAAGCCACAAAATACCTTAACTGTGGAAACTTTCGTTGAGTACTTGTTCCCTGAACACTCAGAACATTTTGTAAACAAATGTAACTTTTTTACATTATTTTTTTTTACATTATAGAAATTTTATATCCACTCCAAATCATTCAATAATTGTGATTGAAAATGCCCCCTCCTCAAATTAGGATAAGGTGGACTTTTTAGTTTATGCTACAATATTTAAAACCCTGATTTTTCCACTTGCTGACAGTTTTTGGAGAATGCTGACAAAGCCCTAAATTGGAGGAAAATTAGTGCTCACTGAGTGATGGCAAATTGGTGCCTGATTGCTGCTTGTGACCTGTTCAAAGATGCAACTGGACAGAGTGAATTGCCAATGAGTCATCGATGCTCATCAGATAGCAGGCTAAATATTTGGACCTCTTGTGACTCCAAATCCTTTTGTGTGAACTGTACTGTGACCTGGTTGCGATTGGCAATGAATGTGGTGACGAACTATAGACAATGACATCACAAGACACAGGGTGAGGGGAGACCCGGGAGAGGAGTTTAAAAAGGTGTAAAAATTTAGTTTGTTTAGTAAATGTTCATAGTGTTCAAGGAAGAGGTATTCAATAAACATTTACGGTTATAGTTATGGTTGTTTGCACCTATATTTGTTCTTGAGTACTGTATAGTAGGTTACGTAGGCAGCGTAAGTACCAATGTTGCAATTCATCCGGGACTGACTGGGACAGCATATGTGTCTACAAGTGTTTGTCTATCCTTACATGCTGAAGAAGAAGAATGATGCCCACAAGCACAGGAGCTACACATGACTAATAATTTACATTTAGCTTGATAGTACAACCAACGTTTTATTAGATTTGTATACTTAGCTTGGTAGCAATGTTTTTTTTCCTGTACTGCTGCAGTTAAGAATCTAATAAGACGTTGGTTGTACTTTAAAGCTAAATGCAAATGATCTAAGAAAAAAAGTGTAAACATATTTTATTGATGAAGCATTGTTGCTGTTGTAGTAAGGATGAACTTAACATATGGGGTACCTGGAAACTACGTTGTCATGATTGCATCATCAGCCAAGCATCTGTGTGAGGGGAAGGAATTTGGGCAGTGGAAGACATTTGGCATGACTGTTCTAGCCCGGTTAATTTTATCCATTGTTTAATATCAGTTGATAGCAACATATTATGTGGTGTTTTGTGCATATACACACTGTGGTCTACAAAGAGTGGCTGGACAGTAGTGTTTGACCGATTTTAATGAGCCGCAAATAAGACATAAGTGCCAACAGTTAAAAACTACAGCTTTCCTCTGTTCAAAAAGCCATGAAAAATGAAATCATTCATAGGAATCATTGCAACATTTACCAAAAAAACTTGCCCATAAATCATAGTACTGTTTCGTTCAGTACTTTTGCTTACATTTACAGAAATTCCTTTTCTATAATGTGTAATGTTCGAATGTTTAAGTATATGGGATAATCTTTTTTTTCCCCGTGGTATCATTGGGTATCGGGAATCATGTAATTCTACTGGTATCGGCACCGACTAGGCTCATGAGATGACGGTATATATCAGATGATGAAATAAAAACGTCTGTCGTTTCATATTATGCTCTTAGTTATTTCGTGGTGTTGCAAAATACACCGTTTAGGGCAATATTTTATTCATCATTTGGAAGATGGTTTGCAATGTTATGCCACCACATGCGATACGGCACTTGAATGGGATTTCTTATTTGTGACCCACACAAGGCAATTCACAAGTATCACGATCCACGAATATCCATAAATATGTTTTTAATTTTAATTGTGTAAAGTTATACCCACAAAAATACAGACTGATATGTACACATGAAATGTGTGTTATACCTTTGTGGATCATTTCTTGCCTTTGTGGGTCGTTACATTTGTGACTTCTCTCCTATTGATTTGTGGATTTTTGTCTGATTCATACCGCTATGGAGCCCTTAAGAGGTCTGGGTGGGAAAATAGTTTTGTGTTTACTTGCAATATTTTTGCAGTCCCACTACCCTGGCCCACTTGTGCTGTAAGTATTAAACTAAGGGGGAAAATATACCCCATGTAACTCTTATTATGTGTTTTTATATGTATTTATTAATAATTGCGCTGTGTCCATTCATTGCCAGAGACTTTATGTAAGACAGTTGGGCTATTGAATGTGAAGTGCACACATACAACCACTGAAATATATTGCAAACACTGAAAGATATAGCAGCCGGGAACTTTAAACCTTAATTCCAAAACCGAGTGGTAAACTCGACCCCACTGTCTGTAATGTTTCAGAAGAGACCTGCGTATCCATACATCGAGCCAGAATACCTGGGAGGTATACCTGAAAGTGGTTTCAGGTTTAAACCTTAACTATGATACTGTGGTGAAGTTGACTTTATATTTAGTTTTCCGGGTGTAATATCTTTCAACAAAAGCAAGCAACACCCCTTGGTTTTCCAGATTTCTTTTTTATGGGCAAATTTTAATTAATATTTCAATGGGGACATTTTAAATCTCTTAATGTGAAAAAGCTTGTTGCTAAATGTACGTAAACTGTGACCAATAATCACCAAATTTTGCTCCAATATATCTGGTCATAAACACTTAAACCTGGCAAAAAATCTAAACTGAAATGCTAGGAATATGGAATTTCAGACATTAAACATTTTCCTCTCCATTGACACTCATTATAAAGAAACACACTGCATTTCTTCGATTCATATTTGCTCTCTAATTTTAACCACAAGTACAGATAGGAAGTTATTCGCCTTCAGTAGCCCAGCTGTCTTTTTTACAGTCACTGACAGTGAATGGGCACAATGCAATTAATAAATATGTATACAAACACACATGAAAGTTACATGGTGTGCGTTGTCCCCTGTAGTTTAATGCATAAAGCACACTTCATTGGACATTTGTGTCATTTAGGTTTGTATACTTTTAAATGGATACAATACATTTGTTAACAAAAGTATTGCGAGGGAACACAAAATTAGGAATTAGGAAATTCCCTTGCAGTTTTATTGCATTGTATGTTCTGTAAAATCATCCACATTTGTACACAATTGTACATGTGAATTTTTTTTTTGCGTATTTGTGGATCATTTATCTTTGTCAGTCACATTACATTATATAATTATCTGGATATGAGTTTACTTGTATCAGCATGTGAAATTTTGATCATATCGTAGAGCCCTAATACTGACTAAATTTCTGGTATCGTGACATCCCTACTAAAGACTTGGTATGTAGTCGTGTTTCCTGAAAGTTCTGTGTCTACAAGGGTTAACATGCCACATCTTTTTAAATGTAGATCATATGTTGTAATTTGATTAGTGTTTTAACAATTTATTCTGCATTGACCAGAGAATTGTCGTTTCCCTTTGTCTCTTCTTGAATATTTTTGTGACACAAATCGCTGACAAGTACGTTATATTTCCTTCTGGTGAAAGATCTTGTAATGTGACCCACTGTCGCTGATCAGTTATGTAGTGTGTAAACCACAATGACTACAAGAGTCCCAATTACAAGATAACAGTGTTATGAACCCCAGTCTTGGGTCGAGGCATAACAGATTGAAAGGAAAAGGGGAAGTGGAATAAGGGAATACCAGGGTGTGTTTGGCAAGGGAACACACGTGGACAAAGGGTTGACTTGTGTAATGTGAACAGTACAGCAATCTGAATACTTTGACAGTCCTATAGTGTGAACTTAGCATTCCTGCTGCTTCATCTGTAGCCATCCTCTCTGTTCTATGAGATCTCTACTATCCATTGCTTTTCTTGGTCCATGTGACTGTTGTCATGACACTTTCTTTGTGGAAGCATACTCCAGGAGATATGTTATCGATTATTATGTTTTAAAATGGTGCTGGTTCCATACTTTTACCCAAAGCAACCAGTATTATTGCCTAGCACATTGTGTTCTCTCATGTTTGTATGAATATATTGGTAGCATCCTGGTTAAGTCACATCATGTTCATTACCTCATAAGTCAGTAAATGTCTAACCACCAATGTTGCCAGCTGCTGCATGAAGCACTCAATTTAAATATTTCATTCCCATAGCAAAAAAATTCAAAAGCTACAGTTTCTCAGATCATGTTTCAACTGGCCTCGTCTCTCCTAGTTGAGCTCAGTGGCGCTTGGAAATCTGTGTGGGAGTCTCTGGCATTGTCTCAGTCTGCCCAGAAAGGGAGACTGGTTTTCACATCCTAAGGGTGTTTGTGTCAGTGGCGTTAAGGGGTTCACCGAGTTCAGGGGAGGTGTGCATCAGCGGATTCCTGCGTGGTGGTGGTGGGGGGGCTGCAGGGAGCGTGTGGGTTGGGCTTTTGAAGTGAACGACTTGGGCCTTTGCATTCCTATCGGCCTCACCGTCTTTATGAGGTTGCACTGTTATTTTTATGTGTTTTGCTCAGTTTGGTGCTGAACAAGTATTTTGTAACATTGGTCATTAGTGAATAACTTGCTCTTGGCTTTACTATCAGATTTCCTAATTGCACTTTGGCAGCTTAATTTCCGGGATGAGAGCAAGAAGAAAAAAAAACTTAGAATCCTGAATTTCTTATAACATGGCTGCGATTGTACACTTTTTTTTTTTTTTGGGAAAGATAAAAAGGAACTTATTGGGAAGGTCAGTTAAGTATAAGTTCCTATTTTATTCACTGTGTCGAGTAATATGAAACCATTTATAATAGGTGATTATAAGTAGTACAAACTGGGATGTTAAACTCTTCAGAAATTACTGGCAGAATTCAGAGGAATCCGGTAAGTGTGGTTTGAATACAGGCTTTGCTGGAAAAGTTTGCCTTTTGGCTTGGTCTTAGAAGCGAGTGCACTTGGAGTGCTTAGTGGGAATATCATTGCTTACTGCATTGGCCAAGCTCAGTCTCCCCCTCTCAGTATCATGTTACTTGTAGTATTACGATCCTTATGACTGCAAAAGTCTTAGCTATTCTGAGGAAACTTGAGGGAAAATGCCTGGATTCCCTCCTCTAGCCTTGGATTTGAAAGATAAACCCCTTTAGATAGTCAGCCTTCGGAGCCCAGTGGTCTGCGTGCCAGTTCACCTCTTTCTGTGTCTCCTTATGGGGTCTGCATGTTTTCCATAACTAAATCCACATGGCTGAAAAAGTTTTCAGGAACCACAGGAAAATTTTCAATGTTCCAGTGCCTCCTAGACTGCTAAATAGAACATAGTTTTTTACCAAGGGCTATGTCAAGTGCTAGCGCAGCCTGTTCGTGAATTCCCATAATCCCCCCCCCCAGGATTCTCTTTCCTGTGGTTGGCTACATTTCTATATGTGAACTGTTAAAGCAATTTGAGAAGCAAATTCCACCAAATCTCCTGCAGTTATGGAAATATCTCCATCCATTTGCATCTAGCTCTCACTGCAGTCACTGTAAACTGCATATATCCTGCGACCCATCACCAGCAGGAGGTGTTGCACACGAAAGAAAATTGTTGTATTGACCTAGCATAACCTCAGATTTTCTATGTCTGAGCTGGCTGATTGAAGAGCATGAGGAACTTCTTATTCATGAGACTGCAGCACATACTCTGTTCCAGCCTCCCTGTTTCACTCTGTGTTCTTTTTTTTTTTAATGTACTTGGAAAACTGCTGTTTTGAAATGTGCTGGGCTCACTTCCCTTGCAGCCTGTGGCAGGACTCGGCAGGCTGACTTGAGAACTGCTGGGCTGGGGGAGGGGGGATTAGGAACATAGACATGCTGCTTTTAGGGTGTGTCCCTCATTTCAGGCCAGGGTGGTGCTGAGAACAAGAACAGTTTTTTTTTAAAAAAGAAAAAAAAAAAAAATTTGTCTCTTTGCCGTCTCTCTGGCCCCTACGCTCACATTCCTGTTCTGCTCTGAGCTTTGGTAGAGTTGAAGGGATTCTGTGTCCATGCTTGTCTGCCACAGCTGCTTGGAGCTGAGGCTGATGAGCACAACATCATAGCTGCAAGCTGTGAACTCCCCATCCCCCCAAAATAAAAAATCTGACATTTTTTGCTACTTCCGCCCACACAGCCACATCCATGCAATCTCTCTCTGCCACACACACACACACACACACACACACACACACATACACTGTGTAGGAGTTACGCTGTGTATTTTTGTTGCCCCCAAAATATATTGACAAAAACAGGTTGTTGAAAGCCAGGCCAAAACACTGCCTAGCCAGACACCCAGGGCTTCTCCAGATAAACCAGCAAAGTGGAAGTTAAAATGCCAGATAAGCCATTTACTGCAATGCTGGCTAGCCTGCTTTTTTACCGTAAGAATGCCAGGGGTTTAATTACTGTAAAAGGCCATGGGAAATGAGTTAATGCCACAGCTTGGAATACATTTAAATAATTAAGAAATCTCATTGTGTCAGGGTTAGTCAGTCCCTCCAGTGACCCTAGCTCAAGCAACCACCAGGAGAAAGACTGCTTGTAGTGGGTGCTGGTGGAATATTGCCTAAGAAACTGCACTTGCGGTTGAAAATATAGTTGCAGGATTTGTATGCTAGAGAATATCTTCATTTCTTGTGACGCATTTTGTAACATTTTGGTCTAAATAAATGCCGTATAAATACTCTTTCTTACCTATAGTCATACTGTAGCCCTTATGCCTATTTCACTTTGCTTAAGACGATTATAGACCTCGCATACAATTACAGTAGTTCCAACAAGCTGCTGGATATATAAATAATTAGGTTTGCAATAGACCCACACAGTAAAAAGGGTCTTTTGAAAACAGCTGCATGACTGACCCTTAAACAACCTGAAAGACACAATGAAAGGTTGAGAAAATACAGGAAAATTTATCGAACAGCGGAAAAGACGACTAGAATTTTACTCAACCTTACCTCACCATCTGCCGTTGATGCCCAATTTGCGGAGATCACTGACAGATCAAGCGAGCATCATATAGACAATACATAAATCAGGCCCTCCACCTCAATACTCATATCTAAAAGAAAAGACGATATCTAAAGTAAGGGACTGAGTGAAATTTAAATGCTGGGTTGCAATTTTTAGAATTAGCTTGAAGAGAGACCCCGATTATCCAGCCTCATTGACTAAACTGCTGATTTTGCTGCTGGAGTTGTTAATTAGCTTTATCATATTACTGTAATCACACTATTAGATTTGATTCAAGAATAACGGAGATGACAAAAGACAGAACATGAAAATTGAGCAAAGAAGATATCAGTAATGTATATTATCATACAGATTTATTCTGGGTTAGATGCAATAAAGTGGATTTTTTTTTTAATGTTTTGCTGCATTTGATATTAAAACTGTTACAGTAATGAGATTTTTGGCAAACACTTCGGGGGAAAATTTTGATTATTGAATCAGAGCAAAACCTAAGAAGTTATTGTGATGTCAGCTCAGCAAAAGTGACTCCTTTGTAGACTGCATTTCAAGGAACCTTTTAAATGAGTCTTTTCGTGTTGCTGTCACGTTTTTGGTCCTCGAATGCAGCCTTGGAAGGATGCAGCCCCTAAATTTGGACACAGCCATTGAATTGTTTTTCAAATACATCACCTATGAAACAGATCCTTTGAGTCTCATTCTGAACTGATGGGATAGATATGCCAACCCCACTGTGGCTAGGTACCGAAGAAGACCCATAAACATGCACTCAGACACAAGTGCGGGTGTCATGCCAAACTTTCATAAAAGTCAGAACACCAAGAATCCAAAATCAGAATATATGGCTGAATATTACATTCTGGGCTGGTGGAGATCCTTCACAAGCAGCCCGTAAAATGCACCTGATGAAGTGAAGAAACACATGAACAGGATCCGGTTAGGTTGTGAAAATGTCGTAAAATGAAGTGGAACAATTCGGACACTGCCACAAAATATGGCTTAAAGTGTAATGCTGTGCTGCGCAGACTCGCGCGGTGTAAATCAAGCATACAGAGTCAGATTTTTCACAAAGCAAAGGTATATGTGAACTTTGTTGGGCTGCAGTCAACACTTCTGGAAGTAGTAATGACAGATTTATGTCACCACTGTAAAGGAAGCATCTGATATAACTTAAATCCTGAGAGAGCTTTTATTTTGAACTGCCATTTTCAAAACGGTGTCTTTAATTCAGTATCTTGTTTTAAATGGTGCTTGTTTTAAATACACCTTTAGGCTTCTTCTAGTCTGGGTTATAATTCACGGTTTATTTTAAAATTAGGGAGAAAGATCGCGATTGTGTGTCATAAAGATCACAATATTTCTTTTGGGACGATCACCCACCCCTGATGTCAATGGCTGTACACAAAACTGTGTTGTATTCTATTTCATTGTAATTGTGTGAGTGACCCATTTGATAATGAAATGTTAATCTTAAATATGAAAAGATGAATTTTTAAGTCTCCTAAAGATACATACACCTATTACATGGCACCTTATGCCAGATTTCTACTTTCTGACTAACAATGTCACACAATTTTGCTCTGCTGTTGTCACAGAACATCATGTTTGCCTTGTCAGGTGAAAGTTTCACTGTAGTTTTCTTAAAATATCCTTGTAATTTTAAAGATCTACATGTTTAATGTAATTCAGTTTTCTAATGATCGGTCTGTTAGGAAGCATAGCAGTGTCCATCTTGTGACTAGCTTGTTGGTAGAATCACCTAGTTGCTTTTATTGCAGGTTATCTGGTTAAGTGCCACATCAAGGTCCCTCCTAGGGTTTTATTGCTAATTTGTGTCCATGCCTTTAACTATTTCACCTCCCAACTCTGCTCTTATGTGTAACAGAGGCCTGCATTACAGAAACAGAAGTAGTTTGTGCCTGCTTCTGTGTGTATCTGGATACTGGCTACATTTTGTAACGGATCTCTTCATCCACTCAATCTGAATAGTTAAATCTTTCGTCAATTTTATTTAATATGAGCCTGTTACTTGGCCAAAAAGAAATTATTCAGATGTTCTAGTATGAGGAGACTCATCAATTCTGCAGCTCCGTCTTCCAGCTGAGAAAAGTGTCTTTCTTAGTGGGGCCCTTGCTTGGGAGTTTCATGTTTCATGTTCCATGTTCTGCGTTGCTCTATCCGATGAAGTTTCCGGGGGAAAGGGGCCCCACATCCTGCTGGGGCTTGGGGGAATTGATGGTCTTATTCACATTCCGAGCCTTGTGTCATCGTTTCTAGAGTATGAACCTACACGCAGCTCCCCTATCATTACTCTGATTTGAGGTGGGGTGGTAGGAACACACTTTGTGTTTTAGTTTTTTAAAATTAATGTGCCGTTACCTCCATAGTGTGCTTACTTCAAGTGTGTTCACACTTCATGGTGATGGACTGAGTGTATTGTGAGAGACAGGAAATGGGGTGGGGGCGAGAATGAGTGCGATCACCCTGAACATGTATATTTAGACCTACATTTATTTAGCGCACACTTTTGTTCAGAATGGGGATGTGTGATTTTGAACATATTAGATTGTGAATGATTAAGATGTTTCCATGATGTCTCATTTATGGAGAAATCGTTGGTTTTCACGACACTGTGCACTTTTTGTCTGTTGCAGTTTTAGGGCTCTAAAGCTGTTTTGTCAGCCAAATCATTCCGACACATCAGTAAACTGGTAATAGCAAACAGTTACTTGGATTTCTTCCCCTTTCACTTTCTTGCCCTCATCCCAACAAGGAATGCGCAACATGCAACGCATTCCCTATTTAGCAATGCGACATCATGGAGGCTCTGGTCCATAAAAAGAATTTGACATTGGTAATATGGAACTTGTTTGGAATTTCCGAAACCAACATGCCGCAAACAGTTATTTGCAAAATATGGTTCACATGTCAGTGTTAGGTTGTCCAAATTCATTAAAATAAAAGGTATTGTAATGGTAAATGGACTGCATTTATATAGTGCTTTTCTACTCTTCTGAATACTCAAAGCACTTTACAATTTATGCCTCACATTCACCCATCCACACACCGGTGGTGAAGGCTGCCATGCAAGGCGCCAACCTGCAGAAGGCGAGGCTCGAACCGGCAACCCTCTGGTTGCCAAACGACAGCACTGCCCTCTGCACCACCATCTTCATAATGAATTATGAAGAGGAGTATGCCTTTGGACATTAGTTAGGTTTCACACACACACACACACACACACACACACACACACACACACACACACACACACACACACACACACACACACACA
>JABFEA020000043.1:102421-113585 GCA_019775915.2 Cyphomyrus plagiostoma
GCTCTTCTATCAGCTTGAATCAGTCGGCCCATTCTCCTCTGACCTCTAGCATCAACAAGGCATTTTTGCCCACAGGATTGCCGCATACTGGATGTTTTTCCCTTTTCACACCATTTTTTGTAAACTTACACAATGCTAGTAATATGGATGAACTGGGAAGGGGATGCGAGAGAAACACAAAGTGGTGCTGTCTTTGGTATGAAAGGCAGAGCGTCAGTGCAGGAAGGAAGGGGTTAACTGGGAGCTTTGCAGGGCGGGGGGGAGGGGGGCTGTCTCCCAGGGAGACGGCTGCACATGCTGAGAGAGGCCTGAGCAGAGCCGTTAAAATGACGGCCTGGGAGTCAGTGCTTAGCTTGTGCATTCTGCTGCTGGAATGTCAGTGCCGCCATGGTTACGGGGCTTGTTGCAGCCAGGCAGGCAGAGCACAGGTGGTGGGGGGGTGGCCTGCCTGCCTGCCTGCCTGCCATTATGTAATTCTTGTGCCTGTGTGGAGATGTGTTTAGTGTGCTGTGCCGCACCCCATCACTGCACATCCCAGCTGCTGTTGCATGCCTGATTACACACATGCTGTCTGTGCCTGTCATTTCCTCAGGCTTTTCCTGGGTTCCTGTCTGAGACCCCATGTGAATGCTGTGTGTGCGCGCGCATGAGTGTGTGCGTGTGTGCGTGTGTGCGTGTGTGTGTGCGTGTGCGTGTGTGTGTGCGTGTGTGTGTGCGTGTGCGTGTGCGTGCGTGTGCATCTGTCTGCATGTACACCTGTGGGGGCACCTTGCTGTGTCCTAAATATGGTCACTGCTTGGCGGCAGATGGTGGCTTCACATGCTTCCCCTGGCGTGTCCCCCTTCCCCGTATGCTCCCTCCCCCTTTCCCAAACCCAGCTTCATCCCTGACATCACACTTCAAAAGCGACTGCGAATCCCATTTAGGTGACTAATTTCCTCACCTCACCATGCTTTTTTTCTACTTCTCTAGCTATTTCTCAATTTTCATATTTTTCTGACACTGATGAGGCCTTGTTGTGAACGATGGACAACTTGACAAACTTAAACTTCTGCTTTACTGTATTGGCTGCCCTAGATGGAGTATCTTGCAGTTTCATTTCATTCTCTCATTCTTCCACATCCTACCATCTAATAGTGTCTTTGAAAACCAAACCACAGGGAACTTACCTGACCTGCTCCATCTATGAAGCTATGTGTCCTGACTCATTTCAGGGGTTCTCATTACATACTGTGGCCAAGGGGCTGGTATATGGGTGTCTGATACCTCTGAATGGTATGTTTGACCTGTTATTTTGGGAATGCACTGTGTGATGAGTGTGTCTGTCTCTGTACTGAAATCACTGTGTTTTGTGCTGTATTAGTATGGTCTGTAGGTTGGCAGGAGCTTGCTCTGGCTCTGGGGGCTCAAGTGCCTTGTCTGGGAGCTTTCAAACAACCTCACCTCCAGTAATTTATATATCCGTGCAGTCTCACATAGCAGCCTTAGTGTTGTAAACTCTGGCCTGGACATATTCCTAACTCCTCTGCCCTGTTGTTTGTCAGCGGTTTAGTGGATCTTCTTTTTTCTACTTAGCAGTGTAACTATGAGTTTTTTAACCTGACAGTATTTATGTGATTATGCCACTACTCCGCTATAATGTAATTCACAATGAAACTCTTCATAGTGGTCTACTGTACATACCTGATACAAAATGTCTAGGGTGAGGTGTTATTACATTATTAAGGTGTATTCTGTTTTTTTCCCTCATTACTTCAAACTGGCAAAAGTGAGCTTATTTTAGTCTGTCTTTATGTGTATTTGTGTGTGGGAGAGAGAGTTTCTACAGTATGTATGTAGCAGTATTAAGTACATTCACCCACGCAGAAACACTGTCTTGCTGTTTGTCTGTTCCTGCCGTTCGCTCTGCACTCTGACATTAGGCTTTCTGGCATGCTGTGTGTTTATCACTATTTGACCAGTACATGCTTGCCTCTTATTTACAGCTTAACTATTTTTGCAGGACCCTCCAGCATAAAATGGGTGTCTATTTATTATATGACAAGGCAGTAAACGTAGTTTCTAAATATATAAATCCGAAATTCAGGCTTTTTTTTCCCCATTACTGAGATGTGACCTTGATATCGACTTAACGTCACTGAAATTACTGTTGATATAATAAAAAAAAATGGTGGAAAGAGCATAAAAGATTTGTTGGTCAACACGACATCTGTCAGCACAAAGTACATGGTGCCTTGAGTTGACATTTCTCTTGGGCCCTCTATGATGCTATTCATAAATACAAACAAATATATGTATAACATCAACAGGTCAGTAGATTAAATTCAGTATAAGAGTGATTTACTTTGCTTGGCATGTGTGTGTGTGTGTGCATGGTAGTGCAAATGTGCAGTGTAGTGTATAAAGAATGTGCAAATATAAAAACAGGCAGACACAACAAATAGCATCACTGAAGGGTAAGTGGGGGGTGTCTGATCGGGGTAATAGCAGTCTTGGAGGTTGGATGGGTGACCATTGGGGACAGTGTCTCTCTTTGGAGGGGGGTAGCAGGGTATTGTGCAGCCTGACTGCCTGGAGGATGGAGCTATTGCAGTGTCTGGTGGTGACAGTTTTGATACTCCAGAACCTTCTGCCAGATGGCAGGTGAGTGAACATTGGGTATGGGGCATCACTGGTGCATTATTGGTGCATCAGCGATGCTTTACTGCTGCTTTTCCTGCACATGCAGCATCCAGGTGTCGATTGTGTGAAGCACGGGCAGCGTACAACACTGAAAAATACCTTCTTTTTTTAGCAGACCTAAATATTTTGAAAACACTATTTTCTGCAAGCAAAATATTTCAAACATTTATTTTCAAATAAAAAATGGCTTCACTGGTGTCAAATTAAATTGGTCCTTCCAAATGTTTTTATGGTAGTTCCTCCACAGAACGTTTTGTTCACATCATCCTACTCATCGGAAGGGCTGGTCATAAATCCCCCATGGTTATATCTTCTGTCCTGAGGTAGTGGAGGATATAAACTTGATATACGATGTACCTTTAAGGGCCAGAAAACTATATTTGGTCACAAATAGCGAACTACTTCTTTTTTGAAATGATTTTATTGAACGTTCATCACATGCCAAGATATCACTCATGCTCACATACGCACACAGCAAGGTTATACGCCATCAACAGTCCCCGTTATGACAGCTCAGTAATACTGTTAGTTTCATGGAAATAACTGTTGAAATGATCAGCTCTACATTATTTACACTTATTCAGGTTGATAGATTGCTGTACTTGATATTGCACAGCCTGCAATGTGGTTACCGCACATCCATATTGCAGTGTCGTGTATTGCTCTGCAGTATATTGTCCAGCTCAAGCACCCCCTAATTGTCTATGCGACCTGGTATGTGACCCTCTTCACATATGAAACCTATTCATGCATCAGATGAAAACAACATGGGATAGATACATTTTTAGTCCCTCTCAGCCTTCCATCCTGGTAATGTAATGTGTGTTGTGCACTTCCAATTGATATCAATGTAGTAAATAGAGAGAACTAGTTCTTCCTCAGCAATCCAGTGATATGTATAGTTGCCCGACTCTGACTTATTCAGTTTGTTGAGATCCAATGAGACCGATATCTGACACAGGTGAGATATAGATATATAGCGCTGAGATGTTAGGCTGGCTGGAAATGCTAACTGCTCTGTTTTGTTGTTGTACTGTTATAGCCAGGGACATAGGAACCACACAAGCTTACTGGCTTTCATTCATACCCCTCCCCTCATTAAATAGACCTTTTGAATTTAAATTAAGTTGTGCTCCCAGTTTCAAACTTGCTCCTATATTGCAGGTTGTAGTCTTTGAACACGCAGGCATGGTATGATCAATGCCTGCTGGTTTGTTTTGTTATAATAAGTGTTAAGTAGTGCACTTGTAACTAGACATTCATTGGAAGCACAGCTAAGCAGCTCTTATGCCTAGTCAACTTCTCGACAGCATGTATTTAATGTGCTATTTGCCTCGCATTGACATTGCTTTGGACAAAAACATCTGCTAAATGTAAATATACAACCCTGTTTCCGAAAAAGTTGGGACACTGTGTAAAACAAAAATAAAAACAGAATGCAATGATTTTTCAGATTCCTTGAGCTAGATTAACTGTTTTTGTTTGTTTTAGCCATTTTACTAAAAACGTTTGGTTATTTAAGAATTAATAATAGTCACCTTTGTGAACTTTGTTGTAGAAACTTAGCTAGCTGGCCAATAAATATAGGCCTATGTTCTGAAATTCAGCTGTGAAATGAATTACCATTGGAAGGGGCAGTGTGTGGCTGAGTGGGCTAAGCCTGTGTGCTTGTAATTACAAGGTCGCTAATTCAAACCCAGCCTCAGCACATCTGCGGGTCCTTAAGCAAGACCCTTAACCCTCAGCTCCCTGGGGGGGGCCGCTACAGGTGGCTGCTCTTCGTGGACTGTTTATGCCTCCCTCAACTTGCTCTTTGTAGAGTAAAGACAATTTCCCCACGGGGATAAATTAAGTATCGATTATTAGTAAACCCCTTAATTGAAAATGCAACAAATATTGAAACTGAGGAATTTTTATTGTATTATGAGAAATACATGCTCAGTTTCAATTTGATAGCAGCAACACATTTCAAAGAATTTGGGACATGGTCCATAAAAGACTAGAAAAGAGATGTGTGGTGTTGAAACAAAACACCTGGTTTGTACGGCTGGGTGATATTGGTGAAATTTTTATTGAACATTTTTCAGCCGATATTGCTAATTATCACAGTATAATCTATAAATCCACACATCCTTCCATTTTTCCAAAATCACTCATTCTATTTAGGGTTGCGGGGGTGTTTGAAGACTATGTCGGAGGCTATGGGCTCAAGGTTGGGAACAACCCAGTATGGGGCAGTAACCCATCTCAGGGGCGCACACACACACCATTAATTTCAATAACAATTCTTTTATTCTTGATTTTGAGGCTCTATTAATTACTGCTAGTAATACATCAACAGTATGCCTTATTGCTGCGTTTTTTGTTTGACTGCCTCACTGCTTGTTACATAGGACGGGTTTAACATTAATGTGGGTGGTAATAGCCACCCACCTGGTATTGAAAAATAAAATACCGTGTCTAGCTTTGAGTCGATATAGGGCACGATTGAAAGTTGCAACACTAATTGCTGGGGTCTATGACTGTAAGCACTTCCAATCAGTATGTTCTACTGGCTGGCAGTGCTTCATGTGGTGCAATAAATTAATAGTATTTCCAATTTTAGTTGGCACCACGTGTGCGTGTTATGCGATTCTTTAAATTGCCAAAGTACTACCACACCACCGACGTCTTTTTACCTGGTTATCCATAATATCTCCCTTTTTAAAATGATGTGGCTGCTGCGCTTTCTTCACCAACAGCAAAGCTTACTCTGAGGGAGGCTTCTCTGTCCCATGACTCACGAGTTGTGCCTAGTTGAATGGAGGCAGGTCAGGTTATTTTAGTCAGTACCCAAAACACCGTTGCTCACATTCTCTGTGGAGTATTGCTGTGTGAATTTCTTTCAAAGTGAATTTGACTGTGAACTTTTGTGTTGATTACGCTTCATATTGCGATGATTAAACGATAATGATAATCTTCTAGCCCTATCTGGATGAATGTCTCACAACTAATTACGGTAATTCCCAACAGGTCAGTAAGGTGATTGAGTATGAAAAGACCCTCCTAGAGCCAGTGTTTCTGTGCAGGGAAGATGAACCTGTGAAGGTTCACCACTCTTTGCAAAAATGCATTGGAAAATAGGGCAACAATTTAAGAATAATGTTCATACATTATTTGTTGCAGAGGATGGATTTAACATTGGTAGTAGCCACCCACCTAGTATTGTATTGCAAACAATATAGCAATTGTATCATCTATGGTAAATAAGAAACCTAAAACATTCAGATAAGGAGAAATCTCTTTACAGATGAGACGAGGCTGAAAAACCAATATTAGCTATGATCTTCAGGTCCTCAGGTGGTACTACATTAAAAACACACAATTCTATAGCAGAAATCACTGCATGGGCTCAGGAACACTTCCAAAAACCATTGTCTGTGAACACAGTTTATCGCTGCATCTACAAATGCAGGACAAAACTACCATGAAACTACACAAAGAAGAAACCATATCTGAACATGATCCAGAAATGCCACCAAGTTCTCTGGGCTTGAGCTCATTTTCAAAGATGGACTGAGACCAAATGAAAGTCTTCTGGGTCTGTTAAATTAAAATTTTAAGTTCTTTCTGGAAATCATGGATGTCATGTCCTATTGGCTAAAGAAGAAAGGGACTATCCAGGTTATCAGCAGGCAATTCAAAATCCAACATCCATGATGATGTAGCGTTGCATTAGTGCCCATGGCGTGGGTAGCTTGCACACCTGGAAAGGCACCGTTAATGTTGAACGTTATCTATTGGTTTTTACTTGTTTCCGTTGCCTTACCTTAAATACAGTTATGTCAAAAAAGTGGGGACACCTCATTAAATATTTAGTTATTTATTAAGAAATATCAACATATCAGTTATTAAATCTTAAATTATATCTGTGCATCTATGCAAAAACAAAAAATAAATTGACATATTTATGAAAAGAAGTTAATTTCTAATGCTAATTTCCACTGAGGAAAAAGTTAGGACACCCTCACATTCATCACTATTTTAAATTCCTAAAACTAGATTCAGGTGCACTGTATCAGGTGAAAATTATTATAACAATGTTAGAGTTTGGAATCAGCCATTCTACTGTCTGGAAAATAATTTACATGTGGAGAACATTTAAAACGACTGCCAACATGGTCAGTGCAGGCTGTCATAGCAAGTTCAGCTCAAGAGCAGACTGGAAGATGCTGAAAGAATTCTCCAAAAATCCTAAAATGTCACACATTGTCATACAATGCCACAGTTGATGTCAAGGTACATGCATGCATCTACCATCAGAAAGAGACTGCACAAGTTTGATTTACAGTGGTACCTCGGTTCTCGAACTTAATCCGTTCCGGACATCAGATCAAATCCTAAAAATTTCGAGTTCTGATCGAATTTTTTCCATAAGAAATAATGGAAAACCAATTAATTGGTTCCCGGCCCCCCAAAATTACACCTAAAATATTATAATTTTTTTTTTAGCATTTAGACACAAAACGAACAGGATTGTTCGACTTGCCACAAAAAAACATGCAAAATGGGAAAGAGCTGTCGTGTGATTGATTGTTGAAATAGATTTAACACGAAATAGGAGCTATTTTTTTTTTTTTTTTGAGTTGCCAAGAACTAAATAAGTAAGTAATAGGACGTGGATTGGTCACACATGGCCGATACCCGATCCGAAAAATAGGTCTGGATCAGCACCGATACCGGTCCGAATTTCTGATACAATCTTTGTTATAATCAGGGCTGCATATAACTGGTACGCAAGTACGCATTCACCTTTTAAAAGCGGTATGTGCAGCAAACAATTGCTGTGACAGTGCAAATGCGTATGTATTTTATGTGCATTTCCGCTTATATGACAGGAAATTATCATGCATTTTAACCGGTATCTGCTAATTCGTACTTCATTTGCGGTATAGAGGTTAAACCGCACGGTAATTTCTTGTCATATCAGCTATTTATATAGCCTATACTTACAAATAAAAATTCATTTTAAAGCGGGCTGAAAAATCCCAAGAGTCCCAACCCAAAATGCGGGAAATTTAGAACAGCTTCCCATTGCCATTCCTCTGTTAACAGCAAGAAAACTGACTTCAAAACTGCTGTTATTTATTTATTTTTACGGAGCTTAAGCTCTCGCAGCACTTGCGACATTGGAGCCACTGTTCTGAATCTTGAGCTTCGGAGTTTTGGCTTTGGGTTTTCTCCACTGTTTTCCAGCCATTTTTAGGTATCAGCGAATGAGACACTTCATGACACACCACTGACTTCCAAACATAAAAGTTCTGATGTGTGCTATTTCTCCCGAATATCACATAAAGCAGTGAGTACTGGTTTTCAGTTGATTTACCGGGTAAAATAAAGTTTAAATAAATTACATAAATGCTCTAGTAATACACGTGACTTAGTGGTTTTATTGTTAGTTACTGTTATGTTGTACTGCTTTATTTGGTTAATCGTCCAGTCTGTGAAGAAGGCATTCAAGTAGGAATTGCATTGTAGTATGACTCATTTCTTGGTGCGTACAATTTATATTAGGTTTGCGTTCACGGTTTGACTTCTAGTATTCATATCGAGTTCTAGGTCAAACTGGTTTGTTCGACTTGAGTTCGAGAACCGAGGTACCACTGTACATGGAAGATGTGCGAGGAGGAATCCCTTTCTGTCAAAAAACATCTGGGCAACACTGAAGTTAGCCAGAGACTGCCTAGACATAGACTGTGACTTTTGGAACAATGTGCTTTGGACAGATGAATCTGAAATTGAATTATTTGGGTCACATGTCATGGTTTTGGGCTGCCTTGCTGCAGCAGAACGTGATCACCTCACCATCATAGAATCCACTATGAATTTTTTATCATATCAAAGGCTGCTTGAGTACAATGTGGGGATGGACCATGCAAATGATAATGACCCAAAACATTCCAGTAAATCTACCAAGGAATGGCTTACAAGAAGGAAATGGAGTGGTCAAGTCAGATCTGAATCCTATTGAGATGCTGTGGGGTGATTTGAAGCAGAAGTGCATGCAAGACACCTTTCAAACATCACACCGCTTAAGGAATTCTGCATTGGAGAGTGGGGAAAACTTTCTGCCAGTCGATGCCAGAGATTGATAGATGGTTATAGGAAATGTCTCATTGAGTTAATTTCAGTCAATGGGGGGAATAATAGCTATTAGGGCACCTCTGTAGGAAGGCATCTTAATTTTCTTTAAGTGATTTTTTTTTTTGCATAGGTCATCCTAGTACATCACCGTGATCTACAGATATAATTTTAAAGATTTAATAAGTTGAATTTAACTTGGTGCACTTTTTTTTTCTCTTATTTATTCTTTTTATTACTCAGTTTACTTAATTTTACTTTCTCTTATTTACCTTATTTATTACTGTTCATTATGCTCTTGTTATATTGGGTAACCGGGACCGTGTGTAACGCAATTTCGTTCCACCTCATGCAAATGTGATGGGATGACAAACTTCCTTCCTTGATATTTTGATATTTTTAAAAAAGAATTTAATATTTTATGGGGTGTCCTAATTTTTTCATATGACTATGTTGTCATCAAGACAGTCTTTTTCAGCAAGTCAATGCCAAACTGTATTCTGCGCATATTAGAACAGCAGCAGTAGTAGTAGTCGTAGTAGTAGTAGTAGTCGTAGTAGTAGTAGTAGTAGTAGTCGTAGTAGTAGTCGTCTGGGCCTCTCCGCAGTCCAGACCTGTCACCCACTGAAAACATTTGCTGCATCATGAAACAAAAAATATGACAAAGGAGACGCCAAACTTCAGCAGCTGAAATCATATAACATTTCACTCTAAAAACTCCAGGAAGTGGTCTCCTCAGTTCCCAAATGTTTATAGCATTGTGTTTTTAAGAGGTGATGCAACACAGTGGTTAACTTACCCCTGTCTCAATTTCATTGAAACATGTTGCCGATATCAAATTAAAATTCAGCACATATTTGTCTTTGTTCTACAAATATTTTCAATTAAATAAGGTTTTATATTATTTGTAAATCATTGTGTTCTTTTTTTTTTTTTACTTTTCACACAGCATCTCAACTTTTTTGGAAGCAGGGTTGTAAATATACTGTCATATCGCTGTTCTTGTGTTAAGTCTGAAACACTTATCGTGGATACAGGCGCAACCGGTTATGATAAAATATTATTATTTTGCCCACCACTATGTTCATGTCTCAGCGTGTGCACGTTCACCACCCTGTAGAGTATTGTTTGTTGGGAAGCCAGGTAAACACCCCCCCATCAGTGGTATTTTATAGTGCTCACTGTGTATAAATCTGTTTTCCCTGAGCGCAAATGAAATGGAAGCCACCTGGTGCATGAGCCGCATTCCAATGCTGGTCGCTATCCATTTACAGAAAATTTCTTCATGGCCCCAGAACATGAATATACAGCTTTTTGGGGGTTATTTTCCTGGGTTATTTGAGTTCAGGACAGCAAGAGAATAAAAGATGGCAGATTGTGACTACTTTACACAGGTGGGCAGCATGTTATTTACACTGTCCCTGTCCTTAAGTGAGGTACTATTGGCTGCTCTGTAAATAAGGCATTTGTGGCTCGTGTTTTCCTGCATAGCCTTCAGCATTACCGAGAGGCAGAAACTAAACCTAAAGTTTTAAATGTCTTGTTTTACCATTATTATAATAATGTTTTTTCATTAATGTTAGTATGCCCAGGGGGGTGGGCAGCCAGTTGACCTTGGACCCCCCAGAGGGTTTTTTTTTCTCCATACTTGAGTTTTTGGTTTCTCTTTCATCTGGCTTTTTCATTTTTGTCTTTCCTTATCCCTGTTTTTGTGTTATTTTGTCTTAACAAGGTTTTAATGTATCACAACACACGCATGCAAAGCAGCACCTTGTTATGACTCTTGTGATAGGCGCTATGTAAAAAATAAATTGAAATGAATTTGCACTTGTAAAATATAACAATTAACAGTTCTGTTTAGAGTTTAAGGTCATGATTGCTTTTGGATAAAAACTTTTGGTTTGTCCTGATTTTCATTGTTCTGTATCTCTTTGCTCATGGCAAAAGCTGAAAGAGACAGTGACCGGGATGTGATGAATCTTATAAAATGTCCATAGGGAGGTGTAGATTTATTCCAGGGTGAGGATAGGGCAGCCAGTTGTCTACTCTGCTTCCTGATGACCCTGTCGAGAGCTTTTTCACCAGAAGAACTGCAGCTGCCGGACCACATGCAGAGTCTGTACATAAGTACGCTCTCGATAGAACAGTGGTAAAAGGCAAGGAGTAGGCTTTTGGGGAGACTGTTCTTTCTGAGGATTCTTATAAAATAGTTTCTGCCGTGCCTTTTTCAGCAGTTCTTTAGTGTTAGCACTCCAGGTCAGGTCATCCTACAATTCAACTATGATGTAGAGACCTGCACTCCCGCGGGACCCAACGCACCGAGTGCGGCGCGGGACAAGATTTGATGGGTTAATGCGGGTGC
>JABFEA020000043.1:140954-164058 GCA_019775915.2 Cyphomyrus plagiostoma
CCTTCCTCACAGACTGGACGATTAACCAAATAAAGCAGCGCAACATTACAGTAACTAATATTAAATAAACCACTAACACTAACTTATGACTACTATTAGAGCATTTATGCCTTTTATTTAAACGTTATTTTACCAGGTAAATTATCTGAAAACCAGTTCTCACTGCTTTACTTGATATTCTGGAGAAATAGCCGGTTATACTCATCGGAACTGCCTGGGATACAAACGTCATGCGTGTAACTGAACTCTTCAGCCAATTAGGGCAAAGGTGTGTCGTCACGGAGGCGGTTACGGTTCGTGCAGCCGGATAAGAGGTCGCAATGCATTGCGTCATGATTAGAATGCGTTGCTTTAAGCAAGTGCTGTAAGCAAGTTAAAAGCTCCCAATGACCGGACTGGGGAAACAAACTGAAACACGGACTTATTACAGAAGACTAATGACAACAACCAGAAACAGCTGATCACATGGGGATCCCACGCGAGGTTAACGAGGGGGCGTGGGACATGGAAGGAGCAGACGATCAGGGCAGGACAGGGGTAATGTTGGGGGTAAGATCTTTGTTTTGGAAGCCATTAAAAAAAAAATGTTCTTGTTTTATCCGGTTCATTTTGTGTTTAAATGCATAAAAACATATTTAGGGGTCATTTTGGGGGGCCAGGAACCAATTAATTGGTTTTCCATTATTTTTTATTGGAAAAATTCGATCAGAACTCGAACTTTTTAGGATTCGATCCGGAGTCCGAAACTGATTAAGTTCCAGAACCGAGGTACCACTGTAATGGATTAATAAGTGCCTGCTTCCTCTCCTCCCAGCCATCTCCAAGTTTCTAAGGAGTGTCCTTCAGCTCTGCCCACTTATTTAATGCTCATTTGAGTGATTTGAAAGTAACTCCTTCCTCTTTGTCTCTGTGCAGTTGAGGTAAACGGCCAGGAAATCAGGTTACCTGATTTAGTTGCGCAGCCGAGCCATTTAATAAATACGATTTTTATTTTAATTATCAAACAAGATGCTTAAATAAGTAATGTATCTTAATGTATATAGACATTATCAGGAAACATTATGTAATGAAAAGAGAAAAAAATGACTATCTACACATCCACTGTCTTTTTTTTTTCCAGTCATCTATCCATTAACTAAGCACTTATCCGGGGTAGGATCATACATAAAATAGTACAAAGAAACTCCTTGTTGCGTATGTGTGAGAGTCCATGTAAATAGATTCAGAATTCAGTTATAGAAACCTTCAAACAGGCTTTAGGTTCATGTCCATAAAATGAACTGAATTTCAGACAGCATCACAACAGAAGTGAAATGCCAGAAGCAGAAGCATGGAGCCCATTGTAGCGTGAGGGGTGAGATGGGGCTAGTGAGTGTACAGGAGCACAGAACCTCAGGGGCAGGCGAGCTAGAGGAGGACCGAAAAAGGTGGGAGTCTTGTGGAACGGGAAGGCCTGTGGCTCTGGGAGCCGAGACCGTCCGGCAGAGGAAGAGTGAGAAATGAAAGCACAGCGTGGCCTCAAGCCACTCCACCTGAGAGCTGTCCTTCATTTTTTGCTCCGATTATAATTGAATGTTTAACAGAGCCTAAAGCTTTGATCAGCAGATGATGGCCTGCGTAACCAAACAGGACTGCCATCCATGCCCCACTGCTCTCCCCTTGTCAGTGGCTCTGCTGTCCTGACCATTAAGGGGCATTTCCCTACAGTTCGACGGCATTTCACTGAGCTCCATGTTTCCATATTTTGATTTTACTATGTATTACTAGGCCTTTTTTCCTTTCCATCCTTGAATCCCTGATCCATGTGCCAGAAAAAAAAACATTAAATAATGAAACTGATTTCATTACATTTTAAACAATACTGAAGAATCTTGGTAGAATGTCAGTCTATTTTTTTTAGACTGAACGTCAAAGTATCAGTCAATATCATGATTAAAATGCCCCTTTGCTTGCTTATTGTGGTGTCAGACTTCCATGTCTTAATCTGACATTTCTTCCTTTAGAAGGAGAGAGCTAGCAGCCTGGCCAAGCTGGAGCCCATCTCCCCTGTAAGCCCGGCTCAGATGGATCCGGACCTGGACTTGATGCCGGCACGCTTCTCAAAGGAGGAGCTTATCCAGAACATGGATCGTGTGGACCGTGAGATCGCCATGGTGGAGCAGCAGATCTGCAAGCTGCGTAAGAAACAGGTGTGTAGCCTCGGACTGGGGGGTTGTTATTGCCAGCAATGTTGTAGTGGGCATAGTCTTCGGGATGGACACCATTGTGGACATCATCACAGTGACCAAGTCATGAAAGCCATCACATCATCACACTGGGCATAGTCGTTTTGTGGACATCATCACATTAGCCATAGTCATCATGGCCGTCATCGCAGTGGGCATATCATTGGCGTTGTCATCACGGTGAGCTGAGTCATGATGAAGGTTGTCCTTGCAGTGGACATAGTCATAGTAGGAGTTGTCCTCAGGGTGGGCATAGTCATCGTGGGCATTGCTCTCGCGGTGGAGAGTGTCATCATGGATGTTTTCAACACAGTGGGCATTTTTCATTCACTTAAGTAGAAGCCAATTTTGCAGGCTAGGGCAGGATGAATCTGCAGCTGTGTGGTGAAGGAAAATGCAAAGAAAAAGCGAAATGTCATGTGTTCATCAGGACCATGAGTGAGATCATGCTGAGCTCTGACTCACCAGTACAGTATCCAGTGCCTCTGGCTTCAATCCCAGAGTTCCCAGTATATAAACTCCTATCATCTCTGCACTTAATTAAATGCAGCCGCTAAGTAATATTTCATTAGACTTCATTCATTGTAGATGGTGAGCCAGCCAGATGGCCCAGAGGAGCTGTTCTTCAGGGCTCGTGGGTTCTGCTGCATTTGCAGCTCTATTCTAAGGCTACAGATCCACCTTGTGTGCCTGCAGTGTAGACAGTGAAGCTTGAGCATGATGTTGTCATTTGTCTGGGGTTGGGGAATCTATTCACACCAAATGAGGACGGTATTGGTGTCACTGACACACCCACACTGTTCCTCGGAGCCTTCTCTGACCTAATTGCTCCTTCCCAAGAGAAAGCTCCACCAAACTGCTTCATAGCAGAGTAAGGGGAGCGGTCCAGGAAATGGCGGGGATGCTTTAGGCTGCTCCTTTCGGAGTGGATACTGGTGTGCTCTCTCTCTCTTTGTATGTATGTATGTATGTATGTAACCCTGTTCCAGGGTCATCCAACCACTAGCGGACAGCACTAAATGCGTCCGTTCACACCTGGTATTAACATGCATCTCAACTGACTGCTTGTAATCTGATCTCCCTTTCCTGCAACTTGTTTAAATAAGCATGTAAATCACCTCCATATGCAGAATCTGGCAAACAATAAAAGAAGCAGCTATTGGTGCATTCCAGGGTAAACAAACCACCTAAAATCTTTGTAATGAACACCATAATACTCAAAAGGAAGCAAATATATTTATAAATAAATCAATTAATAAATATTTCAATAATATGTGTCCTTATTTTTAAATAATTACGTAAAGAGTATTATGTGTCTTAACGATTTATAACCTTAAATTGGATTTTGTAATAACGTTGTGATTTTCAGTCGACTGTCATTATTATAAATAATGATAAATATAAAGTCTTTCCTTCCTTCTATTCTTCCCTCCCTCCCGACCTCTGATGCATGCAGGGCAACTGGTTAGGTATGTAGAGTTAGGGTATATAGGGATAAGATGTGTATTTAGGGTTGCTTTTATTTATATATATAGTTTATAACAATAGTTTATTGGTTATATATATAGTTTATTGGTTATATATATAGTTTATTGGTTATATAGGGCTGAGGTATGTAGGATGAGGGTTATGGCTGGGAAAGTTAATTTTACAGTCATAACACGGCATGTTTGTTTGCATTGACACATGCACATGGGGAAGCTGATGATAAGGTTGGCACTTTATTTCTCTCCTCTTCTATAACACGTGCAGCATCAGCTGGAGGAGGATGCAGCCAAACCACAAGAGCCAGAGCCACCCATGTCCCCCCCGCCCAGCGAGGCCAAACACCGGAGCCTTGTCCAGATCATCTATGATGAGAACAGGGTGAGCAAATAATGCCAAATAATCTCCCGGTTCTGTTTGGTAGATGAACCCTGGCTTTTAGCTATGGAGAGCAAAGAAACATCACATCACTTGTCAACGCTGCCCCCCCTCGCCACGTCCACTTCAGCACCCTGTCTGGCTTTGGAATTTGGGGTCCTCACTCTGCCGCTTTCACTTCGACATCATGCCCAGCTTTGGAATGTGTCATTGGCCCTCTGGCTCTTCGGTTCTCTGCTGGTATCATTTTCTTGTTTTGGTGCTTGTCTTTGGTCACTAGGTGGAGGAATATGAGGACAAGTTGCTCCCTGCAGTGTCTTTCTTTCACCACGGGGTGATCACGATCCTTTCCCTTTTTTATGCCCCCTTCGAGGGTCTCTGGCAGTCTACTGTAAACCAAAATTGTCTGGATTGCACCTCAGTAGCTTGGCAAACCACAGCCATTGCTTCCCCTGAGACTTCTGCATTCCTCCCCCTTGCCCCCCTTTGCGCACACAGCCGTAAGTGACCTGGTTGACCTTCTGGCGATGGCTGGGGACTAACCTGCATGTATCTGCCTGCACCTGGAAATCAGCAAGACCAGATCATGCTTTTGGGAATCTGTTGCGGAAAATGGGAACATGGCCGTTTGACATATAAAGATTTTTTTACTGAAACATATTGGGGGATTATATTTGAGTATGAATTTACTGTGCTGTCTTTTGTGTGTTCGTCTGTTAAAAGCCTCAGCCTGTCATGGACTTACTTCCATGTTTCTGTAATGAGGAAGTGTGTTTTTCATGTGCTGTTTGTGGTAGACCACCATGAACTGCAAGGGGGTTATGTTTCACTAAAGTGAATATTCAGACAGCTCTTCATTTAGGCAAAGGGCTTTATTATGTTTTTAATGAAACATACCATTTTCTTTTAAAACAAAAAGTTGTTTAATTGGGAAAAGTGTGTGTGTGTTATTAGTATCCATGTCATTCTGGCAAGTCCGTAGAGATGAGGATGGTTTATAGCAGTGTGTTTGTCTTCTCTTGCACTCACTGACTCCAGCTACAATGCTGCTGATGTGCAGAATGAGCTTTAGCCTGGTGGCACTGTGTGATTTTCAGGTAGGGTTAGGATTGGGGGCTCACGGGAGGGAGAGGAGGTGGGTTAGGGTGGGTGGGTGTGGCCTGGGCTCCTGACACTTTCATGCTGTCTGTCTTACATAGGAAGTTGTTTTTTTTCCTGTCTTTGCTGTGTAACCTCAGAAATGCACATCAGTTTTAGGTAGTGATCTCTCTCACTCACTTTAGTGGCTCTCCGCAGGATTAGTGTTTATTCTCACTCCCTTTCTGTGAAAGCTGAGGAAGGCTGAGCAGGTATGAGCATGCTAGTTGCGTTTCCGTGGCACTAAGCACTCTTGAGCCCCTCCCCCACCTTCTGTGGCCCCCCCACCTGTGGCGAAGAGTGTGCAAACCAAAGAAACATGCAGCACTGTGGGGCCGGACCACTGATAATGCTATATCTGATAATGCTTATCTTGTGTGTCTGCAGAAGAAGGCAGAGGAAGCGCACCGGATCCTGGAGGGGCTGGGACCTCGAGTCGAGCTGGTAAGAGTCACCACGCTGAACTTTTTTTTCCCTCATCCTCCTCTTCCATTCAAGCTTTAATGGCTCCCAGCTACTGTCCTGTTTTTCTTCTCTCTCAGTTGCTCACGTTAGCCACATATTAACATTTGTTGTTAGCGTTAGCCCTCTGTGGGTGGGGCTTGTTATGGGGGGGAACTATGGCTGTCATGGGTAAGATTCATGAGCCTCCTTTCTGGCTCATTGTGAGCGTTGTTCTCTTTAGCATAATCTGCTGTCTTATTGCTCTGCTCATGGGGAGCCTTCAGGGAGGCTTCATGATGCCCCTTAGACATGCATACAAATCTGTGTCATCCCCATGTCGCTAGTTTAACATGTTCTGGGGGAAAGCAAACCTGCCGACTCCTCTTCCTTTGAGACCTGTGTGTTCTGCAGCATCAGGACCTTCCCGGTTGCATTTAAAGTCGCAGCATCCCACAGGCTGCAGGGGTGGCTGGCCAGTGGGACTGCTGCTCCTGCAAAGGCTCTTCATTCCCCACACTGCTGGGTCAATCGAATTTTGTTTTCCCAATTTTCTTAGAATTTTTTTCTCTTGAATTTTGAATGCTGAGGATAATTGGAGTTACTGAATTGCCCATAGGTGTGCATGTGTGACTGAATGGTGTGGTGTGTGACTGTGCCCTGTGATGGGCTGGCCCCCTGTCCTGGGTTGTTCTCCGCCTCGTGCCCGTAGCTTCTGGTACAGGCTCTGGACCCCCCGCGACCCAAAAGGAATAAGCGATTTTGGAAAGTGGATGGATGGATGAATTTGCAGAAGTGTCTAGTGACTGTCCTTTTGTAATGATTTTTTAAAATCAGTAATTCTGTGCATATTACGTGGGCTTTACCTGGAAAAGTCTGGCTTTGTGGGTCTCACAGCCCATTCTGCTTGATATGTTTTTATGCTCACACGTGCATAGCAAGTATTTTGGAATGGAATTAAAAAAGCATTGAATTAGACTTTAAAATCATGCTGCATGCTGCTTTCCTGCTTGCGCATGGTTAGGATGATGAATATTCACATGTATGAGACTGGGGTTAGGGTCTAGAATATTTCCATCTATAACCCTGATCTGTCTTGTCGCACATCTCCACTGCTAAATCTCTGCCAAGCTAATAGTTTCCACTGTTTGTTCCAGCCCCTCTACAACCAGCCATCAGACACCAAGCAGTACCATGAGAACATCAAAATGTGAGTAGGGTATCCCGGATATGTCTCCTCCTCTGCCATGTCTGTGTGTGTGGCTCGCCTCCCATTCCATGCTCAGGAGGTGCTGCTCTGCTGACTGTGACGGCCTCATATGGAGCCACCAGCTCATTGCTTCTGCCAGGGAAAACCTTGCTGATATTACTGTACCACCTCACTGATCCACAGCAACTCTCTTCCTCTTTTTTTTTTTTCTTTTTTCTTTTAAAGCTGGGTAATTTTGCTAGAGGAATTCAGGTGCAAAACCTGAGACCCTCCAGTTGGTCGAACCCACAATTTTCAGGTTACATGTCTGTTATCCCCTGACTTCTGCACTGCATGGCACTCTTCCTTTATGCATATGTCTGCACTTCATCGCTCTCTTCCTTTATGTATATGTCTGCACTTCATCGCTCTCTTCCTTTATGTATATGTCTGCACTTCATCACTCTCTTCCTTTATGTATATGTCTGCACTTCATCGCTCTCTTCCTTTATGTATATGTCTGCACTTCATCGCTCTCTTCCTTTATGTATATGTTTGTGCTGCGTCTATCTCCCTTTATGTATATGTCTGCACTGCGTCTTTCTCGCTTCCTTTGTGTCTGTGCTGCGTCTCTTGCTCTTCCTTTATGTATGCGTCTGCACTGCATTTCTCTCTCGCTTCCTTTTATGTATGTGTATGCGCTGCGTATCTCTCTCGCTTCCTTTTATGTATGTGTATGCGCTGCGTATCTCTCTCTCTTCCTCTATGTATTTGCCTGCACTGCGTCTCTCTCGCTTACTTTATGTATGTGTCTGCGCTGCGTCTCTCTCCCTTTCACGTATATGCCTGTGCGGTGCCTGTCTTTATGTATATGTCTGCGTTGCGTCTCTCTCCTTTAACCGATCAGTACTGTGGGGCTGGTTCTGCAGATGAGCCATAGGATCAAAGTGAGGAAGCATGACATTATGTCCGGCAGGCAGGTAGGCAGGTTAAACACCAGGAGAGAGAGAAACACGGAAGCGTTCCAACCCTGCACGGAAGGAAGTGGCTCAGTGTCACAGTAGCTGGGCTTCTGCTTCAAACTTTACACAGGCTATTCTTTGCACCTGGATGATGTGGCACTCACATTTCTGTGGAGTTGATCTGGGGAATTGGTCCAACATTCTGGGGGGATGCTGTATGCATGACTGTATGTGTGTGTGTGTGTGTGTCTTTAGTAGTGCTTTAAAATAGACAGGCAGCAACTGCTGCTCAGCACTCAACCTTTTCCCCAGATGGTAGCCGCTGTGTACAGAGGTTGTCTGTCCTGTCTGCCTTCAGGCTGCCTCTCCCTCTCCACTCACTCCAGTGTAATGGCTCTGTGGTCATCCTCAGCACTCTGTGTTGTGCACCAAGAACCATGCAGGTCAGATTAGCCTCTTTGTGAGATTCAGGCTTTCTTTTGCCCATTTGTCCTGAGCTGAATATGAGACATTTAGAGAAGCTCCACAATTGCTGAGGGTTGCAGCTATTAAAGTATCAGTGAGAGTGACGATGGAAGTAATGACGTCCTGTGAAGCGGAACATGCCAATGCTGAAAGGACCCCAAGTGCTGCCCTCCATCCTCAGTCACGCTCTGGCTCACTACTCCTCTCCCTCTCTCTCTCTCTCTCTCTCTCTCTCTCTCTCTCTCACTTGCTCTCTCTCTCGGTCACACTCACAGAAACCAGGCAATGAGGAAGAAGCTCATCCTGTACTTCAAGAGGAGAAACCATGCCCGTAAACAGTGGGTGAGTAGACCCTTTCGGGGTGGGGAGTGGTGCCGAGCTGTTCTGTGATCATAAGGACCCGGAAGGGGTGGTGGGTGGGGCGGTTGAGGTTTGTTACCATGTGCATGTGACCGAGCTAGTTTACATTTCAGTCCTGCTCATGGGGGGGGGGGGGCTTCAGTTCTGGTGGGGTGCAAGCCTTCAGCAGGATGTTTATCGAGCACTGAGCACACAGTCAGATTTTTTCTGAGGAGAGGGATTCGAGGCAAGAGGAGGAGGAAGAGAAGTCTGGAGAGAGCAGGTTGAAGGGGATAGGAGAGGGAGGAGAAGGTTGGAGATGTGAGGGAGGTGAAGGAAGGGAGAGAGGGAGGTGAGAGGGAGGAGAATGTTGGAGGTGTGAGGTAGGAGAGGGGGGAGGGAGGTTTGTCCTTTTTTTGTTGACGTGTTCTAGTGAATTAATTAGATGTGAGGGATTTTTATTTATTTTTTTTCTACTACTAGTTGTTTGAATTTTACGTGTGTGTGTGAATGCGTTAGTATTAGTGTTTGTATACCTGTTCTGCTTACCTCGGAAATTCTGTTGCTACTAGAGCAGAAAATAACAGTTGGTCTTGCATCATTCGCCTCACTTAGCATGTGAACGTGTTACACGAGCCTGCGGGTGAAACAGGAAATCCATGCCTCCATGCCCTGCGTTTGGTCTGGGCTCGACCCATCATTCTGTGCCCGTCTCAGGAAGGAAGTCCCATGTCGGCCCACGCCGCCATGGGTACTGTGTCTCAGGGCAGCGGAAGCGGATAGTTTCACTTCAGTTTTTTTTCATGTGGTGCCCTTACTGGATTGTCGGTCTTACTCACTCCTGCATTCGTGGCCCCCTCCCGCTCCTACGCTGCCAGCCTCGCCAGTCACTCCTGGATTGTCAGCCCCTCACACTCCTGCATTGCTGGTGATCTCAACAAAAATCCACCTCGGTTTAGAGTCAGAAAATTGTTCTTCTTTTACTGTTTTAGAAAGAATGGAGGGTAATGAAGGATTGTAGGAGAAACAGCGGAAAAAAAATGCAGGTAGAACCAAGTAGCATCTCCATTAAGAGAATCTTGTTTAGTTACTTTAATAAGAAACATTTTTTTTAAATGGGCCTGTGAATAAACATAATTAGTCCTAATAATTTTGGTGCTTCTGAACTGTAGCTGTGAAGTATCCTGGGATCAGTGGCACATGTAATTTTAAGTGCCTCAGCCACTTTGGATGGAGAGCAGTCAGTTCTGTGGCAGCGTCAGTGGGTTGTCAGCTTTCGCATGTGCCATGCCAGTGTTTTGTCCAAACCGCTTTGCTGCTATCTCTTATGAACTGCCAGACTCTGTGTGCTGCTCCAGCACTTCCATGTAGAATCTAACACCGTCTGGCTGTATCCTCATCACAGGAAAGGAGCCGGGCAGCTCTGTGACCTCAGCCTGGGGCTTTCCAGTGTGCGTGAGATGCTGACAACTCTAGGCAGTCAGCATGCATGTCTTACTGAACTGCAGCCATGGTCTTAGTTAAGAAGAGAAACCTTCTGTTTTTTTTTTTTATGGATTTTCCTTGCATGTAACTTTGGCCCGCGTGCAGCACAACAAGCAACTTTTATTCACTGTTTTTGTTTGCTGCGGACCTGGTCTCAGGGTTCATTAATTTCATTGGGAAAATCATTGCATTTGTTAAAGTCTAGAACGTGTCAACCTCTTGCTCTACCTGACAGCAGGTCTACAGTGAAGACAGGGCAAGTTTATTTATAGAGCAAAATTCAGATGCAATTCAGATTCAATGTGATTTACAGAGGCACAGGGATACATTCAAATAGAAAACATTAAAATCACTTTTAAAAGATGATAAACAAAATCCGACAACCCAAAACAAGTAAACCAAGAAGTAGTTACATTGTAGTGGCAGTGGCGGAGTACGAATAAACTCATGGTTATTTAATTTATTGAAAAGCTGTAGCAGTAACATTTTAAAACGTGACAGTTGTGGCAGACCTCTGGTCTTCGGGAGGCTTCTATCCCAGCCGGCAGAGACTGAACGCTGCAGAGGTAAACCTCTCCAGATGACTTCAGGGGTCTGGATGCTTTATAACACTCAAGTAAATCTGTCATTCTGTTTCTCAGGTCCTGGTCTCGAGTAGATAAGTGGCAATATCCCTCTGCAAAGTACTTTTTTATGAGCAGTGTAAATATGTACATTTAGCCTATAGTCCTAGCGACTTTGGTACTTACTAGTAATGCTGGCCTGTTTAGGTGGCACTGTGACCTCACCACCCCTGCTCGGGGAGGGAATCTTCCTTTCACACTCTCCCCATGCTACAAGGGCTTCCTCTGTGTACTGCTGTCTCATCCTGCATTCTACTGAGGATTATTGGTGTGGCTGCGGGTGTATGCCATGGGCTAGCTTGTCCGGCCTAGATCCCAGCTTGGTGCCCTGTTCTACCCGCTATAACCCCAGGCCCTCCCACTGCCCAAGGCACCCCATCTAGGATAGAAGACAGGCACATGCGTGGCTGACTGGTCAACCTGATGCCAACTTTTAGGGCTGTTACTGAAATGAAGTTTATTTTACATTCTGTCCCATGTAATCTTTATTTCTTTAAAATAATGGATAGTTTGTTATGCTTCTAATATTCCTCAGTCTACCTATAGGACCTATAGACAGATATCTGTAAATCTAGCCATGGTATGTTGAGACACTCTCAATTTACCACTCCATAATTAAAGCCAAAATCTGAGGCTTCCTTGTTTTTCTCAGAAAAAATGAAAGGCAGAGCATGGGTGCAGGGAATTTGGCTGTGGTTGATTTAGACTGCGCTCCCTGATCATTTAGCGTGTAGCTCCTAACTGCTGGCTTTTTAGACACCATGCTAGAATGACATTGATCTCAGGGGAAAAGTGAACATAGGCTCTGTAAAGTGCACACATTTATATTTTGTGGTTTAACCAAAAGCAGTTTATCAGCATTGATACGGTAGATATCTCACTGTGGTTTATCGGGTGTCTCGAACAGCAGCCTGATCCCTTAAATGTAGTTTGGTGCCCAAGTCATCTGGGGGTGGAAGCAACATCTGTGGAGTCCTTCACTGAGTAACAGAGAGCAGAATTCAGGCTGGGAGATGAGCTCAGTCTCGGAGGTGCTATGCCTCTACTGAGCTGCACATTAGCAGTGCCGGCCGGCTTATGCTAACCCACACGCCGCGATCACACTTGCTTTTGTCGGCCTCATACTGCCACGTCTCTCACACATACCGAGGGTCAGACCAGCATTGTGGCTGACAGCGGGCTGGCTTTGGTCTGGAGCCAGGGAGGTGGCTCGTCGGCACAAGCCGAGCTGATGGCTGTGCTCCTGCTCCTCCTCCCCCACCAGGAGCAAAAGTTCTGCCAGCGCTATGACCAGCTGATGGAAGCCTGGGAGAAGAAGGTGGAGCGCATTGAGAACAACCCACGACGGCGGGCCAAGGAGACCAAGGTGCGGGAGTACTACGAGAAGCAGTTCCCTGAGATCCGCAAGCAGCGTGAGCTGCAGGAACGCATGCAAAGGTGAGGGGCAGCCCGCTCACGCAAGCGGCCTTTTGCAGTGTGTGTGCTGGCGCAGCGCTGACCGTGGAGGGCCTTCTCTCTCCAGCAGGGTGGGGCAACGTGGGGGGGGGCTGTCATCATCAGCTGCCCGAAGTGAACATGAGGTCTCTGAGATCATCGACGGCATCTCTGAGCAGGAGGTAAGACCCCAGGTCCTACGCCAGAGGAGTAACAAGCGCAGTTATCGGCTTCACCACCCACCAGTCACTTCTCCATTCACGTCCTCATTTCCCCATGAACTTTCACATACTGTACTAGAAACACTCATGCCTGGCTGTGTCTTGTATCCTAGCACATGATGAAATTTTGCAGTGTTGTTATTATTATTGCTGCTATCATACTGCTAGGGTGTCATTTTTACACCATCTTTGCCAATACATGGTGTGTTTCCCTTGGGCGGTTTCCTTCCTGCTCTCCCGGCTCGCACCCCAGAACTCAGAGAAGCAGATGCGCCAGCTGGCGGTAATTCCCCCCATGCTTTTCGACGCTGAACAGCAGCGCATCAAGTTCATCAACATGAACGGCCTAATGGATGACCCCATGAAGGTGTACAAGGACCGGCAGGTGATGAACATGTGGAGCGAGCAGGAGAAGGACACCTTTCGAGAGAAGTGAGTGACCTGGTGCTGAGTGTACAGCTTGTGTGAAAGGTTACAGCCTGTCACTGAAATCTGTGTTTGTGGATGGGCTATGGCCTGTCACTGAAATCTGTGTTTGTGGATGGGCTATGGCCTGTCACTGAAATCTGTGTTTGTGGATGGGCTATGGCCTGTCACTGACATCTGTGTTTCTCACAATAAATTCTGTTAATCTGATGTTAAAATGATAATCGAGAAACTGTATTTGTTTGTATCTTGTATTGAAATGATGCCCTACTTTATCTTGTGCAATAAATTCAGATCAGCACACTAATTTTTCAGTGGTGCCTTTTGCCACTCCCGAAACGCTATTAGTGAATTCCCCACAGCACAGCAATAAAAATGCATTCACGGTCGAAATGGCAGGACGAGTACCTTTGGTCAACAAAAGAGGTAAACGCACATCGGTTATTTGGAATCATTTTGGTTTCAAGGAATCGCACCAATAACAACAACATATAATTTGCAGAATGTTTCCAAGCTGTGTCTGCACCACAAGGCAACACGACAAATTTATTTAACCACTTAAAGCTTAATCATGAAGTGGTCTATAACCTAGCAGTACATGAACAAAAAAACTCAAAAATGTGAGGCGAAGCTCATCAACTCGTACTGCAATGCAGTTAAGACTAATCTAATCTAATACAGTAAGGACACCCTATAATGCAAGCGTGTATCCATCAAGTTCTCAAAAACACAGATGTAACGGATGCCATCACATATTATTTAGCATAAGAGAGGGTCTTCAGCACAGCTGGAAGCATCATCTCCTGCCGTGGTGCATCACTGAAGCCAGATCATGTAAACAGACTAGTTTTTCTTGCTAAAAATCTTTAAGTTGCACTTTTTATATGAGTGGACTAAGTGGTGGACTCTAATATGTGTAGCTGTTGGGGAAAAAAATCAAGTGTTTTTGAACCTGAGAGAACTGTTTATTTCAGTGTAATTTATTTATTCATTTTATAAATACAGTGGTACCTCACAACTCGAATTTAATCCATTCAGAACTTGAGTTAAATAAAATTTTCCTCATAAGAAATAAAGGAAAACCAATTAATTGGTTCCCTGCCCCAGAAAATTACCCCTAAATGTTTTCTTAGCATTTAAACACAAAATGAACCAGATAAAAGAACAAAGAGTATATACTGTACTAAACACATCTAAGCACATTTATCAGAACAGTAATTTGTAAAGTAAGAAAATAAATGTATCCAAACAATGTGTCCTGCCCCGATCGTTTGCTCCTTCCGTGTGCCACGCTCTCTCGTTAACCCTGTGTGGAATCCCCGTGTGATCAGCTGTTTCTGGTTATTGTCATTAGTCCTCTGTATTTAATCAGCGTTTCAGTTTGTTTCCCCAGTCTGGTCATTGTATTGTCCGTCTGCATTTTACCTGCATTACCTGTAATTAAACCCTGTATTCCTCGATACTCTGACGTCTGCGCCTTTGTCTTGGTTCCGTCCCTGCTCGGCACAACAATATTATTATAATTAAACATATTCATGGTTTATTATTAATATTAAAAAAATGTATAAGAAATCTTTATTTTTAAATGTATTTTATTATGTAATGATAATTACTGTTACTGTCTATAATTGTCTAAATGTATTTTTACTCTCTAAGTATATGTATTCAGTTAGTGTAAACATGCACGGTGCTATCACAGGTAATGCAAGACTGAGACTGAAGCGTTACCCTTTGTTTCCGCTGAGAGACGTGCCGCGTGACTCATTTCCTCGCGCGTACAAGTTATCTTAGGTCGGCGTTCACGGTTTGACTTCTGAGATTCAGAACGAGCTCTAGGTATTTTTTTTTTTTTTTTAGAACTGCTTGGATCGACTTTTAGGAAATTCGAGTTCTAATGAGTTCGAGAACTGAGGTACCACTATATATTTACACAACGATGTTATGTTATTAAAATCGTATTTTTGTTTCAATTTAATTTCAATGTAAGTTTATAAGTTACTTTAAGATTCAATAAATTCAATGTTTCTGCAGTCAAGAGTAAATAATCATGATCGCCATATTGGTCAGAATAATCGTAATTATGGTTTTTGCCACAATCGAGCAGCTCTAGTTGGTCATATCTTAAGACATGGGTTGCAGTTGTTTCTGGTCAGTCATTGGAAGCTTAGCTTAGCACCAAAGTAAGCCCTTAGTTATGATCTGTCTCCTGTAAAGTTTGGTGGAGGAGGGATAATGGTATGGGGTTGTCTTTCAGTGCAGGCTTCTTAGTTCGAGTAAAGGGAACTCTTAATGCTTCAACTTACCAAGACATTTTAGACAACTATATGCTTCCAACTTTGTGGGAACAGTTTGGGGAAGGCCCTTTTCTATTCCAGCATGTACCCCAGTGCACAAAGTAAGATCCATAAAGACATGGTTGGATGAGTTGGTGTGGATGTAATTGACTGGCCCGCATAGAACCCTCACCTCAACCCCGTCAATCACCTTTGGGATGAACTAGAGCAGAGATTGTGAGCCAGGCCTTCATGGCCAACATCAGAACATCAGTGCCTGACCTCACAAATGCTTTTATGGATGAATTCCCACAGACGTACTCCAAAATCTTGTGGAAAGCTTTCCTAGAAGAATGGCAGCTTGTTATAGTTGCAAAGGAGGGACCAACTCAATTTTGATACCATCTACCTATGTAGATATAATGGCTAAGTATCCTAATACTTTTATCCATATCGTGTAGCTGATTTTGTTTAATGAAACCAATTTCCAATTTCATATGTGCAGTCCCTTCGCTGTAGTGCCCCCTGTTGGCTCATCAGCAGAGTGTGAGGAGCTATGGAGGATGTGTGAACCAGTGTGAGCCCTTCCCTCCTCTTTTTAGGGGAGGGTTGCACTAGCAGCTGTTCTGATTGGGGGGCAGAGCAGTCTGCAGCAAGCATGTTTAATCTGCCACAAACACGGTGAATCACACTGCATGTGCAGTTTTAACTGTGATGTACACACATCCATAGCAAACGGTGCTCTTCTCAATTTTTAGTTTACATTTGTTTCACAAACCCACAAGCAGGTCTATGTGAATGTGGCAATGTCATTCCAGAATATCAAACCTGTTAATTGGCTGACAGTAAGAAGTTTTGAAAAATCCCAGTTTGAGGCCTGCAATTAATCCCGAAAGCTCACTACTGAGTTCCTGCAGGTCTGGTGAAATGGAGCTGATCAGATTAGTCTTTGTGAAAATACAGGAACTGTAAAAATGACAGACTGACCCATGTGGGCCTGTAAAGGCGCATGTACCCAGCTATGACATCCCCACTCCCAGCTGGGAGGTGGGTACTCGACAATAGCTATTGCCAGGTTAGGTCCCCTGAACATTTTGTGGTTTAAAGTGGATTCTTCTCTGGGTTAACAGAATTGGTGAAATGCTTCTCTGATGATGTCTTACAGATGGTGTTACCTTTTGGTCTTTCCTTCTCTATGTTTTATGTATTAAAATGTCATGCAGTTGGTTTTCCTTGCATGTTCATTTGTTATCCTCCAAAAGACTAAATAGGCCTTCAGAGGACATGATGTCTTCTTGTGGGAGGCACCAAAGGAACAAGACTGTATTGCATTTGAAAGTCAGCATAGCAAAGGGGACTTTTCTTGTCATAGCTCTGATCTCCTCCTTGTTTCTGCCAAAATACAGGTTTATTCAGCACCCGAAGAACTTTGGTCTCATCGCCTCCTTCCTTGAGAGAAAGGTACCTGCTCTCCATGTGGTCTGTAGGTCTGTGACAGCTGAAGCTGCTCAGCACCCAGGCCCTCAGCTGATGGATGGATGGATGGTTAGGATGTTTGTTTTACTGTTCCATGTGATAATTTTAGGCTATAGCAAATAAATATTACTGGGTTATATAGAGCAGGTGTAATATTAACTAGCGATGGCACATGAGGTGCAGTGATGCTTCTGTTGCCAGAGCACCAGATGGTAAATATTTCAGTCAACAACTCTGGTATTTAAGTGGTACCAAAATGAGGCACCGAAATCTTTATTGCAGTATGGTCTGGTACACAACCGTATTAATGACCGCTCCATCAGTCCCATGACAAAATCAGGCTGGTGTAACACTAACAAATGTGGCCAGCTTTATTACAGTAACCTAATATCTAAAACAACAACTTATTAGCTCTAATGGTGAAATAAGAATCTCTCCCTCAAAAACTTGAACCTATTGCTCCATCGCTGTCATCAATAATGTGTTTTTCATTCCATGTGTGTTTGGTTCCATGTGTGCCGCTGATTGTTGGGAAGGTTACTCTGCAGGTCTGTGTTTGAGATCCTGCTGGCGCCTGACATCCTTCCTGCTCTTTGCAGACGGTGGCAGAGTGTGTTCTCTTTTACTACCTGACGAAGAAGAATGAAAACTACAAGAACATCGTCCGCAGGAACTACCGGCGCCGTGGGCGGAGCCAGGTAACCAGTTTCCTGATGCTGCAGCAGCTTGCGGCCTTCCACCACCGCAGCTCCCGCCTAGTGCATGTGTTGCAGCTACGTGGGACAGGCTCGCCTCTCTCAAAACCCCCAAAGGGAAACTCTGACATGGGCATGGATCTGAGGGTGCTATGCAGGCCAGAACATCACCCTAAGGACTGGCACAGATATTATTCAAGTCAAGTGAAATCAAATGGAAATTTAAGGTCATGCCGGCCATACACAAGTATACAGTGGTGTCTGTCGCTCTTCATGTAAGCACCTCTGTGATTGTCTTTCGGGCAGCAGGCTGCCTTACCCCCGGCGTGGTCTTGCCCTGCCATGTTATGCCACTGACAGTTAGTGTTGGGTGTAACGCGTTACTAAGTAGAGTAACTGATTACTGTTCATTTTTAGGTATTTTAATTACAATTACTTATAATGTACTTGCATTAAGTTGTAAAATAATTAAACTCGCTGAATATAATTATTTAATTTTATTAATTTATCTTCTAAAGGTAAAAGTAAACTCTTCCGCTTTAAATCATTGTAGTGCAGGTGCACGTGATTTCACTCTAGTTTGCTGCATGGTCGTATTCTAAAGCGGAAGATGTCAGACTCGGCTGAAGCGAGTGGCTGTTTTACGAAATGGAAATATTCCCATCACTTCACTTTTCTGAAACAAGCAGACAAGAACATTACAGTAATATGTAAGCTATGTCCTGGGGAGAAAAAACTATCGGCCGCTTGTCAATAGCATGAGTAATCTACTGAAGCACCTGACACGGCAGCATAGACGAACTCTTCTGAGTGATCCTTGTTCATCATCGACGGATAACACGGCGGCAACTCCTGCTAAGCAGGCAAAACTTGATTTTACTTCCGCAGCGCAGAAAGTGTCTGAAGGTGAGCTTAAAAAAATGATTGCAGGCTACATTGTGGAAAAGATGCTACCGCTGCGTACTGTAGAATCTCTGTATTTTAGGTGCATATTAAACAAAATACTTGTGTGTTTAATTATTATTTAAAGGGTTTAATTTCCATTGTTTTTCCACTCAAGGTTTATAGGTATTTTAAGGAAGTATTTAGTTAAATTACTTATTGAGTAATTAAGTTACTTTTCAGACACAATAATTAGATAAGTATTTTAAATACAACATTGATTGAGTAATTAGTAATTAATTACTTTTTAAAAGTAACTCGCCCAACACTGCTGACAGTGTCTTCATCCTCATGGATTTTATTTTACTGGTTTAGTGATTCAGGCGCACACTCTCAATATGACCCTGCTAAGAAGGCAGTCTTCATGACTATATTGATTGATTTACACGTACAAAAGGAACAAAAACTCTGGAAGCTATTAGCAAGGGACTTTATTGATTTGCTGTTTTATTAACCCCCCCTTCAAAGGGTGGGGTTGGGGTACTAAGCTGTTTCTGCGTAAAAGATTAATTCTGGGCGTGCATTTGTCCTCTTTCAAGGTTTATTTCCATTTTGCTTCAAGCTGTTTTTAGCAAAAAGCAGAAATGAGATTAGTGTGGCAGAGACAGGGTGCGAGGCTCGGGCTACAACCTCACTGGGACGGCTGCGAGGCTCGGGCTGCGACCTCACTGGGACGGCTGCTCCTTTGGGCCACTGCTTCATCCCAGCCACGTCCATCTGTCCTCCTTTTTCCCGTCTTTTGTCTGTCTGTCTAGAAATCACAATTCCTTTCGCACAGTATTTCTCCCCGAATGTGCTTCATTGATCGATTTTGTTGCATTTGTAGGGAAAGAGCAGCCACGGGTAATGAGCTAGAAGGGAACAGGAAGTCACTGGTGAGGGTCTGGAAGGTAGCTCTGATCTAGCAACAAACCTTCCACCCACCGGGTCTGATCTGAAAAAGAAGCTTAGATACTGACAACACTTTAATTCCTTTGTGCTCCTCAGTCTCTTCCTTCCTCTCTTGTTTGTATGTGATTAATTGTAAATTGTAACATTGTAGCCAGGACACCATAGTCATGTTCGAGCCTCAGAGTGCAGCAGCATTTAGGAATTTAGGAAGTTTATGGAAAGAAGAAAGAGGAGAGAGCAGGAGGGACTGAGTGGGGCTTTGTGCAGGCCTGTCCACCAAGCACCTACTCCAGGATGCAGAAACCAGGGTGGGACACACAGGAGGCACGAGTGGCAGCCTGGCAGTGAAGCTGTTTCAGGCCCCCAGAATCTAGATGCTTAGTGTGAGGCTGAAATCATTATTGCCCCCCACCCCCAGCCGATGAGTATACCGTGTTTGTCTTATGTGCCTGTGTAGGCTGCAGCAGACAGGAACATGCATCAGTCTTATGGGCATTCCTAAGACCCTCTATCCCCCCCATACCTGCGATTCCTGACAGCCTGTCTGAGCACCACTATACTCCGCACCCCCCCACATTCTGTCAGCAGCAGCAGCAACAGCAGCAGCAGCAGCAGCAGCAGCAACAGCAGCAGCAGCAGCAACAGCAACAGCAACAGGTCAACCGGAGCCAGGAGGAGAAGGAGGAAAAAGACAAGGAAAAGGAAGGAGAGCGGGAGGAGGAGAAGATGGAGGGAGAGGACAAGGAGGATGGCCTGAAGTAAGTTCCACTGCAAGCAGCTGGCCAGAGATTTTGGGATGTCCGGTTCAGGCCTTAGTGACATATAGCTGTCGCTTTGCATTCTGGGTAAGCTGGCTAAGTTACCACAAGCGACAGGAGAGTCCCTCTCTGAGGTCGCAGTGCTACGCTGAAGTCAGCTGGGACATAAGGGAAGCAGCCAGCCGCTCTGCCTCTGATGTAGTGAGAACCACTGTAGTGAATATGCTCTGTTCCTGTACCATATCCCTGGTGCAACTGGGGTAAAGGCCTCCCTCAAGGGCCCAGCGGTGATGTCACTCAGCCAACCACGGGAACCATGTGGACTTGGGCATGGATCTAACCCTGACCCACTGAACTCTGTTCATAACTTTTATCAGGCTGCCAGAGCTGCCATGGTTTGTCTGCACACCTTTTTAATATCAGCATCCAACTGCAAAATTTGGGCAGTTCTGTGGAGTCCCACAGTCTGAAATGAAGGCTTTGTTCTTATCGGTTTCTGAGAAGAAGCCAGTCAGCCAATATGGATGGCATCAAGTGAGATGGTCCCGTGGTAGATGCCATACCCATGAAGTAGAGAGGTTTTTGGTTCCAGGTAAGGCATTAATGGAGTCTGTAGTCATCGAGGAAGGGCTTTTGAGAAGCTTGCAGGGGATGGCTCCAGATCCCAGGCTGCCTGAGGAGCATCTGCCTTCCAGGGTGTTGGAATGCTGAATGGGTCCATCAGTTCCACCTCTATCTTTGCTCAGCTCTCTGTTTCACCCAAATTCCATTTTAGTAGTTAATATTTTTTGTTTTGCTTTCTATGTGTGGCCAGTGAGAGATTTTATGACTGTCTGACACATACATAATGCAATATTTAATACTTGTCATGCTATTCTTTTTGAAGCTTATCTAAATACAAAATGTAAGATTTCATTTTAAATCTTACATATTTCATTAAGTGAAGTATTGAACATTCAAGCACCTTTATTAGTGAATAATCTTTGGAATCCTTCAGCTGATGCTCTGACATTGTCGATTTTCTGACACTGTACATTTTGTTAAAAATGATTGAAGCACGCTATTGTCACATCTTCTGACCTGAAAGGCCCTTGAAGTTGCATGAATGTTCGCCGTTGCCATCTGTTCATTTAGCGACCCATTTTGGGCAATGACATGGATCCTTGTGTGTCAGTACCTGTTGTCTTTCACCTCCACAAGGAGGCTTGATTTTCCTAGGATTTACTCTCATTATGTTGGTGTTCTTGGGTTGCTGTATTGGACTCCCTTTTGGTCAATCTGTGATTTGGTCTGTCTATAATAGGATGATCTATCTTTCAGGAAGATACTTATTCACTTATTATTTTCTGGAACCTTTATATTATAACTTGTTATAATCAACCTGATTGTTGTTCCTTGGAGGCAGTTCCAGAACCCTTTTATAGTCCGTACTCCAGAACAAGAGCTGCCAAGGAGGCCTGTACAGCAATAGCTTGCTGATTGGTTGACCACAAGCACTGGCGCTAATATGGAAGATAGGCTGAAGTACGGAAGAAAAGGTGGAGCAAAATGGAGCAGATATAATTACTTTTGTACTGCAGTTACATTTAATGCATCAGTGCGTGACTTTTTGCTTGTGTCTTGTATATTTCTGCACAGGAAAATTTGATTGCTAACCAATATACTTTTGTCGAATACTGCTGGTGCTGAAACTTGCCAGCGCTTATTAGCCGGATAATGTTACATCTTTATTCTGTTGGAAAAAAACAGAGCAATCTGCCAGCCAGATTTATTAGGAAAAGTACCTGTAGTATAAATGAAAGGGTCTGACCCGTTTTCATCATGATCGGTCCTTCAGTAACTAACAAACAACTAGATGACATTTATCCTCCATTGTTTTGGGTTTGATGGTGTAGGTTCAGTTAAAATTGTGTGAAATTTGTCCTATGAAGTTTTGTCTCATGTGCTAATTTAGCATAAAGGTCCCCATTCCTGTTGTGCGGTCAGAAAGCAACACACACAAGTGGCCCGGAGCTACAAAAGTCCCCAGTTGAGACTGGTCAGGAAGTCAGAAGAACAAGGTTCTGGAACTTTGAAAAGTCCCTGATGACTTAGTCATTAGCTATGGAAATGGATGGCATTTATATAGCACATTTTTGCTACTCTTTCGAGCACTGAAAGCACTTTACAGTTTTTGCCTCACATTCACCCATTGGTGGTGGAGGCTGCCATGCAAGGCACCAACCTGCTCACCGGGAGCAATTTGGGGTTCACTGTCTTGCTCAAGGAGACTTCAGTGAGGTCAGGAGGAGCCAGGGCTCAAACTTGCAACCCTTCGGTTACCAAACGGTAGCACTACCTCCAGCGCCACCATCGCTAATCAGTAGACAATTTACATGACAATTTTAAACATTCAAGAAGTTTGTACCAGAATGGAGGTACGAGCTATGGAGTTTTGAGCTGTGAAGCGGCTTTGTGACACACAGTTGTGTGCTGCCTGAAAGGACTTAATGCACAACCCTTTCCGGCAGCTGTCAGACTGGCTAGGCGAGAGTCACGTAATAATGGTGTGATTCTGTACGATGACATTGGGTCCCGTGCAGCATGACAGCTGAGTAACATCACATGCACTTATAACCATGCAGCTGCATCAGGAACGAGGTGCCACAACGGAGCCTCCTCCAGGACTTGATCTGCCCAACTTGTAGGTTCTGTCAATGACTGTCATGCTAGGCTGACACCTTGCTATTGATATGCAAAAGCTCCTCAATATTCACTGTGTCCACCTCTATGGGTGCTACACTGGCTCAGGCAGAGTGGCTGCAGCTCAGACACCATGTGACAGCTTCCCCCACCTCCCCCACCCCAGGGATGACACCTCCGGAGAAGATGGTGAAGAGAAGGAGCCAGCAGTGGCCTTCAAGGGCAGGCGCACGGCCAACAGCCAGGGCCGCCGCAAGGGCCGGATCACACGCTCCATGGCGAACGAGGCAGAGGAGAGCGGCACCCCCCACCATAGCAGCGAGCTGGGTGAGTGTCCACCATGGTCCCCTCTGCTCATTGGCTGCATGCTCATGGCCCTCCTGCTTATGCCCCCCTGCTCATTGGCCACCAGTTCAAAAGCAGTCACCAGTTCATGGCCCCACTGGCTCATTGCCTCCCGAGCTTATGGCCCCCTTGCACACGGGCCCCCTGCTCACTGTCCCCCTTGCACACGGGCCCCCTGCTCACTGTCCCCCTTGCACACGGGCCCCCTGCTCACTGTCCCCCTTGCACACGG
>JABFEA020000043.1:174817-185464 GCA_019775915.2 Cyphomyrus plagiostoma
AGCGTTCCCTGTACTGGGGGAGGATCATTCTCTGTGCCAGCAGGGGAAGCATTCTCTGCTGGTCGAGGATTATTCCCTGTGCCAGCAGAGCAAGCATTCTTGGTGCTGGGGGGTGGGAGGGGATTGTTCTCTGTGCCAGCAGAATAAGCGTTCTTGGTGCCAGTGGAGGATCGTTCTCTGTGCCAGCAGAGCAAGTGTTCTCAGTGCTGGGTGGGGGGGGATTGTTCTCTGTGCCAGCAGAACAACACAGTGTTTAATTGCCTTATGACTCAAATATATATAAATATCATAGCAGGATGAATTTCGGAGAGAGTAAGTTTGTGTTTCCTGTCACAGATTGCCAGGGGAGGATCATTCTCTGTGCCAGCAGAGCAAGCGTTCTCGGTACTAGGTGATGGGGAGGGAGGTCGTTCTCTCTGGCAACAGAGCAAGCGTTTTCAGTTCCAGGTGTTGGGTGATAATTCTCACCGCCAGGTGAGCAAGCGTTCTCAGTGCTGGGGGAGGATCGCTTTCCGTACTGGAGGAGAGGTTCTCGGTGCTGGCAGAACAAGCATACTCTGTGTGAGGGGGGGGGATCCTTCTCCCCCCACAGGCCGATGGATTGTGCTCAGCGCTAGCAGAGAGTATGCGTCCTTGGTTCCAGGGGAGGATCATTCTCTGTGCTAGCAGGGCAAGCGTTCTCTGTGCCAAGGGAGGATCATTCTCTGTGCTAGCATGGCAAGCGTTCTCTGTGCCAAGGGAGGATCATTCTCTGTGCTAGCATGGCAAGCGTTCTCGGTGACAGGGAAGGATTGTTTTCAGTGCTGGAGGAGAGGTTCTTAGTGCTGGCAGTGAAATCGTTCTTCGTGCCGGCAGAGCAAGCAAAGCATACTCGGTGTCACTGGGGGGATCTTTCTCTCTGCTGACGGAGGGATTGTTGTCGGTGCTGTCTGGGATATTGCTCTTGGTGCCAGCAGGGGATCAGAGCAAGCGTCCTTGGTGCCTGCTGGAGAATTGATCTTAGTGCCAACAGGGGATTGTGCTCTGTGCCGGCAGAGCAAACGTTTTTGGTGTCGCGGGGAGATCATTCTCCATGCCAGAGGAGTGTTTGTTCCCTCTCCCCATGACAGCAGACTGCATATGTTGGCTTCGTCAGCAAAATGTCGCTTTGGCAGATGCCAAAGCACATTCAGGAAAGGGGGGTGGGGGTGGATGTGGTGAGGAATGGAAATGTTCTGCAAGCTACAGTGTCCTGGCCTGTGTTCCCAGCAGCACCTCCCTCACAGCATTGATCAGCAAAGGGAGGTGTGTTTCTCTGACCTTATTTAGCTACGGTGTCTCCTGTGCCCTGCCCCCTCTCCTCTCATACCTGCTATCTCTCCCTTCACTACTTACAGGATAACCTCTCCAAGGCCCAGTCTACTGAACTACACCCATGATGGGGTCATTTCCTCAGCACAGCAGAAGCCCATGGATCTCAAGCAGCTGAAACAGAGGGCCGCTGCTATTCCGCCTATTGTGAGTGTGTGCATGTGTGTGTGTTGCCTGTTGAAACACACGCCCACTTCTTAGAATGAGTATTAACTAATGGGCTGGTTATGGAAAGTGCCAGAATATGCCAGCCTCCATGTATGACCCCCCAAATGAAATGCGCACCTCCCCACATAATACACAAGCGGGCAGTAGGGCTGTAGCCTGTCTGCTAGGACTGCGTCAGGCGTGAGACTGGCAGATTTTGCTGCTTTGACTGCTTGCTTGTAATTCTCTCCCAAGTTGGGAGTATGTAATTGTAATTCCTTCCCAAGTCCCAACGTATGGAGGTTAATAGCTGCCCGGATGCTGTGGTAATATGCACTGTTAACATGCTTACATAATGGGACGTGGGTTTAAGGCACCTCTTTGGTAATGAGCTAGTATAAACTTGATAATCTACAATGGCAGTGTAACCGAGTGGTAAGGGCACAGTTACTGCTGTTTGCTGGTGGGTTGCTGTGTGGCTCTGTGGGTTATATATTCATGCAGCAAAGCCTTAATGTTGTAGGCTAGCAAGATTCAGTTCAGTTGTTTATTTTTCTATAGCGTATTTTCATAATATTACATTGTCTGAAAGCACTTTACGTTATCCTTGCCCAAAGCCCTCAGAGGGCAAGCCAGAGGTGACAGTGGCAAAGCTGAGGAAGAGGAAACCCTAACTCTAACTAGACCCAAAAGGACAGCCCATCCTCTAGGGGGCAGCAGGGGAAGTCCTAACCCTAACCAGACCCAAAAGGGAACCCGTCCTCCAGGGGGAAGCAAAAATAGCAAAGTTTATATCTATAAAGTAAAATGAGGTAAGGTACCAGGTAATACTGGGCGGTATAAACGGTATACGATATAAATTTGGCCAACGGGTAAGATTTTGATTATACCGCCATACCGCAGAAATATCCGCTTCTCGCCAGCAAAAATGACGTAATGAAGTTGCGTCAAATAATAATTAATTATTTATGATTTATATGAAAATTGTTTATATGATTATTGCTGCACCTGGCAGCAGAGTCCTGCACGAGTCTGATTTTGACAAACCGCACCCGACCTTATGCGAACCAAAATTAAATTCCGCACCCGATCCGCTATAAATAAATACCGACACCCGACCCGCACCCGAATGAAAATCAGATTAAAAATTAAAGACAAAAGTTTATTGGCACAATAAACATGTGCAACATCAGTTGAACAGGCATAGCTAAATGTAAATGTTGCTTAATACGCCTATAATAAGTAAAACAAATGGTAGTAGCTTACCTTCAAACCCAAATAATGTTTGATATTGCCATGGCCACACATAGCCTTTCCAACTTACAATTAAATGTGTTAATAAAACTAATATTCTATAAAATGTACATTAGGCTACCCTGCACTGTATTGGGTTTTATAGGCTACCTACGTAGACTGTCCATTTTCCTTTGATTACCTGATTGGACTCCTACGCGAAGGCGAAGACTAACGATTGGTGCGGTACTTTATATTACTATGTAAAAAAAGGATATCGTCCACATTTGATGGCCTCAGCTGACTACTTCAGCATCCATTTCAAACAACTGGAGGATTTGAAAATGGAAGTTTGGAGAGATTTCCGGGAATGAGCGTGCAGATATAAACTTGAAAAAATGTGCGTATCGGGGAGTGAATATGTGTGTATGGGGGTATGAATATGCGCAGTGATACATGTTGCTGTCACATGTCTCCCCAGATGCCAGAGGTTTCTGCACAGAGTTGCCCCCGTGGTGCCGGTGGGGGTGCAAAGCAGCTGGTACCCCCCCATGCGCTTGCTTTGTACCAGCAGCAGATCACCATGGCACATGAACTGTCCCAGGAGGCCCCCCCGACCGGCAAGCCTTCACAGCAGCAGCTCCTTATTCAGCAGGCACCCAGGGATCGCCCCCAGGCTCGGAGCCCCGCCCCCATGACCCCTGACAAGGATGGTATGGCCCTCGCACTGTCAACTCATAAATCTGAAGGCAAGTTAGTGCCATGTATGACAATGACTTCAGCCAGTACAAAAAGATGCAGCCAATCTAAATAATGACGCACAATGACAAAACCAAAGAGGTGGCCTCACTGATCAGCAAAGTACATCCTTTGGCATGTTTTGTTTAACTTCAACAGCTTTTGTGTTCAGGTTCCTGCTGCTGTGGTGGCGTGGCAGCTCTTAGTCCAATCTGTTAGTCTGACCCGCTAAACCTGAGATCTACTGAAAGCAAAAAAACAGACAAAGCTGGTGCAGTGAGGCACTCTCACTTTAAACCTCTCACCCCTCTGGTCAAACAAATCTCTGTTAAGCTAATAGGAGAGAAGTAAGCAAAGAATTGAGGAAAAAAGTGGTGTGAAATTGGCAAAAAATAATCTTGAATCAATTAAATTGTAATTATATGTGCATGGTAATGAAATGAAAACGAGACTCTACCCTTTGCCCTTGAATGGAGAAGTATTAACCAAAGTACTGAAAAACCTTTTTAACACGTAGTTTTATCATGTTGATGCTGCCCACACACAGCCTTTCCAGCTTACAATTAAATGTGTTAATAAAACGTGATAATTTGAGTTTTATTGAGAAACATAGTTTGAATTATTTAGGAATTATATTTTGCGTATTATATTTCATCATAATGACTCAAAAGAAAATCCCAACATTACTACGAAATACAATTTAAAGATTATACGTAGAAGATAAACGTTATCAAGAAATATAATACCCTTTATGGAGTTATTTAAAAATAAAATAAAAATTAATTATTGAAATTCTCATTTATTAATGTACTTACTAATTGATACATTTATTTCATTATGACTATGATGGCTGTTTACCCTGGAATGTGCTAATAGCTTTTGATTTTCTTTTAATGTCTGCATACAGAAGTGATTTATGTTTAAATGAGCTGCAGGAAAGTGAGATGCGATTAAAAGCGGTCAGTGGAGACGCACGCGGAGATGCATGTAAATATCAGGTGTGAACGGACATATTTAGCTCTGTCCACTTGTGATCGGATCACCCAGGACGCATGTTAATGCCAGGTGTGAACCAGAATAATCAGACTGCAGAATTAATTGTTTAAATATTTATTTGTTTTATTTATACGTATATTTATTTCATGTTGACTATTATGGCGTTCATTAGAAACATAGTGGGCAGTTCATTTTTTACCCTGAAACAGTGTTAATTTTGTCAACGAGAATTTTGGCAATAAGTATTCATTCACAACCTTTTATTTCATGACTAAAAATGGTTGACAATGAAAACCAGATTTCTGTTCCTCTGTTCAGAAATCTCTATTCTGTATGCTCTGAGAAGTAAAAATGAGATGAAATTGCTGACTCCATTTGGGCAGATGACCTAGATCACAATAGCCAAAGCATTATCCTTTTTAACCAGTGAATTATATATATGTGAATCTGAATGTTCCAGTTGTCAGTGTCTCAGCGCTAAGTTCACACTACACGATTTTAGCCCCGATTTTCTGCTCTGATATTGCCAACAAAACCCCCAGATCTGAGGTAAATCGGTGTATCATTGGCTCTGGCAAGTCGGCACGCGATCACTATCTGTGAACTGTTTGCAACGCGACCCAACGGAGTCGCAGACACCCGTCAGATATCAAGCAGATATCTGGACCTGTCAGCCATTCCAAATCCAGTAGGTGGCAATTAGTGCGGCAAAAAAGTACAGCCAAGAGGCGTGCAAGACAATGAAGTGAGGCAAAGCCTGAGGGAGAAATTTAGAAAGGTATAAAAAATTCAGTTTTGTTTACGAACTATTGTTGGTGTTCGGGGATGCACACTCAGTCACACATGTGCGCACACACACACACAATCTTAGAGATAAATATCTTTCTGAAACCAAACCGAGAAGTAAACTGTGAGGTCCGATTAAAAGCAGGCGTGAATGGACATGTATAGCGCTGTCCACTTGTGATCAGATCACCCAGGATACATGTTAATACCAGGTGTGGACAGGGCCTATGGCTCCATGTCAGAGATAATGCAGAGGACTCTGTTTTCTCTCTGCAGACAAGCCGACTGCATTCTCCCCACATGGGGAAGGCCGGAAGCCCGGGTCGGCTGCAGATGATCTCCGGCCTGCCAGCTCCAGCCGGCCTGTCATTCCCCCCTACCAGCAATCTCCACGGGACGTGGGCCGCCTGGTCCACGAGCAGCCACTGCTGCACTACAGCCCCAGTACGTACAGCCTGCCTCTCTGAGATCAGAGTGAAATTAAGGGCCCCCCTGTCCCTGTCCCACCCCCGCTAGCTGCCTTTTTTACTCTTCTGGCGTGTTTTTATTCTTCCTATATGCTCTTTCTCTCTCTTCCTGTCCAGCATTCCCCCAGGCTGTACACGGACTCCCCCTGACTCTGCAGCAGGACACAGGACGCCTGGCCTCTACTGGCCGGCCGCAGCCCATTCCGGAGCCCCCTCCCCTGATCTCCTCTGCCAAGCCTGGAGGTTCTATCACCCAGGTGAGTGTGAAATCCCCATAAATTAGCAGCAGGGTGACCCCGGTCTCGCTGTGGTCCTACTCTGATTGCCATTCTGCCATCTGCCCAGGGCACTCCAGTGCAGCTGCACAGTCCTGCCCATGGCCCCGAGCACAGCAAGGGCCCTGCCGGGGGGGCTCTCAGCCTGACGTGGATGGAGCAGAAGAAGCTAGGTGAGAGTCATTGCTCCTCCAGATGTTGGCCGTGGCGTGGTGTTTCCCAGAAGCTGACATTTCCATTTCTGTCCACAGGACCATTCCCTGTGGTGAAGCAGGAGCAGCTCTCCCCACGTGCTCTTAGCTCCCAACCCGAGAACCTGTCCAGCCAGGGTGTCTCAGCAGACTTTACCACAGGCCGCGGTGAGAGCTGCACCCCACCCACCCACCCACCCGCCTGCCCCCTGCCTGCTGATCTGCCTGTCCCTGTCTTCCAGCCTTCCTGTCTGGCGGTCTACCTGCCCCCTCTGCCCGCCGCCCTGCCCCCCCTCTTGCCAGCCTGCCTCCTGCCTGTCCCTCTGCTTCCCCTTGTTTGCCAGCCCTCCTGCCCACCGACCTGCCCCTCTGCCTGCCTATCCCCCTGCCTACCTGCTTGTCTTTCTGCCTACCTGCCTGCTCCCCTTCCCATCGGCTTGCCCCTTTGCCTGCCTGCCAGATTCCCCCCCTGCCCATTGGCTTGCCCCTCTGCCTGCCCCCATTCCCACCCACCTGCCTGCCCCTCTGCCCACCAGCCTGCCATCCTTCCCACCGATTTTGCCGCTCTGCCTGCCAGCCTGCCCCTCTGCCAGCCTGCCCCTCTGCCCACCGGCCTGCCCCCCAGCCTGCCCACCGGCCTGCCTGCCCACTACCCTAAGAAGACTGTTTCTTTTTACCTCGGTCTATGTGCTGCTATTGCAGTGTCTGTGCCAGCAGTCCAGGGCGGGAGCATAACCAAGGGCTTGCCGGGTACGAGGGTCCACCAGGACCCCCCCTCATATCGCGGAGGCTCTATAACTCAGGTAGGCACCAAAAGAGGTATGTTACTGCAGCCTTTTATATAAGGAAAAGTTGGACAAAGGTAGACACAGAGTAGTTATGGTAACAGGAAAGGCATGTTGTAGGTTAGCTGTAATATGCTCAAGTAGCAAAGCCTTCATTTTGTAGTCTAGCAAGATTCAGTTCATCTCAGGGACATGGGGCAGTCGGGCCGTGGTAGCCTGATGGTTGGGGAAGTGCACTTATGATTGAAAGGTTGCTGTTAAATCCCCCGCCAGTAAAGTACCACTGAGATACCCAGAGCAAGGTACTCCCCCCAGTCACTGCTAAATCAGGTGCTGAATTAGCCGTCTACTGCTGTGTCACAATGTCACATATGGGTTAATGCAGAGGATGCGTTTTGTTTTTTGCACTGTGGTATGTCAATCATGACAATGAATCACTTTCACTTCATATGTTTCTGTGAGGGGTTCTTGTCAATTCATTCACCCCTCGGGCCCTGTGTCCCTGCCCACGGTCATGTGTAGGAGGTGCTACTTTAGTGCAGATTACCCACACTACCCCAGAGCTTTTCTGATGTTCCTGTCCCCATAACGACAGGCTTCCAACGCCAGCCCTGTTCTCTGTTAAACTCTGTGTTTACCCTCCTGTTGGCTTTCTGCTGCCACTGGCACTGAAGCACATTGCTGTTTACCTACTTATCAGGAAATAACAGTTCTATGGCAGTTTCTCATTTTCTCTCTCAGTGGACAACTAAGCAAAACAAGGCATAGAGCTCACACGGTCAGCTCACGTTATCCACAGATAAACCTGCCAGTGGGACCGTTACGGGCCTTTGGTCACCATGGAGACCCCCTCCAGTTACCTGCGCCCACCCCTTCAGGGCTCTGTGCCCCAGCCCTGACCTTTGGCATCGCCCTGCCCCTCACCCTCTGGGATCAGGTTTTGTATTGCTGTAATCAAATCAGAAAGGAAAAGTGATCCAAGCCGATTAATCCCCCCTGACATTTTTATAACCCGGCTCTGGCCATGGTACAGCAACTCTTATATTCCTTATTGTAACACTAGAACCACCGTTTCCCACACCAATGAGCATCAAACTCCTTTAACTGCCAAGCAAGACACGCTTGGGTGTATGCAGCCCTCTTGTTTGTGCTAATGTCTCGTTAGTGTTAATAATTGCAGTGAGTCTAACACCCTCAATCAAAGAGCCGTAATGCTCCCAATAGAGTTGCTGCTCTGTTCTGGACTCATATACAGCAAGTTTCCACAACACAGTATGTGTTTTAAAATTCTAGCTATAAAGTAATATTATTTTATACAAATCAACTCGGATGAAACAAAAAATTCAGGGTTTCCAAGTCTCATGCATCTGACGTGACGCACATTCAGACTCTGACGCTCAGGCAAGATATTGTGTGCGTGTGTGTGTGTGTGTGTGTGTGTGTGTCTCGAAATGAAAATTTCACTCCAGCCAGCTGATGAAAGTTGGTTACCCTGATAGACCAGGATACCCTGGTTCTTATTTGAAACCAACTGATCAATGCAGTTTTTTGGCTAAAGCAGCTTGTCATTCTATTTGTGTTGGTACTCTGACATATAAAATGAATATGAGAAAACATTACCTATCTAATTTTTTATATCTATTCAATAGAAAAGACCATCCATACCCAACTGTAAGAACCATTAAAGTTCTTTTGGTATTTGTTAAAGCGAGGCTTTTATTACCGTATGGGATTAAGATTAATTTCAAGATATTATATCACACCTCTGGGACCTGGACCCGCTCCGGACCCCCCGCGACCCAATAGGATAAGCGGGTTGGAAAATGGAGTTTTTAAAAAACCATAAAAGCAGTACTTAAATCAATGAGAAATAAAATATATGACAAACACGACTGTATAATGGGATTCACGTCTTTTTGGGGGTGACAGTGACTCTGCTGCTGTGCGGATTACTGACTGTCCCATTGTTTTCCTGATGGCTGAGCAGTATGCTGACGCGACGGCCCATTAACAAAAGCCAAAGGTGTGATATACAGAAGTATATGCTGCTGGCGGTTACAGGTCCTGGTGGATCAGTGTGTTAAGCACCACTACCAGCTTTCTGTGTGAAAGACATACTTTGCCTTTGTGATTTTGAGTTTCCTTCTTTCAGTTTTATTGGAAATAATTTTTTTTATGTTTTGCACATTGTAAGATTATGTTTGTATGCTGGTTGTTGGCGTTATTAGCAGTGGATTTGGATGACACTGCATTGTATTCCCATTGATTTCTGGCATGCAGGGCACCCCAGCTGACGTGCTGTACAAGGCTTCGCGTGACGAGACGCTCAGCAAGCCCCACGTGGTCTATGAGGGTGTCAGCGGCCATATCCTCACCTATGAACGTGAGTTTTACACCATGCACGGTCAGCTTGGCCATGGCTTTTGCTCTTTGCTCAGTACACTGTGACCCAGCACCTGGCTCTTTCTCTCCTCTTAGACTTTTACTCTTTTCTTTTTCGCATCTGAAGGAATTCCTGTTGTGCTGTTTAAAACAGGTTATATTTTACTCACATGTAGTACTGGGCGGTATAAACGATATACGATATAAATTTGGCCAACGGGAGAGATTTTGATTATACTGTCCTACCGCAGAAATTTTCCCTCCTCGCCCGCAAAAATGACGTAATGAAAGTCGCGTCAAATAATTTATTTGTATGATTAATATGAAAATTGTTTATATGGTTATTGCAGCACCTGGCAGCAGAGTCCTTCACAGGTCTGATTTTGAGAAACCGCACCCGCCCATACCCGTCATACTTAAATCCGTATCCGAACCGTTATCCGACAGAAATAAAATAAAATTCCGCACCCTATCCGCTATAAATAAATACCGACAACCGACCTGCACACGAATGAAAATCAGTCAGATTAAAGACAAAAGTTTATTGGCACAACAAACGACCAGTGACATGTGCAACATCAGTTGAAAAGGCATAGCCAAATGTAAATGTTGCTTAACAGCCTAATAATAAGCAAAACAAATGGTAGTAGCCTACCTCCAAATAATGTTGGATATTGCCATGCCCACACACAGCCTTACCAGCTTACAATTAAATGTTTTGATAAAAACTAATATTATAGAAAATGTACATCAGGCTACCCTGCACAGTATTGGGTTTTATAGGCTACCTACGTAGACTGTCCATTTTCCTTTGATTACCTGATTGGAATTCATACGCGAAGACTAGCGTTTGTTGCGGTGCTTTATATTACTGTGTAAAAACGGATATCCTCCACAGTTGATGGATTCAGGTGACTACTTCAGCATCCATTTCGAACAACTGAAGGAGATCGCACGTGTTTTTGAAAATGAAAGTGGGAGAAATTTCCGGGAATGCGGGTGCAGGCATGAGCTGAGATGGATTTTATGTTTTATCATCTTGAATACATTTTGTCACTACAACATAGTCCTAGGGTATTTTTTGTTGGCACATGATGTTTTGAAAGCTGCAGTTTAGCTCTCCTGCGTCCAACCCGACCCGAAACCATATCAGACACAGTAGAATATTTTTCACCCGTTTCAACAAAATTTACAGGTCACCCGTTAGGTACCCGAACCCTTGCAGGACTCTGCCTGGCAGGATCTTTATGGGAGAGATGGTCATACTAATATAGATGGAGTTATGACACTAGTCTAG
>JABFEA020000043.1:185564-199775 GCA_019775915.2 Cyphomyrus plagiostoma
TGCTATGGACATATGTTACCCTTTCAAAAACAGTTATATTGAAATTTACAGATCAAATCATATACCGCAGTATATACAGTCTACCGTCTATGGTTCAAATTATACCGCAATATGAATTTTATGCCATATCGCCCAGCCCTACTCACATGTATCAGGTACAGCCGCAGATCCCCTTGGGCAGCATAAATAAGTAAGGTCATGTGGACCCTGCCAGCCTGTCCGGGTAGATCGTGCTGGCTGACTACTCTGCTTTTTGGCCTTTCTGTCTGCAGGGGCAATGGCGCAGACTCCGAAGGAGGAGGGCCGTGGGGAGCTCCTGGGTCTGAAGCGGCCCTATGACGTCATGGAGGGGGGCATTACACGGGGGCTGCCGCTGCGGGATGCCACAGGGCTGTCTGCCCCCAACTGTGAAGGTATTTATCTTGGCCCCTGCACTCTGCAAATTGCCGGTTCCTTTTTTTTCTCCCAGGTTTTGCTTTATTTTGTAGGATGCATTCTGACCAGTGACACTGAAATTTGGTTCAAATAGCTGTTGATTTGAGCAGATGATTTGATTGGCTCGCGGTCAGCTGACCATTCTGCTCCGCCCCCCAGGGCTGATTGAAAGGGTTATGCCGCAGGACCGCCACAGCCCACATTTCAAAGAGTCCCACCACATCCGTGGGTCCATCTCACAAGGTAGCGTGCTGGGGATTGGATGGCATGGGTCCCTTTGAAGTTTCCCTAGCAGTAGCCTTTCAGATTGGTCCCCTCCCCCCCCCCCTTGCCCACCCCAACAGGCATCCCGCGCCACCTGGACCAAAGTGAGTACCTGAGGCGGGAGGCGAAGCAGATGAAGCGGGAGGGCTCGCCCCCCTCCAGGGGGCCTGATTCTCTGAAGGGCCGTCCTCACGACAGTGCTGTGGCGACCGTCAAAGAAGGGGGGCGCTCGATTCATGAGATCCCGCGGGAGGAGCTGCGGCAGGCCCCTGAGGGTTCCATGGGAGGCAAGGCTGCCAAGGAGGGCTCCATAACACAGGTGAGTTGGAGACGGGTGGATCTATCTCAAAGGCTGATTTATACTAATTGTGCGTAATGTACGCCATCAGTAGCCACATACCCTATGCGAACAGTAGCCGCATACCCTACACCAGTGTTTCCCAACCCAGTCCTCGGGGAAACCCGGACAATCCACGTTTTTGCTTCCTCTCGGCTCCCATCACACCTGTACCAGGTATTTGTTATTCCTGATTGGCTGGGAGCTGGGAGGGAGCAAAAACGTGAACGTTCCCCCAAGGACTGGGCATTTGGAGAAGCCTATGGATTACTGGGAGACTATAGTATGGTCAGATGAAAGCAAAATTGATCTTTTTGGCTGTCATTCTACACACCATGTTTGGAGAAGAAATGGCACTGCCCACCTCCCCAAGGACACTGTGCCAACAGTTAAGTTTGGGGGTGGAAGCATCATGGTTTGGGGCTGCTTTTCAGCAAGGGGTACTGGAAGACATATTATTGAAGGCAGGATGAATGGAGAAATGTTACCAGGACATTCTGGATAAAAACCTGCTGCCATCTGTCAGAAAGCTGGAAATGGAAAGAGGGTCCACCCATTTCAGCAAGATAATGATCCCAAGCACAAGGCCTTGGAAACAATGAATTGGTTTCAAAGAAAGAAAATCAAGTTGCTTGAATGGCCCAGTCAATCACCTGACCTAAATTCCCTAAATCTATGGAGATAACTGAAGATCAAAGTTCATAAAAGAGGCCCAAGGAACCTTCAAGACTTAAAGAACCATTTGTGTGGAAGAATGGGCCAGAATCACTCCTGAGCGATGCAGACGACTGGTCTCTCCATACAAGAGGCGTCTAGAAGCTGTAATCACCAACAGGCTTTTCTAAAGTATTAAAAGTGTGTTCAATAGTTATTCCCTGCGTCATTTTACTTTATTTATTATGACTCAAATGCTTACTTAATACTTAAATGTTCTGATTTCTTTGTATGAATTCAATATTTGACTTGATGGCAACATCTGGTGGAAATTTTGTGTCAATAGCCCACTTAGAAATCCCCTTACTGATAAAAATGCTGATGTGTCAAATACTTATTTTCCCCGCTGTACAAGGCTTAAATGTAGGGTTACTGGAAATCTCTGATGACATTATAAAAGCTGTTGAAACATACTTTGAAAAGACATCAATATGAAAAGCATTTAAACAACTTTCTTTGACTATCTTAGACTTCTGCCCAATACTGCAAATGTGAGGCTAATACACAGAAAACAGGTGTGCCGTGAGTACAGACACATGCATCCCATCACTGCGAACACTCTGCCTGATTGGCTTGCTCCTTTCTCTGGCCACAGGGTACACCAATGAAGCAGGAGGCCAGTGGCTCCGGAAAGCGCCATGATGTGCGCTCCATCATTGCCAGCTCACCACGCTCTCACCACGCCATGCCGCCCCACCCAGAGCGTGCCCGAGCCTATGACGAGCCCCTTCCCAAGACGCGCCCAAGCGCTGTGGTCAGCACTGCCAGCTCGCTGTCCCGTGCTTCCCCCCTGGCCCTGGGGGGCGGGGCTGAGCCAGGGGGGAGGACCCACCACAGTCCGCTGGGTTATGAGGAGCACAAGGGGGCGCTGCGGGCACCATATCCTGGCTCCTCTCTCCGAGGGTCTCCTGTATCCTTGCGGGAATCGGGGCAGCGAGCATCAGAAGGTATTGGAATCTGCCCAGATGCCTACATTTTTAGGAAACTTAGCTTAAAACTGAATTTAGGCATACATGTATGTGTGACACAGGACAGGCAGTATGGCAGTCACCCAGGGTAGACAGCATCAAAAGCAATAGACAGTAAGGAAGTCACCGTGGGTAGACACCATGGAAGTCCCAGAGGGTAGGCGGAATGGAAGATGTGTTGGGTAGACAGTATAGAAGTTGCAGGGGGTACACAGGAGGGAAAGAGGTTAGACAGTATGGATGTCCTAGAGGGTAGGCGGTATGGAAATTGTATTGGGTATACAGTAAGGAAGTCACCCAGGGTAGACAGTATGGAAGTCATATTGGGTAGAAAATGTCTTTTGACTACACTTCCACGTAACTAGTATTCACTCATGCGTCCATGTTGTTAGTGTCATAATAATATTATCAGTGAGTGACTACTCAACATTAAGATTAGAGTCATCACAGAGCAGTAAAGTTAAATAGTCCGTGCAGCTAGTGTGGCTAGTACAAGCCGGGTATTAGATTCCCCCACCCCCAGTTTCACACTGTTCTTTTCTCTCTGCTCATTTTCTTCTCAGGTTTGAATAAAACACAATCGCAAGAGCGCAAGGCCACACCCACCCCCCGGGAGATGAGCTCCAACAAGTCTCCCCTGACAAGTGCTGTAGCAGAGCACCACGCCTCGATAGCCTCCTATGAGCGACTGCTGCAGGGCCTGGGAGCTGAGATGTACCGTGGGCAGATCCCCCTGACCTTCGACCCCGCTGCCTTGCCCAGAGGAATCCCCATCGATCCAGGTATGGGGGCAGTCTGTCTGGGGGTATGTGTTTACAGGCCCTTCTTCTCCCACCTCATTCCTGTTAGATATATACCTGGTATCACCTCTGCATCAGAGTCTCCTCCTTGCCCCCCTTCCAGCAGCAGCATATTACCTGCCTCGACCCCTGGCCCCAGGCCCCGGTTACCCACACCACTACTCCCCATACCTGATCCGAGGCTACCCAGACACGGCAGCCCTGGAAAACCGGCAAACACTGCTCAACGACTATATCACCTCACAGCAGATGCACCAGTGGCCGGCGGCCGCCATGGCTGCCCCGCGCTCAGACCTGCTGCGGGGCCTCTCGCCCCGGGACCAGCCCCTCGGTCTGCCATACCCCACAAGCCCCCGTGGTGAGGCTCGACCACGCATGCCCGCTCTACCACACGTGCCGCGCTGTCCCCCTCTGAGGGCAGTGTGGCGCTCACGCCTTTGCTTGCTGCACTGCTCATCTTACTGCCTTGCCTTTTTCTTATTAGCCAATCCTTTTTTTGACAATGACTACGTTTGCAGGCAGCTGGAGAATCTTACAGATGACTGTTAACATTCCCTATCCTTAGTTCCTGCTTAAGTGGATGCCACCACTGACCACTCAGTGTTATATCTGGTAGCTGTGTGTGTGTGTGTGTGTGTGTGTGTGTTTGTTAAACATCTTTTAATGGTATTTGTTTAATGGAGTTCTCTTTCTCTCCCCCCTCCTTCTCAGGTATCATCGACTTGTCTCAGGTCCCACACTTACCTGTCCTGGTGCCTCCTTCTGCAGGGGCGACCAGCTCCCCCATGGATCGCATCACCTACATCCCCGGGACCTCCAGCGTCTTCCCCAGCCGCTCTTACACCTCCTCACCCATCTCTCCAGGTAGGTCTGGGGTGAGCGACCTCTGCACTCTGTCACCTGTGTACTTGCTAATGCTGCAGAATGTGTAACTGCGAAATATACATATGCTGTAAATTGTTCATCGTCCACGATGTTGCGCACACAAAGCCTCGTTACTGGAGTGCTTAAATAATAAAAGCAATTAAGTGTCACTTTGTTGCAGTATGTAAATGATAAAACACCTAGTGTCTCACCAGTAACACTGGGTAATGTTTACTTGTTGGGGTGGAAGCATGTTGGGTAGTGGTAAGTTTAAAGCCCAAGGGTGTTTCTCAATACCAAGAACGCGAAGATCGTACTTGTGTAGCTGTGTGAAGCTGGCCCCCCTACAATGGCAAGAGCGGTCTTGCTAACTTGTGTCTTAGGGCGCAGTGCATCATGGGTTTGATCTCATTTGGTTTGGCGCAACCGATGCATCCTTAATATTTGAGATTAGGGCAAGAACAGCATGGGGGGGTTTTTATCATTTTCCATTATTCTGTTCTTGAGTGTTGGAACTGGTCTTCGGCAGTGGAAGATGATGTAAAATGGGTATGTGGGAACACAAGTATGGTCAAGTACACATACTGAGAAACACCCCAAACTCACATAAAAGCTGTTTGCTGTCAAGCCTCCGGAGTGTCAGTGTCAGTGTTACAGCTCATGTTTCAGGTTATAGAGTAAAGAATATGGCCCCCAATGTCTTTTCAGGTGGTCCCTCGCACATAAGCAAGATCCAGGGGGTGGCATCAACCGATCGGGAACGGGATCGAGAACGGGAAAGGGACTGGGAGAGAGACCGTGACCGTGAAAGGGACCGGGAGAGAGACCGGGAAAGGGACCGTGAGAAGGAAAGAGAGCGTGACCGAGAACGAGAGAGGGAGCGCGACAAACCCGGATCCCTGAGCCATGGCATGGTGGAGCACGCCCCCATCTGGCGACCTGGTGAGTGGTCACTTTACCAGCTCACCATGACGATTGTCTGCTGTCCAGCTTATCTCTCTTCAGCTTACATTCTGAACTCATTTTGGTGATTTTGCTCATTACTCTATCGTAAACCAGACTTTATTTGGCAGTCCTGGGGACAGATTAGTGTCCTGGCAGTGATGTTTTTAATGATAATGGCCAGTTCCTTCAGCGTCCTGTCTCTCCTAATCCTGCCAGGCACAGAGCACAGTTCTGGAAGCGGGAGCACTGGTGCTGCACGGCCTTCCTCGCGCTCCTACAGCCACCAGCATTCGCCGGTGTCCCCGCGTACCCAAGACAGCCTGCAGCAGAGGCCCAGTGTGCTACACAATGCCGGGGGCCAGAGTCTGCCTGTGCCCCCCGACCACACTGGCCCCTCAGTCCTCAGGTGGATGCTGCTGCCTTATGAGAAAATACTACAGGCTTTTCTGGTTGCTGAAACTTCCTTCAGGAATTTGTCTGTCCAATTGCAGGTCCTCACGGCACACAGTGTACAGCACCCACCTACCACAGAGGACGGGGCTTCCCCCAGACGCCTACCCCCAAGGCCTGGAGCAGACTGCTGTGAAGGAGCACTCCAGGGGCACAGAGGCAGCCAAGAGCCACAGCCGGGGCAGCAGCAGCTTGTCCAAGCCCCCCCAGGACCAGCACACCGCTCTCTCCTCCTCATCCTCCTCCACTTCTTCTTCATCTATAAGCAAGTCTGAAGCCAAGCTGGTGAGCGCATCCCTGGGGGGCTTGTACAGCGGGGCCTACTCCCCAGCCTCAGCCCACCTGGGACACCCCCCGGGCCGGCCCCACGCGCTGCTGCCCCCACACCAGCTGCCCCCACAGTTGGAGAACTCGGCCAACAGCGGCGGTCCTCCTACTAGGGAGAAGACTCCAAGCAAACCGATGTCTGTTCAGGACCAGGAGCTGCGAGCCCTCGGTAAGACCACCAGCTTCATAAACGCGATTATTGTGCGTCAGATTTCTTGTGATCAGGGGATTCCAGAGGCGGCTGTGCCAACTGCCAACGGCCTCCTGGATGGTAAGATGCTCTGGAACGCAAGTCGCTGTACCCCCTCGCCGCTCTGCAGCCTGCTGCACGTCCCTGCTCTCCCTTATATATGTAATGACTGTTAGCACTGCATTCACACACTACTGTTGTTTTGTCTTTTTATAAGAAGCATGTGTTTGCTTTGCATAATGTTCATTTGCCAAAGGGAAGATAATTTTTCTGTACTTTTTTTAAGGGGAATCCAACGATAAAATTAATATCTTTTAAAGACAGCTGCCTGCTGTTCTGTTTAGCTACACTATATGTTATCAAGTTTTGCATTATATTTAAAGCAGAATTGTCTTTAAAGTAAAACTTGTTCTTGCAAATCTTCGGTAAATAGGATCTCTTATTTTGCATAATTTGCACTTTACCTTGTTAGTGAAATGTAGCTTACCTGACATTACAGCTATGGAACAGATACGGGTAAATGATAATGAACTTTGCTGATCTTTGCACAGGGTATTTCCTTAATCTCCTTCAGAAACCTGAGAATATGAAAAATTAAACTGATCCCACATGGAAAAATAGCCATAGCAGCCATCACTTGAGCATCGCGTCAGGCTGCTGAATGACAGGCTTCATTGGTGTTGTTGGGGCCTTGAGCCAACAGGACCTGGTTGTTGCTGCCGCTTCTGACCCCGTTCTTTGCACGTCCTGTCTCTCTCCCAGTTATAGTTCCCAGTTTACTTAATGCCTTTGCTATCTTCAGTTAATTGGTGCTTTTTGTGCCATTACTTATGTTCATTTGTTTACTTTGTCCACTAGAGGGGGCTTTGGTCCCTCTGATGGTGGCGGGCAACTTCCAGTCCAACAGTGATAATGTCCTTGTTGACTTAAGTGCCCCCAGAACCTGGCATCAGTGGGGTCCGTCTTTTGATTAATGTGGCTTTGCAACAAGCAGAAACAAATAGACCAGCTATGCTTGACCTCCTTATTGCAGTACCTCCATGACCTCCTTACAGGCTCCTTGACCTCCTTATTGCAGTACCTCCGTGACCACCTTACAGGTTCCTTGACCTCCTTACAGGCTCCTTGACCTCCTTATTGCAGTACCTCCATGACCTCCTTACAGGCATCTTGACCTCCTTATTGCAGTACCTCCGTGACCTCCTTATAGGCACCTTGACCTCCTTATTGCAGTACCTCCGTGACCTCCTTACAGGCTCCTTGACCTCCTTATTGCAGTACCTCCGTGACCTCCTTATTGCAGTACCTCTGTGACCTCCTTACAGGCTCCTTGACCTCCTTATTGCAGTACCTCTGTGACCTCCTTACAGGCTCCTTGACCTCCTTATTGCAGTACCTCCTTGACCCCCTTACAGGCTCCTTGACCTCCTTATTGCTGCAGCTCCATGACAGCCATACCACTGTATCTCCATGACCTCCTTACGGGTTCTTTGACCTTCTTACTGCTGCAGTTCCCATACCTTCCTTACCTCCTTACTGCTGCAGCTCTTTGACCTCATTACTGTTTCTCCTCCCTGACCTCCTTACTACTGCACCTCCATGACCGTGTTAGTATTTCACCTCCCTGACCACCGTACTGCTGCAGCTCTGTGACCTCCTTTCTGCTGCAGCTCTGTGACCTCCTTACCACTGCAGCTGTTTGACCTAGTTACTGCTTTACCTCTGTGACATTCTTATCGCTGCAGCTCTTTCACCTTATTACCGTTTCTCCTCCCTGATCATCTTACTGGCTCATTGACCTTCTTATTGTTGCAGCTTTATGATCTCCTCACCACTGTTCCTCTGCAACCTCCTTACTGGCTCCTTGACCTCCTTATTGTTTCACCTCCCCACCAATTTATTGCTGCAACTCCATGACCTCCTTACCACTTTGCCTCTGTGATCTCCTTACTGTTGCAGCTCCCTGACTTTCTTACCACTGCAGTTCTTTGACCTTCTTACTGCTTCTCCTCCATGACCTCCTTACCGCTGCAGTTCTTTGACCTCATTCCTTTTTCCCTCCCTGACCTCCTTACCACTGCAGTTCTTTGACCTTGTTACTGCTTCTCCTCCATGACCTCCTTACCACTGCAGTTCTTTGACCTCATTCCTTTTTCCCTCCATGACCTCCTAACCACTGCAGTTTTTTGACCTCATTCCTTTTTCCCTCCCTGACCTCCTTACCACTGCAGTTCTTTGACCTTGTTACTGCTTCTCCTCCCTGACCTCCTTACTACTGCAGCTCCTTGACCTCAAGAGGCTCTTTGTCCTCATTAACACTTTGCCTCTGTGACATCCTTACTGCTGCAGCTTAAAATTATAATGAACAACTGGACATTCAGACAAAGATGGCCAAGTACTATTACCAAGAGGATTCTTACCTTTTTACTGATGCAGTCTTGAGTTACTAAAGAAAAACACACACACAGGAGTGTGCATACTTCAGGCAAAATTAAATATCAGAACAAAATAAGCATTAATTGAGTACTTGAGATTTCTTCCAGGCCAGAAGCTGCTAGCCTGGGGTAGCAGCTACTTGGCACCCTGTATACTCTGCTGCACTGCAGCCATAATGCTGCCCATTTTAAATGCGATGGCAAGTTTTTTAGAGTTGCTTCCTTGTGAATTGTACTCGACTTAATCGTATTAAGTACTAAACTAAATATATCTTTTTTTTTCATATGAATGAATGTTACACTCCTACTCTTTCAAAAGATGCCTAGGGATCTTTTGTGACCTCAGCTTTACATCTCATCTGAAGGACAGTAGTGTTTTTACAGCACACTGTCCCCATCACTGCATTGGGATCCACACAGACCACAGGATAGACTAACCTTTTGGCCACACTAACATCTCTTCCAGCAGTAACCCAGCTTTCCTAGTGGGTCTCCCATCCACGTACTGGCCAGACCCAAACTTGCTTAGCTTGAAGTAGATTATCTGGTCTCCACTGCAGGTTGTATGGCAAAAACATTATTTTGAGAATAGTTGTCAGTTTCAAATAGATTGCAAACTGAAAAGGTGAACAGCGAGGTGTGTTGAGAATATTAAATAGCTGTGCTATGATATTACTAAGACCACTTTTTGCAAAACATAAAATTAGGGAAATTAAATAATTATTGGATATATTAAATTCCTGTGTTACGTGTGTGTGTGTGTGTGTGTGTGTGTGTGTATACACATACACACCAAGTATGCAGGATGTGACGCAACTGTGGTTTGCAGAGCATCTACTTATGAGGACCGAGATGCAGGCAATGCTTATGATGTCGAAGCTTCCACACTATCCCTGCTGCTCTCCTGCCAGGCATTCGTCTGCTTATTAATCTGCTTTCCTGTCTGTGTGCCGTGTTTGCCGTTCACCTGCAGGGGGCACTGTCAGCGGCCCTGTTGCTCCTTACAGGCTCACAGTGCCACACACTGACTTCAGTTAGCTGCCCAGTCACTCTGAAGTCTCCTGGAAACTGACATGAATTATATAACTGAGCATCTGTCCATTATTTTTCTCCTCTATATGTCTGTGTTCACCTGTCTTGTCCTCTGCCTGTGTGCATGTCTTTGTATGTGTTCTGCTTCCTGTTTGTTTAATTTGCTCCTCTCCTGCTGTGTTGGCACCTACCCTGGTTGTCCGCCCATCTGTGCAGTTCTGCAACAGAAGTCCCTGGAGCAGCAGCATAGCCTGTACCACCCCCCATCCGAAGGGAGTCCATCCCCCGGCCTCCCCAGCCAGCAGCCCACCTCACCCTATGTCAAGGGCAGCCAAAGGGTGGTCACTCTGGCCCAGCACATCAGTGTAAGTCTTGCCTGCACAACTCCCAATCCACATGTGATAACACCTACGTCTGCATAGGCTCCACCCACGTTTGATAACACCTATGACACTGTAAGCCCCGCCTACTCGTGACAACGCCTGTCACCCCACGTAATCCTTTGCTTCATTCACATATGATAACCACTGCATCTGTCCACAGTCACGTCCAGCATCACAGAAGTTCTACCCAGTCTTCACAACACCAACCCACTGCTGGCCCTCACTCCATAATAATGTTTAACATGCTGAGGAAGGGAGGCTTTGCTTTTAGGAATGCTTGGTTGTCTGGTTTAACTTCACGGAAAGCCCACCTGCTCTGCTCCCCATGTGCTGAATAGGAGGTGATCACCAAGGACTACACACGTCAATCCCAGCAGGCTAACCAGCCAGCAGCCTACAGCTACCACAGCTCGCCAGTGCTGGACCTCACACGCCCCCCTAGCACCCCCCAAGAACCTGGCCTGGTTGCACACTATTCCCCTGAGGGAGTCCATGGGGAGCGTGGCAGAGACCGGTATGGAGTCAGAGGATTTGGCAGCATGGCAATGTAGTAATGGTGCCCAGCAACGGCTGCTGAATCTGTGATGTATGTGTCTAGATCTCCCATCCAGAACAAGATGTCCCCAAGCAGCCTTCCCACAGATGGCATCGAGCCTGTGTCCCCGCCTAGTGGACTTTTAGATGCCGACCCACACGGAGCCTCCTACCCCAGTGAGCAGGGCCACCAGGGGTAGGTCTCCCCTCCGCATAAACACATTCTCAGTGCCGGTGTGATTTGTAACGGGGTCTCCTAGCCCAGCTAGCAGGGCACCAGGGGTATGTCTCCCCTCTGCATCAACACATTCTCAGTGTTGATGTGATTTGTAATGGGGTCTCCTAGCCCAGCTAGCAGGGCACCAGGGGTATGTCTCCCCTCTGCATAAACACATTCTCATGTGATATGTAAGGCTATTCTTTAAATCTTTAAAAAAGTCAATTAGTGAAAAACTAATGTCATTTTCTAAAAATAATTAAATACAAGTCTTTCAGTAAATGACAGAGGTAAACATGAAGCTTGTGTGAAAAACAGGTTAATTCTATAAGGCTGAGAATTAGCTGCGATGTTGGTGTTTTTCCTCATTAAAGACCCAGTATTAGCTCATAAGCCACTCCTCCTACACTCACCCCAGGTCTGACAGCCAATCAGAACATTTCCATGTGCAATGTGTAATGTGATATGCCAGTGAAGGTCCATTGCCCACCAGAGACTGTGATCTGTGTCATCCTGCGATTATAACTGAGCTCTGTCACACAGCCAAGTTTTTTTTTTTTTTTTGTTCTGCATAGTGCCATCTGCTGGACCCCTCTTGCAGGTGCAGCTAGGATTAATGCTAACACTAAAGACAGTGACAGACCTCACGGGGAACAAATGTGATGCTTTCATTGTCCATATAAGGATCATCCCAAGCAGAAACCGGTCTTACTGGGGCAAAGCCCAGAGGCAGTGCATACTCTCACCCTCTTGATGTTGCTCCTCTGACCAGAATGGGCTCCCGCTCACCAGCTGGCAGCTCACAGCCTCCAGCCTTCTTCAGCAAGCTGACAGAGAGCAACTCCGCCATCGTTAAGTCCAAGAAGCAGGAGATGATCAAGAAGATGATAGTCAGTGGCGGTGAGTCAGGCTATAATCTGTCCTGTTGCTAGTGCCCTTTCTGACTCACATTTTTCACAAGGGCCCTAATCTCTGTGCTTTGTGCCCCCCCTGCATCCAGATGCGACTCAGCCTGGGACTGAGATCTTCAACATGCCTGCATCGACGACTGCAGGTATATCCCACGCAAGTGAGCCTCACCTCCTTAACCTCAACGATTGCGAGTCCATTAAATGCTTATTTGCTTTGGATGAAACAGGAAGTTTTTAATAATACAGGCAATTCTTCCTGGTCTTTGGATTGTTTTATAGTGAGAATTAGTATTATTTTGTATGTATTTGATGACGGCGTTAAAACAATAATGTGCAGTATTCAGAGCTGAGGTGGAGTGTTGTGGGGTGGGGGGGGGGGTGGTATTGCACCTGTGCCTTCCACCCATTTATCCTGGCGGCACAGGGTCGGGGTTTCCCCTGGATGGGACACCCAACTACATCAGAGCTCATGCTCTCCGCACTCCACTCCCCCTCACCCTGCCCCTTAGGGCCTGTGGCGACAAGGAGCCAGCCAGCCCCCGAGGCTTCGGGTAATACCATCGGGCTGGAGGCCATCATCAGGAAAGCCCTGATGGGCAAGTATGATGAGCAGGCAGAGGAGCGCGCAGCAATGCCCCCTGGCAGCGGCCTGTCAGCCTCAGCGCCACCCAGTGAGACCCGCCCTGAGGACACCTATTCTTCAGCAGGTCTGTCCCAGGCCCCACGGGCCACCCTGCTTGCAATAAGTGGATTTTGGGAGTCTGATGGCAGGATTCACAAAGTTGTATGTTAGCTGCCCAGTGCTCACTGAGGCACTGTGAGTCCGGCAGAAAGCGTGTCATCTGACCAGTTCACCTCTTCCAGGCATGGGGAAGGGGAAGGCTGGCGGGCGCTCCAATGGCCGTAAGACCAAGTCCCCTGGGCCAGGGATGCCTGGCAGCGAGAGGCCGTCCTCCGTCTCATCCGTCCACTCAGAGGGGGACACAAACCGGCGCACTCCCCTCACCAGCCGCGTCTGGGAAGACAGGCCGTCCTCCGCAGGTACATCCAGGCCACTATCCAGAAGGGGTTTAGTCAGCGGGGAGGGAGGATACCGGTTGGAGGAGACGCCAGTATGGTGGCATCTCACCCAGATGTGCTTGTGCTCTGTCCTTCTGTTCCAGGGTCCACGCCCTTTGCCTACAACCCCCTGACCATGACCATGCGCTTCCCTGCTGGCGTCGTGTCTTCTGTGCCCTCCCCGTCCTCCGGATCCTCCATGCAGCCTGGCCCACAGGGGCAGAACCTGGGGCAGAACCAGGGACAGCAAGGCCAAGGGGCCCAGGGAAGGGCCTGGGATGAGGAGCCCAAACCGCTGCTGTGCTCGCAGTACGAAACGCTGTCCGACAGCGAGTGACCAGCCAGCACCATCTCACCGCTCACCCCGGTCCACACCACCAGCGCCACACGCTCACATACGCACACGCGCCGCACTCCAGCGCTTCCGGGACCTCCTGGTCAGAGTGTGTAACCATCAGACACCTGGGCACCTGCCTGACTTCGCTTTAGGGTGGAGCGTGTTTGTGTGCATGTGCTTCTGCGTGTGTGTGTGTGTGTGTGTGTGTGTGTGTGTGTGTGTGTGTGTGTGTGTGTGCACATTCACAGAAACACTCCCTTAAAGAAGCACTCTCTTTAGTTTAGTGCCCCCCTACGCTGGTCTTATTGGGGGGTGGGACACCTCAGATGTGCAATGCATCTTGTGTATGAATGCGTTGTATTCACTGTTTCCCAGTGACTGTGGAATACACCACGGTACGACCCATAGTCTGATGCCAATTTTTATTTTTTTTTTAACAGAAGTAAAAGCTTGACATGTATTTTGGCATGGACACCCACAGGCCCCTCCCTGCCATCCTGAATAGCCAGCAGACAGGCCACTTCCCAGCGGGGAGTGAGGTGCTCTAATGTCCACCCTGAGGGTAATACTGGGTGAGTCAGGTGACCACCCTGCCCTCGCTGCACTGGACTCAGGAACACAGGCCATTAGCCAGTGCAGACAGAAATAATATTAAGGATTAAAAACACTGTAACCAGCAGGCCTTCTGTGATCACTTCAACCTCCCGTGTACAAAACACCCAGTCCTGTCCACAGCTAAAACCACATGGCTGTGTCTAGACAGAGGGAATCTTGCAAATACTCACCAGCCTATTTCTGGGCTTGGTTAATGTCAGCCTTGGCTGTAGGTCATATCGGGGGGCGTGCACTGATGTATGGTGAGAAATATAGGCAGCAGGTATGGTTTATACAGTACCCAGCGCTCTGATAGCTAGCAAGGCTGTGTGTTACCCCCTACAAACGTCTGTCCTACTATCCTACCAACGGGGTTCGCAAAGTGAGAGATGAGGTAGAGCAGTCTATATATATA
>JABFEA020000043.1:206586-216885 GCA_019775915.2 Cyphomyrus plagiostoma
ATCTCCTCATACACCTCAGAATGCATGATGCCTTCAATAAAACTGCCGACACCAGAAGCTGCCATGCAACCCCTAACAAACCATGCTTGTTGGTTGGATTGAGGTATTGGGAGCAATACTCTTCCTTTGAGTTGTGCCACACTCTCCGATGACCATCTGATCCAAACATGTTGAATTTGCATTCATCAGACCAAACAATTGATTTCCAGAAGCTAATAGGCTTATCAACATGTTATTTGGCAAATTTCAGACATTTCAGTGTGTTCTTATTACTTATGAATGCCAGTAGCCTCCTTGACTTTGCAATTTGTGTAGGACCCAACTTTATTTTTTTATGGTAAGCTCTTTGATGTACTGTACCTGTCTGCCCTTTCATGGTAGTGTGCCTCATATCAAGTCTGGTGGCAATTTTTCAAATAGAAAGACCTTCAATGTGAAGTTTTATGACCATTTCCCTCAATGAATTGGGTATTTCAGTAGTTTTACCAATGTTGGGAAACTCAACCAATCCTACAAATGCTTGTTTGGCCACTAAGGCTACTTGTAGAAACTAAGAGCCCCCAATTACCTGCCTATTTGGGACATCTGCTAATATGTGTCGTGTTAAATGATCTCTGTTACAATGGGAGTTCCCAACTGTAACATATTTGTCAAACTGTATGAATGGCCAGGTGCACAAATAATTATTTGAAGTTAGAAAAATTCCAGAATGTTTTCAAAAGTTTTTGATTCTTTACATAACACACACATAATTGTTTTTAAAGTTTGTTCTTCAATATCCTCAATTGCATTTCTAGTTTTGATCATTTTTTCAAAGTGTGCAAATAATTTTTTGGCTACACTGTATATATGCTGCACCGCAGTCCTGGTTAATCTTACTTCATGCCTCTGTATGTTGTGGATTGTACATAAATGGTATGACATTGAAGACCCACTTTACTAGACAAGACAATGTTTTTGTGGTGTATTATGTAAGTCCTGTTATACTGCAAAATTGTACTTACTGGTCATTCATTGGAAGCTCATCCTAGGTGCAATTCATATTACTAGTTTCTAAAATGTAAGTCACAGACAATCTGGCTGATGTGTCGCACTGCCATATTTAATCCTGGGCACCATTTACAGATGCCAGTGACCTGTGTGTGTCTGGCTGGACAGTTTCTTTTTTAGTGTGAAACAGATACCAGGGTGGTTACCTTGACGTGGAAAACAGCAGGCCTAGGGGAGCTTGGCTCAGCATGTCAGGACCCCTCTCCCAATCACATGATTGCAGACTTTGCTTACAGTGTTCCTTTTTCCAGCCAAGAGTTAAAGCTCAAATTGTCCCCCCTAGCCTGTTGTAGCCCCTGCTTTCAGGTCCTTTGATGGTGTGAATTTTGTGACGCTCCCTCAGTGCTCTGCAACGTTTTCCTGGGATATTCCTCCCACTGTGCACAGTGGATTAAACGCTTTGACAGGCAGCTCTGTAGAAAAAGAGGCTTTTCCTTGAACAACAGTGGGGCTGGAGGGTATAACTAATAAGAGACAGTATAGGTCCTTTCACACTGCAGGAGCGTTTTTCAGGACCCAGACACTTCTGTAGGAATTTGGCTGGATTTTAATTCTGGGACCTTCTATTAGTCCTTACTCCAGGGTAAGTACTTTTCATTTGAACAGGAACTACAGGAAGGGGCTTATAGAGAGAAACTTGCTGATTGGTTGACCACAAGCACCAGCTCCAAGATGGAAGTTACCCAAAAGTGCTGGGAAAAGAAATAGAAGTAGGGAGCAAAAATATAGCAGATGGGATTATTTTTGTATTTCAAATATTAATGAGTACCTTTGTAGTTTGTATCTCCATATTTCTGTCTCAGAAAATTCTATCATTGCAGTTTGACATAACCGCTTTGACTTACTTGTCAAATATTTGTTATTTATGCACTGATCACCATAATACTGGTTCATAGAAAACAAAAGATTGATTTACTGGCCAGATTTAATAATGAATTATGAACATGTTGTGGGCTGCATGAATCTTTGTCATGGGCTGGTTCTTTGAGACCTTTCCTGAGTTGCCATCCATCCTGTATTGTACAGGATCGTCCCATATTGTAAAACAAAATGTTCTGGCCCATTTTAAACTAATACAGAATTCAATTCCAAGCCCAGGAACCTTGTAATCATGGACCAGGTTCCTGAGCTTCGGTGGCAAAGTGCCCCGTGAGATTCCCTACGCCAGCCAAAACTGACGTTGCCACACAGGTATCTGACCCACAGGTATCTGACCCCATAACTAAAGCAAATGAATGAGGAAAAATGGAACATACATGGGATTGTAAGGTTTTTTTGTTTATTAAGATATACATTTGGATTTTTAAATTATTCTCTCATCCATTGTCCAAAACAAAAAAAGGCATTGACTTGGGATCTATAAAAATATAAAGGAGAATATGAAGTGCCTTATTGCCACATATACAACAGTAAAATATTTTACAAGAGCATAGATTTGTCAAACTGTCAGGAAACCATTTACACCAGATACAAAAAGCAGTCCTCTGGCCCAGGCACAGACCCTCTCTGCTCACACCTTCTAACACTTGCTCCGAAAAACAGGCTCTGCTCACACAGTCTTGCTCCATACCTTACGCGGCTGCCTCATTGCACAGGTGCCTCCATCGTAATGTACAGCAAACCCCTCACATCCTGCATCGTCATCTCTGCCCAATCTAGGGCTTTCATCAATCACCTTTACTGGTCACTAGAGCACAGTTTTCTGCAGCGATAAGGGCTCCCTAGGACCGAAACTGGGCCTCTCACTCATCCACTCCATGCACCCTCTAAAGTCTCATCAACACACCGCAATCGATTCTTCAGCTACGCTTTGCAGTGTGTCTTTGCTCACCCTGCCAGCTACACACTGAACACGCTGTCCTGTTCTTTAAAAGGACCCACCAGCACCCTCACATCAAGACCATTGAAGGACTCGAAATGTAACCAATACACAGTGTCACATCATTTCACGTCAGATCATAGAAAAGATGAGGTAAGAAACATTTTAAAAAATTGAACATTTTCAACATTTATACTAATCCAAATATATATAAGACAGACGAAAGTTAAGTTGTCAAATCACACACACTGGTGGGGCGGGGCTTTGTTCCGGGGTGGAGGGAGGGGTATGGTGGGGATGGAGCTGTGTGTTGGGCTGGGGGAAGACGGTACGGTGAGGGTGGAGCTGAGTGCTGGGTTGATGGAGGGGGGGTATTGTGGGGCAGAGTTGCATGGTAGGCTGGTGGAGGGGGTATGGTGGGGGCAGACTTGCGTGCTAATAGGAACCCATCCCAGGTTGCTCCACCTCTGGTCATTCTGGTCAGAATCCAACGTTTCTGAAGCACAATCCCCCTCCTCCCAACATTTTTTTACACAATTTTTCTTTTAAAAGATCCTGGGATCCCTCCTCCTGAGATGTGCCGGGACAAGCCACACCCACGCCTAAAAGAGCAACGGAAGACCTTTGGTGTCCCATACTCTACAGAGCGACTGAGACCTCACATCTCCACTTCAGTCAAAGTCCCCCCCGCCCAGTTCCAGTATGTCCCTAGCCGGTGTGTTCCGAGTCTTTCTGTCACACTTAGGTTCCATGTAAATATTAGTTGTTTAATCATATATTCCAGTAACACAATATTGTTCTGCTTCTTTCAATGGAAACTTTGGTCACCATATAAAGTAAATGTCTCTTCAGACTGAAGATGTACTGTGTAAAAGGCTTTGAGATGAACAGGCAACTAATCTAGCTTTAATACACCCCATTTATCATAGCAGATGTACAAATAAACTCTTTTCTGGAGTTTTCTGGCTTTTTTCGAGAAGTTTTACACTCACTCTGGGTGTCTCTCCCTAGGTTGTGGATAAGTGTTTTCCTAGTGGGCAGCGTGTGCACGTGGCAGTGACTTCAAAATCAGCAGAGAATGAAGTTTCTCTGTGTCTGTGCTGTTCCAGCCACTGAAAGCTTTGGTCTGGCTCCTACCCCACAAGGATAGTGTACTATTTGGTAACTGAGCTGGCAGAATATCCTACAGGAATTACTGCCATGATTTCCTGTTAAAGGTGAGCAGTATTATGATTCTTATTCCTTACTTCAGCTCAGCTCTGTGTACAAATACAGGTTCTAATCAGCACAGCCCCCCCCCCCACACACACACACACACACACACACACACACACACACCAGAGCCCTTGCCTTAATCGGAAGTCACCCCGAAAAGAGTTTCCAGGTTCACTGTGCTTCCAGCCACACATGCCTGCTCTCCGCAAGAGAGCTTTGGTCCAGCAGTGCCGCCTCCCAGCCCCTGCTGTCTGTCCGCTCTGACGTAATGATGACAGTAATACAAATACAGTATATACATTTAAAGTAAGTGCAATCAATCCTTTAGAGAGTCTGTCCGCTGCACCTCTGCTGGAGCTCAGCAGCTCCAAAATACTCACAGGCATATTAACAGTTTGGATGCTTTATGCCGCATGTTACACTTCACTGGCATGTTGATGTATTAGCCACTCTTACGGGGAAGGTTAATACAAAACACACATATTTGTACCTGCAGGTTGACAGAGGGGACAGACTGACACCAACAGGCAGAATGACCCATGCTAGGGCTGGGTTTGCCTGCTATTACTGTATACCCCCCCAATTCAATCCGCCCTACTAACCAGCCAGCCCCCCCTCTCACCAACCTCATTTAAAGCAGGCTTAACTTAGGAAGTACTGCTGGGTCCTTCACCCTCAAAACGGGCGTCACCTGACCCAAGAATATATGTGGTATGTGGGTACCCCCCCCAGCAGCATCCAAGACGCCAGAGCTATGGCAAAGTAGCTGTGGACCTGAAAGTTTCATCAGAAAAGGAACTGACCTTGAAAAACAGATCAGAGAAAGAACAGAAAGAACACTACACTACAATGCAGAGGTTAAAGCAATAACTCATCAAATGAAAATGTAACATAATAAACCTGGATGGGAGGACAGAACAATAGACGTCTGAGGGAATAGTGCAGAAACATGCAGACTCATGCATGCGGTCAAATGCGCTCACTTGTCTGCAGACACAGACACCGTGGGTCTGTTGACTCCAGTCATCTGTGTTTCCCCAGACAGCAGGGCCGTCCGCCAGACCCCTCTGACGTCTATCCGCCCTACCATCAGCCCGCAAGGCACTCTGGGGGGGCAGGGCGGGACCAGGCCGGGGCTGGAATGGGTGGATTTAAAGGTCCTCAGTGTAGATAATGCAGGGGTTGTCGTCCTCTCTGGAGCACAGTTGCACACTGGTGACGAAGCGGCGGCTGGCGGCAGTGGCATTGTAGAGCAGCGTCGTGCGGTACGTTCGCTTGGCGTGCTTGGGGAACACGATGGTGACACTCTGGTAGTGCAGTGGCCGCTGGCGCGGCTCCAGTTGCACCTCTGACTTGTAGCTCCTCCACGTGTGATCGCGCAGCGCCACCACTGTCTCACTGTAGCCCGTCACTGTGGGAAGCGGTGCGCAGTACACCTGGTCGCGGAAGTGCCTGTCCGAGTCGTAGCGAACCTCTGTGCTGCACCTGGGAGATGGAGAGGATACTAATCTGCTCAGAGAGACTCTGTCCCTCCTTCCAAGAGAAGTGCAGTCGGTACAGAGGGGATCAGTTGACAGCCAACAGAAGCATCGATTCACTGAGAGCATGCGGAACCACTGATCTGAACTGACCACGCACAATGTACAATGTCCAGTATGCGGGGCTATGCGGACACACAATGCAGACCTTCATACCCATTCATAGGTGCTCATTTTTTTGGACATTTTTTGCAGAATACCAGAGGAAAAACCTCACACACATACACACTTTGCACACACACAATCACATTGCACACACACAGACACATCATGCACAAATATACACACACATTGCACACACACTGTGCACACAAACTGCCTACACACGCACTGCACACATACATACACACAGCACATACACATACAGACACACAAGCACACAGGATTCAAACCCACGATTCAGGAGGTATGAGGCCACCACCACTCTGCTTTTCATTCAAACTTTTTCATCCAATACAAAATCCCTTTAACAAAATGTGTATCTAATTCTAGACCTCTGTGCACATATGAGGCTTTGCAGAGGGCAGCAACAGCAGCGTTCCAGCCCTAATGCCCAGCGCAGCAAAGCAGTGCCTTTCTGCCCCATACAGCACACAGATATGTGTTCAGAGGACCTCCTGTGTCGTACTCGGCCACGCCCCTGCGGCCTGTTACCTGATCTCTTGCTCCGGTTCTGGATTGACCTCAATGCTCTCTCCAAACACCGTAGGGTACAAACGGCACTTAGCATCTGCTCCCATGGAATTCAGCAGCAGGTATGGTAGCTGTGGAGGGACACACTTTCAGAAGTCAAAGGCCCGGGCCCTCACTCACACACCACGGACAGACATTAAGGAGATTTTGTCATAATTAAAGCCTTTACACCAGGGTTCTTCAAACCTGGACCTCGATTCCAAATCCAGGCTTTGTTTTCACTTCTTCCAGGTAGTTGTTTAAGAATTACTGATTCTGATTGGTCAGAGGCTTCACACCAGACTGTCAGGTAAAGGAAGCCTGAAAAACCAGTACTGCTCAGACCTCGAGGACCGTGATTTGAATAACCCTGCTTTACACCCTCTATCCACCAGCATTCATAATCAAAAACACCAGATTGTGTAATTGGTTGCCCCTTGTAAAAAAACAAACCTAATGAAATCATCTGCAAGATAATATAATTGAAATTATTTAATAATTGCATTTTTAATTATTACATAATTTAATAACATGTAACAATTATCATTTAGCATAATATAAATAATTATTAAATTGCCGCCATTGATGTGTTAAATTATTTAATAATTACTGTATGAAGTAATTTAATCATTAATTTAACAATTTAAAGGAAATGCAACAATTAAAACCGAAACACTTAACCAAATGTGTCTTGTTTCTGTTCCTCAATATAAATGGCACATTCACATTCCATTCTGCAGTTTAAAGAGAACTGTTTTGTTTGGTGATTCATCTCGGCTAATTTTGTACAGTGCTGTAAGGGGCCAAATTGGTAAAACTCTGTTCAGGGATGCTATTTTATACTACACTTATAGTAATGGTGCTCAAATGTGAACATTTTGGCTGTTACTGATATATTTTTATCTAATATATTATGGATACTAATAACCGGCTAACCTCCGAGCTCCACAAATCTGCAGTGAAACTGTTGTGGGCCAGCGCATGTGAGCGGAGCAGAGCGGGCAGAATTTGGTCAGAGCGCGGAGCGGTTTTTAAATTAAGGCTGGAGCGGTCGCTCTTTCTCGCTCCAATTTCGTTCCGATACCGCTCACAGTATGACTCTGAGGCGTGCCCAAATCTACCCAGAATTCATCTGTGCAATTATCAAGACTTACACAAATTGGCCGATATGGAATTCGAAGTATTTCACAGTGGAAACTGATAGGTCATACAAATGTATTATTCTTATCAAACGTATACAGATGACAATAATGTAGAGCAAGAAGAACAATGTGGTGAAACTGTTTCAGTGAGTAAAGATTTGCTTTGGAATCTAAAAAGGCAGCTTTCTCGGAAACATGAGAGTGTGCTACGTAAACATGCGGAGGCCAGAGCAAAACGTGAGTTTTATATGGTTGTACAGTGTACGGAGCATATCACATCTATAATGTAAATAAAAGTATAAAAGCGTAATCCTATAAAATAAATATTGGTAATCAAATAAATGAGTTTTACTCAAAACAGCTAGGTCTAATAGGTTTTTTAAATTCATGTAACGCTATCGATCAGTGAAATTTAATTTATAGAGAGAGACGCAGCAGCAGCATGAACAGGGAAAAAAATGAGTAATGTAAAATGTGGATGCTTATCCTATATATTCTTTAGGCTATTAAGCCCACTGATTCCTTTATTTTTAAGCCTATTTCTGTGTGGAATGCCATTGCCAAACCTGTCCGTTGTTGTCCATATGTTGTTTAAAAATAAATATTTTCTGTTCTGAGTGACAGTATTGCCGTTGCTCATATTTCTTTATAATATAAGGCTTCTGTTTAAGGTGACATTTGTTAGCCAAGCAGATTATTTGTCCCTCTTTTAAATTGGAGCGAGCGTGGAGCGATTTGACTGGAGCGGGGGAAAATTTTAGTGGAGCGAGGAGCGGTGTTGAGCGGAGCGGCTTTAGAGTGAATTAGAGCGGAGGAGCGGGCAGATCCAACAGCTTCATGAGCGAGGAGCGGAAATTCTCCGCTCACATGCTCTGTTGTGAGCATCGGTACGTTTTAAGATTAAGATTCAGTGGATTTGTGTAGCAACCACATGATGTAATGTAGGCAGTGAGACGTCAGCAAAGTCACGCTGACTTGGGAGGCTGTAGTGAGGAATATGCGAAGTCCTCCACAGCAGAAATCGGCGGATCGTGCAGTGCAATCATTTTCATTACTTCAGTAGTTATGAATAAATGAATGTCATATTTATACAGCACTTTTCCAGACACCCAAAGTGGTTTACAGAACCAATGGGGAGCCAATTTCACCACCACCACTGTGTAACACCCACCTAAGTGATGTAACGGCAGCAGTTCTACAACAGTATACTCATCACACAGCAGCTAAGGTGATGAAGGGGCAACACTGGGTCACTGGGATTCACACTGACCACAGGATGGGCCAACCTTCTGGCCACAGTGTCCCCATCACTGCACTGGGTCACTCGTATTCACAATGTCCACAGGATGGGCAAACCTGCTGCCCACACTGTCCCCATCACTGCACTGGGTCACTGGTATTCACACTGACCACAGGATGGGCTAACTTGCTGGCCACAGTGTTCCTATCACTGCATACTGTTTCAGTTTTTGTGTTGACAAGCCATGCTGGATTGCTCCATAGTCAGGTTAGAGCCTGGCCGTCCACTCAAGGAGGTTGTGTACAGATAGGTCATACAATAAAGTAGGCAAACAGCACAAAAACTCATGTTATGGGTGCCCTGGGAACGTCAACCTGTAGAAAAGGAGAAATGTACAAAGTCTCCAGTTCAGGAAGTTCTTCAATGTCCACAGCAGCAGCACACAGTCACACAAGTTCACAGTTTCTTGCCTCTTGGTAAATGCAATGCTGCTGCTTTTAATGTTACCTTTGATCCTGGTCAACAGCATAAAACCAAATTGACCAATAAAACATCTGTTACCAAAGAAAAGGAAATGTCTTGGTTCTCTTCTCCAGACTGAGCAGAACAATGTCAGATTAGACCAACAGGAAGCAACGGTTCAGCCCAAATCTATTCTGAGATGGATCGTTTCCTCAGTCACCCTCCTACTCTCCAAGGTGTGCATGTGTGTGTGTCTGTGTGGGTAGGGCAATTATGAGTCATTGGGAGGGGTAAGAGGAAGGAAGTGAGGAGAAAGAGAGAAGTGCAGTTCAAGCAGATGAAGAGGCAAAGGACTCCATAAGGTGCTGTATTTAAATCCACGTAATAATGCCTTTCAAGTGATGCCCATGGCACTTTCTCATCACAGCTTCTCATGTTTCTTTCTCTGTCTCTCTCTCACACACACACACACCAGCCCCCCTCCCCAAGCTAAGCCAATCCTGGTCGAGGGTTACAGAGATGACCACACCTGTGACACGGTACCTAAGTCATTGGTGGCAGACGCTCATATCTTTGTGGGGACACGCTCATTCAAAATGCTAATGCCCCTACCCAGCCCTAACCATAATCATAAGTAACGAAATAGAAGAGTTTTTGTGTTTTTAGCTTTTTTATTGCAGTCACATATTTTTGGAAAATCGACTTGGACACTGTCCCCCCCCCCCCCCCATAAAAAAAAGATGGAAGTTCATCACATTCTTCCCCACCAGGAAACAAGTAAAGGTATATCCAGACCACAAACACACACAAAAAAAGACGGCTGCACTACTGCAGCAGTAGTGAGAGCCTTGGAAGGTGCCAGGGCGGGGAACTGGGAGGAAGACAGACCCCACAGCTGTTAACTGGCCTGGGCTGGGGGGCACAGTTAATGGGGGGAGCGGGCTTGGAATAAACACTCCATCAGGAACACAATAAATCACAGCAAAGAAGTAAACTTGGTACAGACAAGATAACAGGGGGCAGCATAGTGAGCTACTGGTGGTATAATGACTGGCACCCCCCAGCAGGGCTAGTGTACCCTCTGCGTTAACCCTCTACCGGCCCAGGAATGCAGCTGCCCACTACCGGATAGTGTACCCTCCGCGTTAACCCTCTACCGGC
>JABFEA020000043.1:216985-231248 GCA_019775915.2 Cyphomyrus plagiostoma
CCAGGAATGCAGCTGCCCACTGCTGGATAGTGTACCCTCCGCGTTAACCCTCTACCGGCCCAGGAATGCAGCTGCCCACTGCTGGATAGTGTACCCTCCGCGTTAACCCTCTACCGGCCCAGGAATGCAGCTGCCCGTTGCTGGATAGTGTACCCTCTGCGTTAACCCTTCAGGCTCAGGAAGGCACCTGCCCACTACCGGATAGTGTACCCTCTGCGTTAACCCTCTACCGGCCCAGGAAGGCACCTGCCCGCTGCTGGATAGTGTACCCTCCATGTTAACCCTCTACCCGCCCAGGAATGCAGCTGCCCACTGCTTTTAACCAATTTCCCATTTTTCCTTCTTGCTCTAGCAAACATCACAACACAGACACAGGCACCAGCCCCTGCGAAAACAAGTCCGTGAGACACTTAAGGCGTACTCACACTTAGCCCGCACGACATTTGCAAGATTTAGGTTCTGCTCTTTTTTAGACCTTGGCCCCACCCCTCCCCACCTGCCCCACTGGGTTTAAATTAGAAAATGGAGGTCACCGGAATCTTATGCAACAGTCTGCAAGCTCTCCGTGTGGCATGGTCACGTGATCAGAACTCTGTGGAGGGTACGCAAAAAGAGCAAGCTAAAATAGAGCCAAGCAGGGAGGGGAGAGGCAAGCAGCAGAACTGGAAAAAAGAAAAACAAATCCCAGGCACAGAATTCTCTGCTGTGGTGGGTCCAGTCAAAATGTGCATGAGTTAGATATGGGGGGGGGCGCTCAAAGAAAAGACAGTGTGAAGCTATTTGAGCCTCTCTCTGTAATCCTGGAAGCCTCTGGAAGCTACTGAGGAAAGCAGGAATGCGTGACCTGTGTGTGTGTGTGTGTGTGTGTGTGTGTGCGTGTGTGTGTGTGTGTGTGTGTGTGTGCGTGTGTGTGTGTGTGTGCACGCCCCACCTTTATGGGGGGGGCACTCTTCTCTTCATGACACAATCTGAACAAGAGATAAAACAAATGAAAGAGGAAGCAAGTAAAAGAGAACTGAATGAGAAACATGGCTGTGTAACACCTGAAAACACTTCCTAAAACCAACAAGTTAGGACCTCACTATTCTAGATCAGGGGGTACGGATGTCCGTTTTAAGCCTGCACACATTGGTCGGAGAAGGCTTTGATTGAGGGCAATTCCTTCCTATTTTTATTCGTGGTACACTGCACAAATAATGAGCCAAAAAGCACACAGATATTTTGATCTCTTTGCCGGCTTTGTTCCAGCACAACATCAAGGGCAATCAGACTTATCAGAGTATTTGCACTTGGAGGAAAGCGGTAAGAAAGCAGCGGCAAAGAGAGAATTTGGGAACATTTCCTAGAAAACAACGGAAGGCTGTACGTGCTGCAAAGCAGAGAGGGGGATTAGCACTGGAGCCAGGAGGCCTGGGAACGCAGGGCAGGAATTCATACCACTGCCATCCTCATGGAGGCGCTGTATTGTGTTTTTCATCGCTGTGCTGCCCTTCCTGCTCTGCGAACACGCCAAGCCTCCCAGGGTTTGGACAGTAGCAGAGCAGCGCAGAGATTTGGTGGCACCACTTGGCGTCCATGACCCCCCCAAATGGCCTCAGGCCCCATGCACGGTCTCCCAGCATTCTACGTGGGGAGGGCAGCTGTCTGCCACCATGGCACAATTTGGTATGAGGAGCTAAGCAGCACCATCAGTGAGAGGTGAGCCCCGGGCACCATTTCTACACAGATCCTGCCCCCCTAAGCTTCTCAGCACTCACCCCCCCCTGCTACTGACCTACAAACACCACAACCTGGACGAGCAGTAAGATACAAGGCAGGCGGATTTAGGTGACATGCTGAGGACTCCATGGTGCTGGGTGCCGGGGGGGGGGGGGTGCTCTGCTGATGTGATATGAAGAAGCTTAGAGTCTGAGCTATAGGTTAGTGCTGATGCTCTAGAAATGACCATTTCAAGTTGTTATACCATTTACTATCAAACTTGAAAAAGCTAAGACATCGTTGGTGGAAGATGTCAGGCATATCAATGTGTCATCTGTTCTGTCAAACAACAGCAACATGATCCAAAATTTAAATATTTTCTACAAGTTTTTCTTCATATGAATGAATTCCTTTTGATTCTCAGATTATATAACTCAAAGCTCAGCACCTGTTAACCAAAAGATCAGACTGCAGCCGCCTCGACCATCTAGCCTCATAACTGAAATAAAAAATATGTTTAAATACGTATGTTTTCTTATCTTCAATAAATGCGTAAACAAACAAAATTAAATATTCATTATAAGGCAAGGATAGGATTTCCTACATCTGACACCTTAGCTGTCCAATGTGTCACCATTATTAATGTCAGTAATTGTAAATAATTTACACAGGAACAAACTATTTTGCTCATCTGCATTTAAGGATGTAAACAATGGACATAGACTTCATGACATTCATGATATTAATTTAGGCAAAAATGCTGATGTTGAGATCAATCTATCGCTTATTTCATATGTCTGTGATAATATCGATTGCACCTGTATATAGGCCTACATTACGTCAATCGTGAGTGGGCAACATATAAGAATGAAACCTAGTGATGAATGAAATTATATAAACTTTCATTTTGTTTTGGGAACACATTCTCGCAGACCTGTCGGGGTAACCGTATTCTTCACGGTAAGACATACAGACCGACCGAACATCCATCCATCCATCACCCTAATGTGCGATGGTGTTCAAACACTGACGTTTACTCCATGCGCTGTTTAAAGTGTCGCATATCGATCGTTTGAAGAATAGATTTGATTTGTTTCCTTACCAGCTTTCCCTCTCTGCTTTCCCTCCTCCATTGTCCATGTTGATCGGTGGGTGTAGCGCAGGTCCCGGGGCGCGGCTCCACCAGAGCAGGGGACAGCGAGTAGAAGGGCGGGCTGGGGCTCGGGGGCAGTCCGGAATCCGGACTATCGAGCAAGCCCTCCCGGTTCTTTCCTTTCAGACTGTCATCCATAGCTTGCAAGTGTAAGTGCCCCACCATTTCTGGGACAGCTCAAAACAAGGAAAGCCGAGGCGAAACTCCTCGCACCGTGATTACCTTTCAGGCGTCGATAAGAAAAGTCGGTAATGGAAGTGCGCCAAATAAAATCCTGGTAGCAAAAATGCAAAGCAATTTTCAGTGGCTCATCCGGAAAACAATCTGTAAAGGAAAATCAAGGATACACCGTAATGTATTTCCGTTTAACTACTGCAAACTCCACAGTACACAGCCAGTAGTTTTTAAGAGTATTTTCCATCTAGGACCCCCGTAATCTGCATCGCCTAGAACTAAAAGCAGATAGTTTCAACCCGTGTTCCGCAAGCAACAAATGTAATGAAATCTCGTTTACACAACAATATAATAAAATCTTGTTTATAAAAATGCGTCCGCTTGACTGATTATAATAATCATTTAAAAATAAATATATACATGTTTGACAGAAGGTCACTAGCAAATAGCAAGCCTCGAAAATGACCCACTGCTTTCCGACTCCAAATCTCAGCTTGTCCGAAGTTGGTAAATAGCGATATCACTTTCCTCGAAGTATTTTCAGAGCACAGTGGTCGCAGCGGATTCGATCTGACCCCAAAATCTCCAGCCCGTATCGCACAGTATCCCATTCACGTGAAAAATCAAACAAAATAAAGAAAAATAATAGCCTTATAAAATCTAGAAGAATGGAAAAGTACCAGAAAACAGCTGTCGCCTATGTCTCCCTGCGCGGTACTCCACACTGGCACTTCATTGCGGCGAAGCAGCCAAATAGCGACGCGGCTCCACAGCAAAATGCGCGGCCGGATCGCGAAGGCTCCGCTTAATGGAAGCGATAGCGAGTCTAGCCCCGCTATTCCACATATGGCCAATAGGGTCCGCACTTGCATACATCCGCCGCAGCGTGGCTCCGCAAGACTGACGAGCCGCGTGTTTCACAATGGCTGTTTTATACTCCTAATAACGAGGCATATGGTGACAGGCGCGGTTTACGGTAGCATGCTACAGTGGACTTTTAAAATAAATATTTCATACAAAAGAATTGTAAAAATCATAAACCAGTATAATTAGGGGAACCTGTTTCATATTAACATTTGGGGGGACAGACGGGTATACCGGGATCAGAGGTGTGACGTCACGTTGACCTTATAAGGTGATTCTGTAGTCGCAGTTCGTCTGTTACAGTTACAGTATATACCGTTTTACAGTATATACCATTTTAATGTTATTCATCATCATTAATATGGGAGCTTTTACGTAATTCCCGTATTATGAGCGCTGAATTTGCGGGAATTATTCGAATTCTCCACGAATGTCAAGCCATCTATTGTGGAAAAATAACCTTACCTTATAGGGTCGACTATGATGCCCCTGTCAGTCTCCTGTCACAAACATCCTAACGTTCTGGAAAGAAATACAACACATGTAAAATATATAGCAACTAGAAGATCTTCGCCTAGAGACCCTTCGAAGTAAATAATGGGGATTTACTGAATCTCTTCTGAATAATAATAAATGGGACCATCTGGCAGCACTCTTTACGAACTAAATGATTCTGAGTTTCTGGTAATTGAATAACTTTATGGTAATAAATGACAGATCTGGCCCCATTTTTGACCAGCTTCATGACAGCGTTTCCATTTGTGCCATGGTGTTAAGTAACCAAGCTAGTTGCAGTTTGCACAATCAAATAATGTAATCTTTATTAAACTTAATCGACACGATTAAATTCAACTATTTCAATTGACCTTTTATTAGTTAACAGTAGCTTATGATAAAAGGTCACATTGGTTTAAGTTCACATACATACTTACATACTGTGCTCATCACTCTCTATGTTATGTCTTTACTCGCACGTCTGGAAGTGAGTGTCTGCCTGGAGTTCAGAATAAATCATTCTAATGAAGGGTTGGGGGGGGTCTCTAAATAAAAATTGTAAGAAAAAAACTTTTAATTATGTAATGAGATATATTAATCATATGTTTTTTTTTGTTTTTGTAAACCAGCATTAAATGTGACATCACTGAGAGGGATCACTTCCCTAAATCTAAATTAATGAGTGTAACATAATTTGATACATGGTGTAAAATATAGCTAGAAATGAATTTTGCCAATAAATAACGAACTACCTATTTTATTTATCCACAAGTAGCTTTTCTAAATTGTGTTTTTACGTTACAGTGTTAATAATAAGAGTTTGTGAAAAGATGAAATATTTAAAATATTTAAATACAGAGATCCGGGCTTACAAAGAACCACCAATATCATTAAGAAATGCAACTGGACTGCTGAGGGACATAGAAAAAAATTGTATTTGACAGTGAGCAACACTTGCTCAAAACCTCTCCGGGGCAATGGTTGAAATCCCACCCCAATTCTGTAAGGTGTGGAGTTTGCTTGTTCTTCCTATGTTGTGTGTAGTTGCTCTGTCCTCCTGCAGTCAAAAGACATGCACATAAATAACGACGATGACGTTTTATTTGTCATACATGAACATGTACAGGTAGACTGGAATGCTTCTTTTCTCACATCCCACTGGCAATTAACGATGGATCTAGGATGTCCGACAGAAACTTAAGACTGTTCCTCCCGGCCGAACCCCGTCTCCCAGCTACTGCCAATGGCGTGGTAAGAGTGGAGGAACCTCAATATGTCTAGGTTCAACCTCTCACATTCTCCATTCATCAGGGAAGATTCTCCAGAACTTGGCTATGAACTTAGGACTCTGGTCCCTGACAAAGTCCTCTGACATACCATACCCCCAAAATACAAGTTCCTTGGCAGATAGCAGCTTAAGAAGTTGAATGAGATGACACTTAGAAAAATTATCCATTACTACCAGGACCACAGTGCAACGTCATGGCTTAAGAAGGAACCAGGACACTGAGGCACAGGAAAAGTTGGTGGGGCAGGGAGCAACTCTGTGAGTAGGGACCCAGAAGCTTGCTGGTTCAAATCCCTGAGTAGAAAGAGCGATCCTATGACTTGAGCAAAGCCCATAACCAAAATTGCCACAAGGATTGGCTAACCCTGCTGTCTCCAATTACTCCTGCCAGTTCCATGAGATGGCCTCCTGGGATGCTTTTGCAGCTGTCGTGAGGGAGGTCCCACATATATGCTGGGCACTCATTGGCTGCTTTTCCTTCACTCTCTGGTCAAACACCTTCAAAAGCATTTCTACTATATTGAGGTCAGGTGGCCAGATTATGTAATATGACACTGTCACTCTTCTTTGTGGTGACCTTGGCAGGTCCAAGCCTTTGACTGGTGTAACATGTATTAATTCTCATGTCTTGTGGTGTGTGCCCCTAGTGGTCAGGTGCCTCTGGCAAGGGTCACAGCCATCATCTATCATGCTCATCATGTTTATAGACTGCAGTATTTTTTCTTTACTGTTTCTGTGGGATATCAGAGCAGGCTGATTGGTCACAGTTCTTTTCATGTGAACTTGTGGCTGATTAGCGGCCGGGTTGGAACAAAAATAGAGATTGTTAAACATAATCCATGGCTATTGTATGCTTTTATACATGCTGTGTATCATTCAGACTTTTTATAATGGGTCACCGTGGAAGCCCCTGTCTCTGAACTGACTTCCTGGCCCCAGAATGCATGCAACTGAATGAATGAATGCTATGAAACAGCACCTCTAACTGTATTTAAAACATCTCCCAAGCACCATGCAGAGTAGCCTGGCTTACAAGCATGTCTAAAATATCTGACTGCAAGTCTATCTGTCATATCAATGTTGTCTAAGCAAAAACTATGTATGAAACACTCATAGACCTAATTCCAGTGTCCACACTGACAGACTCACGGACTACTAAGTCCTTTAAAGCTTGCGGCTGTTTTACTGTAAATAACATGTAGTGCATGTTTTGACAAAAAGAAAAAAATATTATTTGACAATTACGTTATGTCCGCTGTGTAAGGCAAGAGCTTGGAACATGTTCAAATTAGGCAGTTGATCTCTCAAGTAAAACAATGTTTTACTTATGCTTTGTAGTGTTATACATGCGAAAAAATCTCATAGAGGAATTGAAAATGCTAATAGAACAAGCTAGTTACTAACAGTTTGCATTATATTTATAAAGGCAAGTTTTTACAATAGCAATCAACATTAAAAAACAAGTAACATATGTAATTTACAAAGTTACTGCTTATAACTATGAATTTTTGTATTTCTTTTGTATTTTCTCACGCTACAAAGTAAAAGGTGTCACGATATGGGTACGCAGGACAGGAAACAGGCACAGGATTCCGAGATATTGGACAAAACAGAGGATTTATTGGAGGGCAACCCACTAAGGAACACAAGGCACTTGTGACAATTACGATGTTAATGACCAGACTGGGGAAAGATTCACAGGAGAGCACTTAAATGCACAGAATCAATTAGACAAGACTAGAGACAGCTGGTAACTAGGAGGATTCCAGACAAGGTAAACGAGGGGGCCTGTCATACAAGAGGATTGGAACGATTGGGGTATGACAAAAGGTCAAAGCTCTTCAGTCAGTGTGAACTGAACCCAGACATGTGCTCTTGTTTATGTGAATCAAATTGAGTATTTTCACTTGTTTTCTTGACCCAATGGCAACTGTCGGATCATCGTGTCTTTATAGTATGAATAGTTCTATTTGCAAATGGATAACTAATCAAGACTGCCTCATAACTCACACAATCGAGTCAGTGACTCTGGATCTTTTCATTCTTTTCACAAAGCTGTAAAATATATTTAGTTTTTTCCTATATACATTCAGTGACAAAAAAGTTAAGCACCTAGACAGAGTGGTGGAAATTAAATGAATCTGCACGTGGTCATGTGACTGTGTTGCAATGAATATAATGTTAGATCTGATGGACAACAGAGTTGGCAGTATGGGCACACTGCTGGTCCCATGTCAGTAGGATGTGGCATCCTCCCCCTGGGACTGGATATATACAGTGATACGGTGCAGAACGGAGTTGTACAACCATTGAATCCTCTCCTGCAGCAAGTCAGCCCACAGCTGTTGTAACTGGCTCTCACGATCCTGAAGATTGGCACTATGTCTGAGTTGTCCAAGTACGTCCAAGCTGATCTCACACATGTTCAACTGAGGAAAGATCGGGGGACTTGGCTGGCCATGGGAGGACCTCAACATGACACAGGCAGTCCATAGACACACGTGCTGTGTGTGGATGGGTATTGTCTTGTTGAAAGACTGTACCAGGATGCTGCCTTAGGAGGGGTAAGACATGTGGACGCAGGATGTCACTGAGGTAGCGCGGTACCATCAGGGTCAAAATAATTTTTCCACTGCCTGACTATATCCCAGGTTGAGGTCAACAGTTCTCCATACCTGTTATAAACAGTATGGATAATGCCTTGCTTTCCCCACCTCCCAAGTTGCCTTGACAGTTTGCTGGAATCTTTTCGAAGCAAACTGAAAATCCTTCTCCAGGGCCTCTCCAAACTCCTTCCACACCCGAGTTTTTGCTTCAGTAACTGCCAAACCCAACTGGCCGTACCTGTCAGCTGCTTCAGGAGTCCCACAAAGTTCAGAAGGCCTCCTTCATCAGCCTGACAGCTCCCTTTATTGATGGTGTCCACCACCGGGTTTGGGGATTGCTGCCATGACAGGCACCAACAACCTTGTGGCCACATCTCCACACAGCCGGCTCAGAAATGGGATCCCGAAACATGGCCCATTCAGGCTCAATGTAACCTGACTCCTTCAGGATGCAAAAGAAGTTCTGCCGGAGGTGTGAGTTCCCAAACAGCGGCCTCTGCTAGATGTTCCATTCACACCTTCACTATGTGTTTGGGTCTACCAGGTCTGTCTGGCATCTTACCCCACTATCAGATCCAACTCACCACCAGGAGGTGATCAGTTGACAGCTTAGCTCCTCTCTTCATCCAAGTGTGCAAAACACATGGACGCAGATCCAACAATACAAATACAAAATCGATCATCAAACTGTAGCCTAAGGTGCTCTGGTGCCACCTTTATGTTAGAACATGGTGTTTGTTATGAACAAACTGTGGTTAACACAGAAATGCAATAACTAATCACTGCTTGAATTCCAATTGTGCATGCCATTCCTCCCAATCACACCCTTCCACTCTCATAACCTAATTGAGCGTTAAAGTCTTTCGGCAGGCCAATGGAGTGTCTAGTGGGGGCACCTTCCACTACCCCCTCCAAGGCCTCCAAGAAGGCCGGATACTCTGAACTTATGTACACACAGAAGAGAGCCTGAGTCCATTCCACTGCTCAAAGTCTAAGGGAGGGAAACCTCTCATTCACTGGGGTAAACTCCAATGTACTGGCACCAAACTGGGGAGCTATATGTACAGTAGGCTCTCCCCTGCCCAGTGCCTCTCACCATGAAAAACTCCAGAGAGTAATAGAGTCCAGCCCCACACCAGGAGCTTGCTTCCAGGGCCTGAGCTGTGAGTAGAGGTGAGCTTGACTATATCTAGTCGGTATCACTTCACCTCCTACACCAGTTCAGGCTCCTTTCCCACCAGAGAGGTTACATCCCATGTACTAAGAGCCAGTTTTGGTAGCCGACAATGCCTGGCCAGGCCCCATAGATGGAGGCCTGGCCACCAGATGCTCTCTTTCACGCTTCCTCCCTGGGGCTAGCTCCAAGGTGAGGCAGAGTATCATTGTCCTTCATATCTTTCTTCATAGGGGTTTTCTGAATTGCGCTTAGTCTGACCACTTAACTAGGACCAATTTGCCTTGGGGTACTCTACCAGGGGCAATTGCCCCAACAACACAGCTCATAGGATCATAGAAGCATGCAAATCCCTCCACCACAATAAGGTAACAATGCATGTAGGGGAAAATGTTTTTAAATCTTTCAAATTTAAATGTAACCTACAATAAACCATCAAGGTATGTGATTAGATCTCATCTTAATTACTTTTGCCCTCCATATGATGAGATGCTTTGGTTTATTAGAAGAAACAATTTATTTATTTATTACAGAAACAAATGGTAACATAACAAAACTGATTAACTACACGAGAGGCAAAATCTTCTGCTTAGACAATGAAGTTGTGTAATTACAGCCTGTCTAAAAATGAGATAAAATAACTGCTTGGACCCCACATTAATATGCTGCAGTAATGAATTTGTGACAATGACCCATTAAGTCCCATTTGTGATAAATGTACATTAATTTGGGGACACAATGTATAAATATTTTTAAGTATATTAGGTGCAATTAATCAAGAATAATCACAGAAAACTGTGTGATTAATTGGTTAAATATTGTTTAATCTTCAAATTTTACATTTTTTTAAATTGCATAGTGTCACTGTGTGAGCACACATCTAAGGCTACATCGACACTTTTGTGTTTTTGTTTAAAAAACTGTCCTCTCTGTTTTGATTTTCATCCACACTATCCCTGAGTTTTCAACTCCTAAAAATGGAGACTTTTGATAATGCTCTCCATATACTTTTGAGTGTGGATGAGTGAAAATTGAGGCTTTGTCCCATTTATCCCACTTAAGGGCAAGTGCACTGAAATACTGCACATTGTGATGACATATTCTGGCGTATGACACCAGCATATTGTGTAAGCAATGGGACACATTTGATATCTTTAGAGCTAAAGAGGACAGACACTACAACTATATTGTGATATGTGTTGAATTGTGTTTGGGGTCGTCTTTGCTGTAGCCTAGGCCATGCACATGAGTTATACACCTTTGCTCACTTAAATTGAAACTTCTGTGGAAGCAAGTTTGACTCTGATTAGCCTGTAAACTTGTTTGTGTTCCATGTAAACATTAGTCGTCACTGATGCAGTGCATTATGGTCTATATACTTTTCTAAAGATGCTTCCATGCGGTATTTACCAAAGTGTGGATAAAGTGCAAGTGAAGTGCACAGAACTCAGTTTAGCTGAGAAAAAGTGTGGTAATGTGTAAGTGTGGACTACGTGGGGAAATTGGGATGAAACCTACTAATGAAAATGCTCTAAAAGGGCCATGACTGCTCTTTACTAATCATGTGGCCCATCCTTGATTTCATCCCACTAGTTACAACCTCTCATTGTCTGATTGCTCACCGGGTCACCCTACACTGAAGTAAACAGCATGGACAACATGTGGAGGAGCTGCTTTCAATGGCGCTTTCCCTGTTAGTGGTTACATATGCAGATAAGGTAAGGAACACAAGCTGATACAGCACGTTGCCACACTCATCACTCAATGAACTACCTCAGGGATGAGATCCCAAGAGCAGCTGTGATATCTCAGCACCACACTAGTTTTAGTATTAATCCATATGCAGATGAATAACATAATACATAGTGTGATGGCTGCATATTTGCACAAAAAGAAATTAATTTCACTGGTTTGTCAATTTGTCAATGCTTCCTTACCCAATGAATGGACATATTTTCGTAAATGGATGAAGATCATTTTTAATAGTTTTTTAAACAGTCAAGTCAAGTAGGTTTATTGTCATTTCAGCCATATACACAGTACGCAGTGAAATGAAACACTGTTCCTCCAGGAACATGGTGCAACACAAAGGAGAAAAACAGAAACACCACAAGATTACACAAGTGCAGGCAGGACAGAACTACACAGAGTGCAAGAAGAGCAAAGAGAGAGAGTACAAGATAAACACAAGAACAACAATGCAATATTACAGGACACATACAGTACAGTAAACAAAAGCAGTACGAGGATTAGTTTGACTGAATACAGCATTATAACAAATACTGTATTCTAACTGTAGAAGAGTGCAAAAATTGCAAGATTGAGGTAGATGGTAATGAAGAGGTTCTGTTGAGCGGGGGGTGTGTGTGTGTGTGGGGGGGGGGGTACAGTTAATGATTCAATTCTGATCCAGAAGTCTGAGGGAAGAAATTCTCCCATCCTGACAGTGAAAGCTCATATGCTACAAAACCTTTTTCCAGACATATGGAAGGAGAAGAGGGTATGGGAGGGGTGTGTGGGGTCGTCCACAGTGCTGGTGGCTTTGCGGATGCAGCGTGATGTGTAAATGTCTGTGACAGTGGGGAGAGAGACCCCAATATGCAAAAGAGGGGAGAAAGGCCCTGATGATCTTTTCTGTTGTCCTCACTATGCTCAGTAGGGACTTGCAATAAAAGTGTTAAATGAAAATGTCATCTATACACTTATTTTTAGCTTGAATACATTATTGTATTGATTTAGCACATCATATTTTACATTAGGTACTATTAATTTAAATCAATAACATATATTTTTCATAATAGTTCATGTGAAAGAAAATTATCGCCTAACACATATATATATATATATACAGAGACATATCACATTGAAACAGATTTGCTGTGCAACTCAAAATGTTAACTGCCAGGATAGTCTATGCGTATCAGATAATTAATACCCTTACCTGTAAAATAAGAAACAAAAATATATCATAATCTGATTCCTTAACTCTGATATTGACTCTCATCATATGGAGGGATATTGATATTGGTTTTAATTTAGTCTGCATACTACAGCAGCATAATGGAATTCCAAATCTTTGGTTTTGGTGCCACCTCAAAATTTTCAGGGCCCCCATCTTGCCACCCCTATGGAAAATGTCTGGGGGTGCCACTGGCTCTCACTGTAGGCCTTCCTAAGAGAGCTGCTCCTTGGCTAATAGTTAATCTCTACAGTTGAACACAGGGCAAAGGCTGTATGGTCATTTTTTACCAGTTTGTCAGTGTCCCCTGGGAAGAGGGGTGTTTGTAAATGCCAGATCCTCTAGGGGTGTTTGCCATAGAATATCCTCAGGGGAGACCAGCAAAACATGCCCCAGAGTGGTGATTCACCCCCCTGCCTCCCACCTGCTCATGTCTGGCCCCACTCCTGAGCCTGTGGTCTCGCTCCCATAAGCAAAGCTATCCCACAGCACAGAGTGCCCTGCCAGGCCAGCTGTGTAGGCCAGGGTGGGCACAGGTGTGTGTGTGTGTGTGTGTCTTTGTGTTCTTGCAGGCTGTCTGGGAGTGATCCCAATATCAGCAAACCGCAAAAGGGCCAAAACGTGCTTCCCCAGCCAGGACACAGGGTGTTTGTTGCACAGTGGGAGACACCCACAAACATGCATGCTCCTGTTGTACCTCTTAAACCCTATGACCTCCTGCGTTGTCTGTTTCCTGCACAAATGCTAAGCACCGCAGACTGTGTGGCAAACCAGTCTTCATCTGGACCTGAACTGCCAGCCCAGGAGAAGCCCTGTTTGGCCCACCACAATCCACATTTCTATCTATCTGGTTCTATGACACTTTTTAAAACATCCCAGAAGGCAACACCTTTACCGAGCCAACCTTTCCGCAGTGGAAGACTGAAGTTAGCTTGGAACTGCCTTGTACCTAGTGCCTCTTCACGGTATGGCTCAGCTGTGGGTTGGCTCCTGTATGCCAGTGGAAAAGTATTGCACCTTTGTATTTGGCTACAGAAGGATACCTGGAGAACATTTCATTATATGACTGTCTGATGCCCAGGCATCTCCACCGACAAGGTTAGTATTGTATTTCTTTGTTTGGCCCAGGTGAAGCAGATTCACATTCAGCAATCATGATCTGGAGAGCGGTGTAAGCACTGTCCACCCTGTCCACTCACCCTTTCACATGGTTCTCCCCAGTATTGAATGAACATTTATACACCCAAAGCACTTCACCCACCACCAGTGTGTATCACAAACCTGGATGATGCGATGGTAGCCATTTTGCACCAGAATGTTCACCAGACAGAGGTAAGGTGACATGTTGGTGATAAAAGAGAACAATGATACAGCTCACAAAAGAGAGGTGTTTGGTCCATACTAATTTCCCACCAGATTTCCCACATTTCATTGTGCCTAGAGCCAGATTTAGTAGGCAATGATGGGTCCACCAAAGCCCCTGCCTTTGATTGCCACAAACTCTTACATTACTTCTGCTGAACATGAACTGTTGGAGTGATGCCTACAGTGATAACTTTCTGATATATCATAGCACAGACTGTATAAATAAGATGATTAAGAACCAAATTTGATAGGGCCACAGTGGGAAATTTTAGCTAGGACAGCAGGATACCACACATACTCTTTCAAAAGATGCCCAGGGATCTTTTATGACCTCAGAGGGCCCTATTTTTCTCTGGTGCAAAGCAAAAAAGCAAAGTGGTTTTGCTAGTATCATACCAGTGTATTGTATTGGTAGTGACCGAAAGAACGAGATCGCGAATACAAGCGGCCGAAATGAGTTTCCTCCGCAGGGTGGCTGGGCTCTCCC
>JABFEA020000043.1:241538-260825 GCA_019775915.2 Cyphomyrus plagiostoma
AACATAACAATCATTACTTTAAGGACATCAAACAACAAAAATTATAACAACAGCAATATCAATAATAATAATAATAAAAGTCAATAATGCTACAAATGGGTATTATGTATATGTACCATACACACGTGTTCCTACATATATACATGTATATTTCAATTCCTATATCTTTAACATACGCTAAACAGTAATAATAATCATAATATTAATTGCTCAAACATTCTTGTGTGTGCAAGTGTAGGTGTGAACTGATTAACTGATTTGTCACTGGATGTGCCGGCATTTTATTCCGTCAGGGGAAGCGATAACACCCCCCCCCCCAGGCCCAAGGTGAAGGCAGGCGAAACCAGGCAACTGCGGCTACCCTGTCGCCCACAAGGACCCCGGCGGACGGCCCCTCACACACCGGAGGGGCCCCAGCCCGTCCCCCGCCAGGACGGACCACTGCCCACCGACCCGGCACGCCTCCCCCCCAACACTGTAGGATAATTCTAAGGGGGGACCAATATAGACAGAGAACCCCCCCCCCACCGGGGAGCGGACCCGCGGCGACCGGGGAGCGACAGACCACCCGCCCAGCCCAAACCGAACCCCCGCAATCCACCTAGCAGGGCCCAGAGCATCCCAAGATTCCCTAGAGCGCCCACCAGGGCCCCACCACGGCGCAGCAGAGCCAAGCACCACCCAACCCACAGCCCAGGAGAGGAGGCCGTCCACACCGGTCAGGGCCGCCTGCATCCCCCGATGATGGATCTTCCACCCGGCGGGCCACCCCACCCATGCCAGGCCATAGACAGAGAGTTAAGGGGGCCCTCAGCCCATGTTGGTGTGAAGTGTGCATGTATATGTGTGAGAGAGTTATGTGTTTATGTCTATAATGCATTAAAATTAGTGGGTGCAGTTCGAGTATGAGGGCCACCTCTGGCAGATGGCAGAGTCCCCCATCCCCCTCCCCGAAATCCCCAAGTCCCTAATGTAAAATGGCCTGTGGGGATGTCCACCATGTGCCTGCTACTATTTGCTCGCATGCGTGATTTGTCTCAGAGTCTGGCAGAGCATGAGTCAGCGAGGCCGGGACAAAGTAGCGATTAGGCGGAACGCCATAATGAGGACTTTTTCACCAACTCCATGACTCATAGGACTCAGAAATCAGGAGGTGACACCCAAACACCACTGTTTGTGGTTCTCATGCAAATAATATTACATTCTTTATTGCTAGAGCAAAACTTAAAGGATCCAGGCCTTGAAGATCAAAAAAATTAAAACTGATCCCCCAGCTTGTAAAAATTTCACTGTTGAAACAGAAATGCTATAAGTCTTTTTGTGTTAGTAGTGTAAGTTTTATTTAGCAGACACCCGTCCATCCCCTTTCCATACCCACTTGTAGGGGTGGGAAAAAAATATAAATTTTATGGTTAATAATGATTCTGGTTTTGAAGACTCGAAATTGATTTAAAAAATCACGAGATGAATCTAGTTATGTTATGCCTTTTCCCAATGACTTAGAAAATATTTTTGTTGAATTTTACTTGTATTGTATAGGTGGCGCTGTTTTCATTGTATAGGAGGACTACAATAGTGTTACAATAGTGCGCATTTGTTTCATGTCGCCATCTTGGTGCATTGTCAGTAAATGGTAAGGGAGTACTCTGCACATGTGAATACAAACAAATCAAGTCAAGCAGGGCTTTGTTCTTACACCAATCCTTTTCAGTGCAGTCCTTAAAGTGATGCAAAATAACGTTTTTTATATATATATATATATATATATATATATAAATAATTAAAATGAAATAAAAGCAAACAATGTGAAGAGAAATGATACTATGGGTGTGACTTGCTGTTAATAATGAGAATATTGCTAATTATCTGTTTTTTCAAGCATTGTGAGTAACTGAAGCAAATGAAAGCATCTAAAAGTTTGCAGATATTATTTATTTCTAGCTGGGTACAAGAACTGTAGAGGGGAAAGTGGACGAAATATTTTGGTGTAGTCACAGGTAAATATATGAATAAATGTTATGCTTATTGTTATTAATAGTTACTCATTATATTTTTTGTCATGTATGGGTAACTTAAACAATTATGTTCCTTTGCAATGTTAATGCTATAGTGCTGTGTCTGTTGTCATTGTTTTTACAATTGATCTGTCTTGATCACACGTTTTTTAAAAATGGAATCTAATCGGGCACTTTAAGGTCAGGGCAGATTCCTGGCCGTAACAACACCCCATGTCCTTCAAATAAAAAGATTATAATTTATTTTTTTGCCACATATCTTTATGTTGAAGTCCTTCTGAAACATGACAGGTGAGTTTCTGACTTGCCCATTTTTATTTTCAACTATGCTTCTTAGTCTTATTTGCGCTTTGAAAAAGACAGGTTGGTTTTGTTTTTAAAGAACTATACCCCTACAGTATGTTCCTCAAATAAGATTTTGTTATACAAGCCTTTGGCCTTTTCATTAGTGGTGTTTACAGTTTGTTTCTGGTAGGTCTGCATTTGTACATTTGTGTTTCATTTAGACCTTTTTAAACATCACTCCATATATTAAAAGCTGGTATACTGTATTTCCCAGGCCTACCCACTTGTTCTATGCAGGGGTTGCAGGGGACCAGGCAGACAATAACCCAGGACATTGCAGGGTTATTTAGCAGATACCTCTCAGAGAGGCATCCCACTGCTGTTTGTGATTGTATAACAACATCCTGAGTGTTTTACAGTGGTTTAGCACAGAGGGAGTCTCTCAGAGAAGCCAAGTCCCCCTGAACCCCAAGTAGAAGGCTAAGAGGTCAGTGGCCTTGAGTGACAACAGGCTGGCATGCATGTGTATATGCATGTGTGTGTGTGTGTGCAGGTGCATATGCATGTATGTGGAATGATGTGAATAATTAGTGTGAGCATTAGTGTGCCCATGTGCAAATCACTAGTGTGTGTGTGATTGTATATTTGCATATTTAGCAGACACTGTTATCTAAAGCAATGTACAAGTGAGAGAGCAGGGTCAGCCAGTTCCTAGAGCAACTGGGGGTTAAGGGCCTTACTCAGGGTCCCAATGGTGACAACACTGTACCAACTCTAGGATAAAAACCAGCAACATTCTGATCACAAACACAGCACCCCAACCCACTGTGACACCCAATGGTGACAACACTGTACCAACTCTAGAATTAAAAACAGCGACATTCTAATCACAAACACAGCACCCCAACCCACTGTGACACACACTGCCTCTCTTAGAAGCATCTTTCACATGTCAGAGTGACCCCCCATGTATAGGAGATGGGTTTCCCTGGTTAAACCTGAGCTGTGAGCTTATGTGAGTCTCCCCAGCAATGAAGATGTCTGCCCCATGAAGCGGGACATTAAGAGGAAATCTCGCTTCTCTGTTGAAAGGCGGCACCTGAAAGGAGGTGTTGTGAAGCTGATTCTTTCTCACAACACTGTGCAGTCATGAATGCGCTGGCACGTGTTGCTGCAGCAGTTTGGGTCCAGAGCCCAGCTCAGGGAGCCGAGAAAGGCATGCTGCCAGTTCACAATGTCCTCAAGCTTTGCAGGTGTGAAACCACTTCAGCAGTGTGTTTGAGCCAGCTGTCTTGTTAAGAAAAAAAATTGTGGTTGTTTGAAAACATTTCGATTCCAGGAATCGAGGTTTACCTCCAGCAGAACCAAAATTCCGAGATGGATTTATATCAGGATTATTTTCTTTTAATTTGTAGTGTCTGCCGCTTTCAGTTCTAAGCACAAACGCTGCCGCTTGCTTTGGCTGATTCTCATATTTAACCTGCCTGACCGTTTCTCTGCTGTTGCTGAAGCAGTGGCTGTGAAACATTAACATCTTGAGTCAAACAGGAGGATCCAAAGAAGCCTATGTATATACAAGTGCAAGCAGGTAGCACACGTTGACACAATATAGACATATGAGGGAGAATCCTGGAATGATGACCCTCCCTGGTGTCTCTTGTGAGCAGTGAAAACAGGGTAGACAGATGGTAATGTGAAAAGGAGCATCATTCCTCATTGCCAAGAGCTGTCTTTTTAAACTGTTTTTTAACTATTTTTTGGACATCGAATGAAGCGCCACTGGCTACAAGGTAATGGTGGTGGTGGGGGGAGGTATTTATCAATGCTCTCAAGTGGAGTTTACTTAAAAAGGATGACACCATCTGTGGCAGAGAATAGGCAGCAGCTATTAGACCTGGGAAGTGTGTTAGCAGAGCTGCCCTCTCTCTGATTTGAGTCTGTAAACCCACGCAGTACACAGGCAAGCCTATAAAAAAAGCATAGTTCTAGAGCCCCAAGTCATCCCTCACTGACTTCTGGGGTCTGAAGATCACAGGCATCCAGCATGGATGTTCTGGTTAAGTATGAAAAAGAAAAACTCTCACAGCTGAGTCGAATGTCATGAATCCAGGAATTTAAAAAGAATTCACTTTATTATACACACTCTGTTGGTCCAAATGGGCTGGAGACTGGCCGACTGCCTACATAAGCACCCTGTCAGGGGAGACGGAGCTGTAGCTGGAATTAATTGGGGCAAGAAACAGTAGTGAAGCCATCAGCTGCCAGATGTGGCCTCTGTTTGGCAGGTCCCAGATTAGCCCCCAGTGGCTGTGCCCCCTCGCATTTCCCCATTCCCTTCTTACTGCGCTGTGGATTTTTTCTGGACAGTGAGGAGTAAATGGATTGTAAGTGAACGGCCTAGACTATGTCCTGGGGATATCATACAGGGAATCCTCTTGCAGGTAATGTTTCCATCAGAGAGGAGCAGATGGTAAGGCAAGTGACCCTTTAAGACCAAACCTGCTAGAGAACTCTTTGATAATGAGCCCCACAACGGGCAGTATGATGATGATGCAGGAGCTGGTTTAGAGGCTACACATAAATTCCCAGGGCAGTTTCAGTAGAACATTTAGAAACTACCTGTCAGCCCTGATCCAATTTTAGTAGAAAGTTTAGAAGTAACCCATAGATATCCATGGCAGGTTCAATAGAAATTTTGGAAGTTACCCATGAATTCTAAGTATAATTTCAGCAGTAAGTTTTACAGGCTAAATGGGTATCTCCAGCATAGATTCAATACAAGGTTTAGAAGGTACCCAAAGATGGAAATGACCCAGATATCTTCAGTAGCGTTTGAATACAAGGTTCCTAAATTTCCAGAAAGATCCTCAGCTTCATCAAAGTGGAATTAAGTGAAATCACTTTATTGCCACACCAATTGATTCTTGGTTGTGTGCTGGTGAGTGAAGTTCTTGTGTGAAAGTTAGTGCAATTGGAAGTACAAATAGTGATACACAACACAGTTACTCAGGTGGAATATTTTAATGGACCGCCACTTTCAGCTGTGTCTGCAATGGCAGGCGTAGGCCAGAAACAAGTTCTGGCAGGCTGGCAGGGTGTGTGTTTATGGGGGAAGGGTGGGAGTGTTCATAACTTCCTATGGCTGTGGTGCACACCCTATGCTGGTAGGAACAGGTTTAGCTATGCCCAGGCATGACTGTGGTTTACCTGCGGCACCTGTAGTGTGCTGCTGTGACAGTATTCACTCAGACTAGGACATGGCCCCATCTAGGAAGGCCCAGACAATGAACATATGTGTGGATAGCTCTTAGGTTCTTGTCTATGTGTGTGTGTCTCCATGCCTCCAAACCCCTGGAGAGTTCTGTGACCCAGTGTTGTAGTACTGCAGTCTGGTTTTCCAGTCTCGAGTTATTCACTTTCTCAGTCTTGTCTTGGAAATAAAAACATTTCTACTTGGTTGTCAGTCAGTCTCAGACTAGAGCATCTATGGTTCAGACTTGAATTTTAAAGTGAGATGCAAGACCGATTTTTTTTTCACCAAGGTGAAAAACTTCCTAATTTCTCCTACTCCTATGAAAATAATGATACACATTAATAAAATGTAATAAAATGAATCTATTTGTCACGTGGGGCAGCATGGTGGTGCAGTAGTTAGCACTGTTACCTCACATTTCTGGGACCTGGCTTCGAGTCTCGGCCAGTGTTCCATCTGTGTGGAGTTTGCATGTTCTCCCCGTGTCATTGTGGGGATTCCTCCAGGTACTCTGGTTTCCACCCACAGTCCAAAAAGACACTGAGGCTACTTGGATTTGCCAAATTGCCCATAGGTGTGTGTGTGTGTTCAAGTGAACGGTGTGTGTATGTGTGCCCTGCGATGGGTTGGCACCCCATCATGAGTCGTTCCCTGCCTTGCACTCGTAGCCTCTGGTATAGGCTCCGGGCCACCAGCAACCCTGAACCGGATGCACAGTTTCAGAAAATGACTGGCTGGCTGCCTTTTTGTCACATCCAGTCTGCTCCACCTGTCTGATCCCCTTGTTTCCCCATGGGCGTGTCTCTAAACTAGCCACAGCATGACTCTTAACTAACGGCGTCACCCCAAAGCAACTCTGCTCAGCTAGCTCCACTGCAAGCCACTGAGTCACCTGTGCAAACCGCAAAACCCTCAGCCAACGTCCAGCATAGTAGACAGAAAGTGAAAAAGCTAATGAGCTTCAATGCGGAGGTATCCGCCCTTGTGCCTGGCCCAGGAGAGGTTGCTGTAATGCCCAGCCCAGGAGAGGCTGCCACCGCTCGTCCAGCCAGTCTCCAGGTACCCCTACTGTGTGTTGCTTGTTGCCTGAGGTCCCTGCTGTGTCCCTGCTGTGTCTTGCTTGCCACCGAGGGTCCCACCATGCTACCCTTGCTGCTAGAGGGTCCCACCATGCTCTGCCGACCGACAGATGCTCCAGCCTACCAGGTAGTTACCAGCCATTATATCAGCTCCTGATCTGCCTGTGGCCGTTACCCAAACAGGTTCTGCCAGCTGGCCTCTGGGCACACAGCTCTGCCCAGTTTGCCACCAGAGAACCTAACCCACCGCTTAAGGCCCCTGCTGCACTCTGCTCATCAGTTTAACCGGTAGTCCCCTACTGACCAAAGGAGATCCTGCTCTCTGGTTGTCCCTACCTGCTAGTCCATGGCTGTCACCACCCAGATGGCTCTTACCTGCTTGCCTGTGGCCATCACCACCCAGACTTCTTGCCTGTGGCCGTCTCCTGCCTGCTTGGCTGTGGGTGCCTCGCCGGCCTCCCCCTGCTTTCTTGTGGCTGCCTTGCCGGCCTCTGCCTGCTCCCCACTGGCCACGTCACCTGTGGCCAGCGCTTCGTCAGCTTCGGATCCACTTGCAACTGGCACTTCATTGGTACCTGCTTTACCGCTGGCTGTCCACTTGGCCTGTATCTTGGATCCTGAATTTGGGTTTTCGTCTCCTCCTCATGGACCCTGTCCCTGTTTCCAGTACCTTCCAGGAGGAGGTCATTGGGTGAGGGGTACAACAAGGTCCTGTGAAGTGAAGCCTGCTTTCCCATCTGGTCCCTCAACAGTGTACACCTCACCTCGGCCAGACTTCACAACTGTGCCCACTGTGAGCCTGCTGGTGGCTGTCCAAAGCCCCACCTTGCCGTTGCTGTCTGGTGGCTGCTGCCAACCTAGCACCTCATGCGCCGGCCACCAGCCCCAAGCCTGGCCACATGGCTCTGCTGACTCAACAACAACACTTGGGAGGTCCCCTGCCATGAGATCAACACCTAGCATCCTGGGGTCCTCCAGACTCCCCTATCTAACCTCTTTCATTTGTGTGCCTTGGTTCTTGCCATTGTGTCCTCTTTTGCCATTGTTTCCTCATGATCTATGTCCTATCTGGTTCTCTCATGTCTCTGATGCTGTCCTTGTTGTCCCTATACTTTTTTGCCATGCTTAGTGGTATTTCTTGTCCATATGTTGTTGCACCTTCTGTTCCATGGTCCCCATTAAGTTTCTGCATTCTGTTCCATGTTTTCACCTATTTGGTATACCCTGTGATGTCCACCTTCACCCCTTTAGTATAGTGTATCATAGTTCAGTCTACCTGGCTTTGTTCCTGGTTTTGTTTTGTCTCCCCAGGTCTTGGGTCCCAAGCGTCTGCCCGCTGTTCAACCCTGTGCCCGTTGCACAATAAACCACATCCACTTAAAAAATGCAGGACATTCAGAAACAAGTCCATTGATGACAGGAAAGCCTTTCTAAAACAGAAAAGAATATGCTTCAAGTGTTGTTCTTCAACTTCACATGTTGCCAAAGACTTCAAATCTTCTGTGAAATGCCTAGAGTGTGAAAGCACCTATCATGATGCAGTCATGCACCCTGGCCCACAACCTCAACCCACTAAGGCTCCTCCACCGCCAAAAGAGAATGGCAGGGAGGGAGAAGATGGTTCTAATGTAACTGATGTGAGAACTATCTGTACAGAGGTTTGTGGCCTTAGTCAGTGGGGTCGTTCTTGCTTTAAGACCTGCCTTGCAAAGGTCTACCCCAAACATTCAAAGCACAAAGCCATTAAAGCTTATGTAATCCTGGACGACCAGAGCAATCGTTCTTTAGCCAGACAGAGTTCTTTGAGTTGTTTGGTGTGGAGAACAAACCACTCTTGTACCATCTCAGAACATGCTCCGGTATCATCGAAACATATGGCAGGAAGGCAGAAGGATTCCAGATAGAGTCGTTGGACGGCAAAGCTCTTATATCTTTTCCAGCACTCCTCGAGTGCCCTGAAATCCCAAACAATCGAGTTGAAATCCCAACACCAAGTGCAGTTTTGCATCAGCATCAGCCTCATCTCCATCACATAGCCAAACACATTCCCAATCTGGACCCAGAAGCAGAGATACTCCTGCTACTTGGGAGAGACGTGCTTAGAGCACACAAGGTCAGGCAACAAGTTAACGGGCCACATAACGCTCCCTTTGCAAACCGTCTCGATCTAGGCTGGGTGGTGATAGGGGAGGTGTGCCTAGGTAATGTGCATAAGCCAGCGGTTCAGATATTCAAGACCCATGCACTAGATAGTGGTCGCCATTCCATATTTCAGCTTTGTGTAAGTTACATGCATGTTAAAAAAACACAGATAAGCTTCAGCAAGCCTAACAAAATGCCAGAGAGGATGCAGGGGCACACAGTGTTTAACCAAACTGAACATGATAACAAACCTGCCTCATCAATAGAAGACATCCTCTTTCTAGAGATCATGGACACAAATGTCCACAGAGATGACACCAGCAGTAGGGTTGCTCCACTGCCATTCAAAAAGCCACGACAACGTTTGCCAACGTTTGAATCCCTGCAACGTCAATTCAAGAGGAAACCAGCTCTGATGCAGAAACAATATGTGGCATTCATGGAGAAGATCATTGCCAATGGTCATGCAGAAGCAGCGCCACCCTTGAAGGAGGATGAAGAGTGCTGGTTTCTTCCATCATTTGGGGTATACCACCCACAAAAGCCAAACCAAATCAGGGTAGTTTTCGATTCCAGTGCTCAGTACTGCGGGGTCTCCCTTAATGACGTTCTTCTGACAGGTCCCGAGCTCAACAATTCTCTCTTGGGTGTCCTTCTACGCTTCCAGAGGGACAGAGTAGCAATCCTTGCCAACATCCAACAAACGTTTTACTGTTTTTTAATCCACAGAAATCACTGCAACTTCCTTCGTTTTTTGTGGCACAAGGATAATGATCTCAGTAAGGCAGTTGTTGACTACCGCATGAGGGCTCATGTCTTTGGCAACTCGCCATCTCCTGCTGTGGCCATCTATGGTCCGTGAATAGCCATTGCTGAAGGTGCCCAGAAGTATGGTGCTGACACGGTGAAGTTTGTGCAAAGACACTTTTACGTGGATGATGGCTTGGTGTCTCTCCCATCTGAAGCAGAGGCAATCGACCTTATCCAACGGACTCAGGTTTCACTTGCTGAATCAAACCTCCGCTTGCACAAGTTCGTATCGAACAGTCCAGCGGTCACTGGAGCTTTTCCACCTGAAGATTGTGTTCCAGTCATCAAGGATCTGGATTTGAGTGGAGAAACAGCACCCATGCAGCGCAACTTGGGCTTGCTGTGGGAGATCAGAAAGGATACATTCATATTCTCTGCATCAACTATTATCAAACCTTTCACCCGACGTGGAGTTCTCTCTACTGTCAACAGTGTTTTTGATCCTATGGGTATGTTGGCACCTGTCACAATCCAGGGAAGAGCTCTTCTTAGGGAACTTTGGAACTGACTGACTGGAAATACGGCTCTCCCAGAAGACAAGCTGAAGAAATGGTAAACCTGGAGAGATTCTCTTCAAGCCCTAAAGGAGTTTCATGTGCCACGTGCATACACATCAACCTCTCTCACTAAAGGTGTGCACACGGAGTTGTGTGTATTCTCGGACTCCTCCACCATGGCGATTGGGGCCATCGCTTATCTGAGAGCCATTCAGGAGGATGGAAAAGTGGAAGTAGGGTTTGTTATGGGCAAAGCTAAATTAGCACCCCAGTCTGAACCCACAATTCCACGGCTCAAACTCTGCGCCGCCGTCCTTGCAGTAGAAATGGTGGATTTCATCCGAGAAGAGCTAGATCTGAAATTGGATGCGCTTAGGTTCTACACAGACAGCAAGATGGTGCTCGGGTACATTTATAATGTGACAAAACATTCTATACATATGTCAATAACAGAGTCCAAAGTATCCGACAATCCTCCAAACCAGAACAATGGCATTATGTACGCACGGAAGAAAACCCTGCTGACTATGTGTCCAGATCTTTACCTGCATCCCATCTTGCACAGAGTTCTTGGTTTGCCGGACCTTCATTCCTGCATCAGTTATCTGCAGGAACAACACAAACTGGTGAGATGTTTGAGCTCATCGATCCAGGAAACGATTCGACCACAAGTTTACGCACCTACACTACTCACCTGGAGGAACCTGTACTTACTCCTGATCGCTTTCTGCACTTTTCCACCTTCATCTCTCTACTGCGAACAGTGGCATTTCTTATCCATGTGGTAAGATCTCACAAACATTCAAACCAAAACAGCAGCTGTTCAGGATGGCACATATGTCACTTACCTCATACCGTGGATGAAATGACTCAAGTGAAAGATGTCATTCTGAAAGCAGCACAAAGGTCAGCCTTTGCAAAGGAACTATCAGCCCTCCAAGCAAACAAAGTGGTGCCCATAAACAGCCCTCTGTATAAACTTAGTCCCACCTTAGAAGGCGATCTCATCTGTGTTGGAGGCAGACTGAAACATTCTCAATTTACACGTGAAGAAAAGAACCCAGTAATCCTAGCCAAGGATAATCACATTTCCATACTGCTTGTATGACATCACCATAAGCAGTTGAGACATCAGGGCCGACATTTCACAGAAGGCGCAGTAAGGGCAGCTGAACTGTGGATTTTGGGTGGCAAGCAACTAATCAATTCAGTCCTCCACAAATGCATAATCTGTTGGAAGTTGCGTGGGAGACTGGAAGAACAACATATGGCTGACCTACCTCCGAAACGTCTCAAGGTCTGTCCTCCCTTTACACATGTCGGGCTTGACGTCTTTGGGCCTTGGTCCATTGTAACCAGATGCACCAGAGGAGGACAGGTAAAGGGCAAATGGTGGGCCTTAATGTTTAGTTGAGTTCAAGAGCTGTCCACATTGAACTAATTGAGTCTATGGACGCATCCAGCTGTATAAATGCTCTCAGGCATTTCTTCGCTCTCAGAGGCCCCGTAAGGCAACTCCAGTCTGATTGCGGCACCAATTTCATTGGAGGTAGCAAGAAGTTGGAGATGGACAATACTGTACAGAGGTACCTCAGCAAGCAAGGATGTAGCTGGAACTTCAGACCTCCACATGCTTCCAACATGGGAGGCTCATGGGAACGGATGATTGGTGTTGCCAGGAGAATCCTGGATTCAATGCTCTTACAGCAAAAGAGTTGCCTAACCCACGAGGTGTTGTCAACGCTGATGGCGGAAATCACAGGTATCATTAATGCACGTCCACTCGTACCCGTGTCTACAGACCCACACCAACCTTTCATTCTTTCAACAGCCATGCTCCTCACACAGAAATCAGGAGTTCCACCTCCTTCTGGAGACTTCACAGATAAGGACCTCTACACAAAACAATGGAGGCAGGTTCAAGCTCTTGCAAACCAGTTTTGGACTCGTTGGAGCTGAGAATACTTACCATCTTTACAACAATGATGAAAATGGACAGTGCCATGCAGAAACCTTCAAGCTGGGGATCTGGTTCTCTTCAGGGACAAACGGACTGTCCGCAACTACTGGCCCATGGCCATAGTCATGGCAACTTTTCCTGGGAAGGATGGATATGTGAGAAAGGTTGAGATAAAAACAATCGACTAAGGTGATACAAGAACGTTCCTAAGTGGCCTTAAGTAGTAGTTCTTCTTCTGCCTAAGGACTGATTTAAGGACTGTTGTTTTGGACTCCTTCAAGTTTATAGTGGCCTCACATAGGCCAGACGGGGAGTGTGATGCCTCAAAGGCATTTATGTCATTTATCTTTTGTTTGCTTTAAAATAATTCATTAATATGTATTCAAGTTATAAAGAACAGTAGAGGTGTTAAAGGGAAGATGAGAGGATTTTATTTTGAAGGTCGGCTTGCTGATGACCTCACTTCCTGCTAGATCACCTGTTCTGTTTACTGTTGCTCTGAGAGGGAGAGTGACATGATGTTCAGGCTCTGAGGCTTATCCACAGCCACAGGCAATGCCGTAAGTGTTTATATTTCATGATAAAGATGTTAAGAAGTATAAATAGCGGTAATTGTTTTAAAAAAAAAACTATATCTATTTGTAGTTCATAATGGTTGATTTATACATGTTAAAAGAGGCATTTGTTTTGATGATCATCAAGCTAATACAAAGACGTAAATTCATATTTTGAGTTATTTCATAATGTAATATTTATGAAAATATTATAATTTAATTTTTGTATTTCTTTTCAACTACAGTTTTTACTGCTTGTCAAATGAAAATGCTGAGAGTAAAAGGTCAATTCTGCTCGGACTCCTGTACTCATGGTTTAGCTTGGTGTTTAATCAGAGTTGCTACACTCTGCAACGGAACACTACAATTAGTCTTGAGAAGACTCAAACAATGTAATACATCTTGCTTTTTATGCCATTTACTTGAGTGGATTGGATTGTCTTATCATTACATTATCAGCTTCACAAGTATCAGGTTCTCCTAGTACAAAAAAAATAGCAGACATACCAGACAAACCACAAATACTTTTCTTTCTTTGTTTTTCATCCTGATGGGTTTAAAACATTACTGAGCTGACAAACGGAATGGGAAAAAGAGTTCCATTCAATCTTCCCATACACACACACATTTATACAGACAGGCACACACACACCTATGTACACAGTAATACAGAGAAACAGACAGACAAGCAAATGGACAGACATATGACCACAAAAACAGAGCCATTTATCAGAACACACACATATAAGTGTTTTGCACATGGACATACTAATGCGCACATTCAACCAGTTATGCACATCTTTCCATGCACATGCACTTGCACACACACACACACACACACAATCATATACACATGCACACCCTCACACCCATGCCAGCCTGCCCGCTGGCCTCCTGGCCCCCTTCGTAGGGTTCAGTGGGATTTAAGTATCTCCTAGAGACTCCCTCTGTGGTTGTAAAACACCCAGGCTTTGGTTGCACCAACACACAGCAGCGGTATGCCATGTTTACCAGCATGGCAAGAAATATGTCGGTGAGACACGGAGCCTCTCCTGAATGTCATGGTGGGGATGGGGGCTATGGTTAGCAGGGGCATTCACACCATCCTGTTCATTAGCCCCATTATCACCTTAAACACACCTCAAACTGCTGACCTGATGCTATCAGCCGATAAAGCCTCTGGTGCTGCTGGCTATTTCAGGTTTACCTCACCCACCGTCAATGATACAGCTAGCATTCACCCCTCAGGAATTCATGTGCTGACCTCCAGGCCACCACCTGCTACCCCATTCCATGCATCTGGAGAGGAGCAGTTTGAACTGGGGCAGTGCAATGATCAACAGCGTGAAGGAGACCAGATTGAAGGGGAGCAGCACAAAGCCGAGCACCTCAAAGGGGAGCAGCGTAAAGAAAGAAGCGAAGTTTGAAGTTCAAAGAAGAGCAGCATTGAGGGAAGCAGCAGCAGCAAGAGGAGCAGCTCATAGGAGAGTAGCCTGAAGGGAAGCATTCTGAATGGTTTCAGCTTGAAGGGTAGTCTGATGGAGATCAGCTGGAAGAGGAGTATCTTAAGAAAGAGCAGCATGAAAGGAAGCAGCCTGGGGAGCAGTGCTAAGAGGAGCAGCTCAAAGGGGTGCAGCTTGAAGGAGACCAGCACGAAGCTGAGCAGCCTGAATGGGAGCGATGCAAAGGGGTGCAGCTCAAAGGAGAGTAGTCTGAATGGGAGCACCTTGAGAGAGCAGCGTGAAAGGGAGCAGCATAAAGAAGAATAGCTCGAAGTAGAGCAGCCTGAAGGAGCCATCTCACATTGCGCCGACGTTGTGTTTCTTGGCTGATTGATTGGTTTGTTTTCTCTCTCATTCGATTTGGCTGTTCTTACTGCTAACTCCTTACAGATGGGTGGGACTTTTTGAAAGCCATTGTATTTAGACTGGAATAAAGTACAAACAGACGTGGTAGAGGGTGTGCATGCATGTGTGGGTGTTTTAGGAGGGGGGAAAGGAGGTGGACTGGCCTCATGCTCTAACATTGCTGCTTTCATCTCATTTCCTATGCTTCAAACTTGATCTTTTCTCAACCGGTCAGGAGTTACCATGATTCCATTGCCATGGTTATGGCAGACCCTTCTCAGACCACTACCCCCAATCCTGCGATAGTAAGGAGTGACCAGAGTCCTGAAACACAAAGCATGGATGATGGAGGGCTGAGGACAACTAGCATCTCTTACCTGAGTCTGTGATTCCTTGAGGGGTGGATTTTAACAACCAAGTAAGATACATCCACTCTCATTTATTTTTCCATAGCATAATTTGAGTTCTTATGACCTGATTTTTCTGCCACTCAATATTCAAAAGATAATTGGGATGACATGTTTAACTACACCTTCTGCTCTAAGGCCTTCCAGAGATATAAATATAAAAATTGACTGGTGCTGAATATTCTGCCTGATGTGACCAGCCATCCAAACATTATGAGACAGACATTGCAGACCATCATCTGGCTGTCTGATGCCTACAACTCCACAGGCCTCCAGCAATGATGAGAATAACTGCTTACCTACAGTAACAAAGGGAAGTTTTCCAAACCAAACGCAGTTGAAGACCTTTGCCTGCCATCCGAATGGACAAGGCAACACCCAAATGGGTGGCCTGGTTTCATGGTCACCCTCGCAGGAATGTAGATCTTGCCTCTATTGAGTTTGAAACAAGGCCATATATCCTATGCGGCAAAGAAATGTCCTGATGGCAGAAGGCCTTCCTACTGGAGGTGCTCAGAGACATGATGAGAACCTAAAGCGGAGGGGAGTGCATGGTCTCTATCCTGCTGTTGCTTGCTCTCCCTAAACTTTTTTTTTAACAAACACATTTAACATCTGTTTTGCATTACACTGGGTTTTTGTCGTAAAAAGCCAAGTTACAATTCTGCCAATAGCATACAGATATGAGATTCTCTTTGGCAGGGCAGCCCCTCTGTTTAGGATTCAGATTAGCACATGGTATACTCATATTTCAGTCATAACAAAGATTTTAAAGTGGTTCATTTTATATGTAAGGCGTTTTTTTCTGATCAGGCAGTCTTTTTGTAGTGAGGACCCCCTCCCCCCAGGACACATTACAGTCCATTTAAAGCACTTTAGACTGATAAAGGAGCTGAGCTGCTATCACGAAGCAGTTAACTCAAAGCTCATGCAAAGAGTTTCATGCAGCTTCATGTTGTTTGGTTTGACAATTTTTCTGAGTAAATATCTTTATCATCCTCCCAGAGCAGCACCACAGCTCAGCTCTCCACACCAGCTTCTTTTGTTTGTAGACTGTGAAAGAGGCAGGTGTGTGTGTGGAAGTACGTGTGTGTGTGTGCATCCGTGCAAATGTCCTCCACAATGTGATAAAAACCTGTTATTTTGACCTTACAGGGATCATCTTTCAGGTCCCCACAAAGATCTGTGAATACAATCAAAAAAACAAAAAATGCCAAAAGTCTTGTATTTTGTTTGGTTACTTATGGCTGGGTAGGAATTAAGGTCTTCATGTTATGATGAGAGTTTTCCCCCATAGAAAATAATGTCCCCACAAAGATATAATTACAAACCTTTGTGTGTGTGTGTTTGTGTGCAAATGTGTCTGTCTGCTGTGCACTGACACAGCAGTTTGAGCTTTGCTTTAAATAGCTCTGGCCATATGGCAGCTCTGTAATTACGTGGGACTTGTTAAGTGAAGCACTGGTTCCCAAAGTCAAAAATATTCTCATAAAAGCATCAACAGCCATGTGTTGGCCAAAACAATTGGAGGAAGGCCCTCTCTGTCTTTCTGAAGTGGGCTTTGGGGGAAAGAGGGGGTGTAAATAACAAATATATTTAGGAGAACCTCTTTCTCGGCTTTTAAACCCTTAATTTTATGCAGAACCTTGGTATATACAGTACTTGGGAACCTTCAATAACATACACAAACAGAATCTGCTCTGGAACATCAGCGCCTCTTTTTGAACCCTTAATTAATGATATACAGAATGTTAATATCTGTGTGGGATCCTTAATGATACAAAGAACTTTAGTATCTGTTTGGAACCCTTAATAACATACAGAACCTCAGTGCCTCAGCTGGAACCCTTAATAAAATACAGAACCTCAATATTTACTTTTGAACCTTACAGGACCTTATCCTTTTTAGAACTCATTTATTTTGTACATGTAATGCAGCAGATAGATTACTGGTTACAGACCTGGACAAAGAGCGTTGCCGGCATCCAGTCCCAGTGGAGCTTGCCCACAAGCAAGGTAATAAAATTTGCTTCATAAAAATACCAAGCTGCAAAAATTGGGTTTATAAAAAGTGTGTTTTTGCATCAGGTTATGTTACATTGCAACATGTCTCAGCCTGTTAAGCAGTGACATTTACTGTGTGTGTGTCTGTGTGTGTCTTTGTCCTGGTCGGGCTGTAGAGTGATATTTCATTGCCGGAGCTTTTTGTTGTTTAGGAGTGATATTTCTGTCTACTGGAGCTGCATGCTGTGCCGCAGGGAGAGAGCACAGCCTCCATGCCAAATAAGTGGGGACTGGCTCTCGGCCATAAATAATATGGTTACAAATGGAGTTTGTTTTCCATAAACTAATTTTGTTATTTAATAAAGTTATTATAAAGTCATTATTTTTAGAAATTATTTTCACGTACTGTGCCCTGCGATGGGCTGGCCCCCGTCCAGGGTTGTTCCCTGCCTCGTGTCACCCTGTTGTCACCCTGTGCTCCTGATGGAAAGGTCCAAATTCTTCATGCAGTGGTTGCCCTTTAAGGGCTTGTTTACACATTACCCAGGGACAGCAGATTAGGGAACAGAAAGGCCCAGTTGCACTTTGCTGGCCACTCCGCTGCCATGAGCCCCCCTCATTCACAAACCCATCTCATAACTGATGGGGTAACTTAATCCCAAGTTAGCCCCTGTCCCGATGGCACATATGTTGGGGGAGTCAGGGAGGCCATGCCTTAGGCTGTCTTACCTGATCTCCCCCTTGTATATTGCCTTACTGCCTCTTCTGATTTGGTTCTTCTGCCCTGATTATTGGGCTTTTCATGTATAAACTTTGCCTGGCTCTGGATTACCCTTTATTACTATGTTTGCCTTCTGCAGATACACACTTTTGGCCTTACCCTGTACAACGTGTGTTGTCTGGGTTTGAGTGCTTCCCACACTGACCCCTAAAAGCAGGGCCCCCTTGTTGGGGCTGTGCTTTGTGAAACGGTGCTTCAGCTGCTGCACTGCAGATGCCCTAAAGTGAGGGTTCTGCCGCTGCACTGCAGATGCCCTAAAGTGAGGGTTCTTCGCTCCTTCAGAGGAACTTTCAGTTGTCGGTGCAGAAGGTGACAGCCACAGCAACCTTTATTTTGGTAAAAAGGTAAGAAGCCGTCTGTGTTGTGGCAGTATTTTTTGCAGTTTAAAGTCTGACACCCAACAGTTTATTTTAGTAAGAATTATTTTTAAAAATTAGATTTCTGCTTGCAGTCCATTTGTGGCAAAACTAGGGGAATCATAAGGAAAAATGGTGACTCAAAGTAAAAAAAAATACACTGAATTATAAGGGAAAAATTGTGCATATAAAATATATATTGTGTATATATAAATAAAGGGACTGGACTGTATTCCACTTTGGACTTGCCCATGGTGAGAGGCGCCGGGCAGGTGTGGGTTTATTTATAGCCCTCCGGTTAGGCACCATTACATTGGAATTCATCCTGGTGACTGGGAGGGTTGCCGTTCCTTCGACTTGTTGGGTTGGGTCAGGGGACGGGCTCTGACTGTTGCCAGTGCATTCGCACCAAACACCAGTCCAGAGTATCTGGTCTTATTGGAGACCCTGGAGGGGGGGCTGGAAGGTGCCTCCACTGGGGACTCCATTGTTCTGCTGGGGGAATTTAACACTCAGGAGCTGAGTTGTCAACTGATCAACCGGCTGGTAGTTAGTTAGATCCAATGGTGGGGGGAGATGCCAGCTGTGAGCATCCGGCAGAGGTTTAGTAAACAAAAACCTTTTCAGTGGTAAGGCTCCAGGGGTGCCTGAGATTCACTCTGAATTCTTGAAAGCTCTTGATGTTGTTGGGCTGTCTTGGCCAACACACCTCTTCAGCACTGTGTGGAGGTTAGGGACAGTTGCAACTTCAGATCCCACTCCTTAGCCTCCCTGGGAAGGTGTATGCCAGGGTACTGGAGAGGAAGGTCCGTCGTTTATCAAACCTTGAATCCAGAAGAACAATGCGGATTCCATCCTTGTTGCAGAACACTGGATCCATCTTTATACTCTTATAAGGATAGTGGAGGGTTCATGGGAGATTTCAGTGTCACATCAGCCACATGCATCAGTCTTTCATAGTGCTGCAACAAGACAGAACATTCACATCCAGCAAGTGTCTTATTCTACAGGCGGAACTGGGACTTAATTGCTGGAGGGTTAGGGTCTTTAAATAATGTGCAGTATGCAGGCAGCACAGAGAGAACAGCAGCTTTTGCTTGGTACTGCTTTATGAAGGTATCTATAGTGCATTATAGATGAAAGCTTTATAAAACTTTCATAATGCATAATGAACATGCTATAATGTGTTATGCCCTTTTATATAGTAAATATTTATACATGTGTATATACACTCACCTAAAGGATTATTAGGAACACCTGTTCAATTTCTCATTAATGCAATTATCTAATCAACCAA
>JABFEA020000043.1:271563-285981 GCA_019775915.2 Cyphomyrus plagiostoma
GTAGGGGATAGAGAACTGTTGGCCATCCGGTTGGCCCTGGAGGAATGGAGACACTGGCTTGAGGGAGCCCGCCACCCGTTTTTGGTACTGACTGATCACAAGAATCTTGAATACCTCCAAACCGCCAAGCGTCTCTCTGCTCAACAGGCAAGGTGGGCTTTGTGGTTTGCCCGCTTCACCTTCCGGGTAAGTTACCTTCCCGGAAAACGTAATGTGAAAGCTGATGCACTATCCCGCCAGTTCGATCCCCCCGACAGCGATGAACAAGAATCGCCGATCCTCGATCCGCAGTGCTTCATCTCAACCATCACCTGGGGCCTGGAGGAGAAGATTCGAGCGGAACACGAGCGCCGTCGCCGACCTCCCGACTGCCTAACTGGTCGATTGTATGTAGCCAAATCGTTCCGACCGGACTTGTTGGCCTGGATCCATGCCCAACCAGGGACTGGTCACCCTGGAGTCGGCGCGACTTCGAGGCTAGTGGAACGACGATATTGGTAGCCTAGGTGGAGAGAGGAGGTCCCGGCTTACGTCGACAGCTGCCCGGACTGCGCCCAGGGTAAGAGCTCCAACCAGGCTCCCTCCGGGTTGCTGCAACCCTTGCCTGTCCCTGACAGACCCTGGTCCCATCTATCCATGGATTTCATTACCGACCTTCCCCGGTCCGAAGGAAAAACGGTGATCCTGACCCTGGTGGACCGATTTTCCAAAATGTGCAAGCTGGTGGCCCTGCCCAAGCTCCCCACAGCCACTGAGGTAGCCGAAGTCCTGGTGCAGAAGGTGTTTCGCCACACAGGAATCCCGGAGGACCTGGTGTCAGACAAGGGGCCTCAGTTTACTTCTCGTGTCTTCCGTGAATTCTGTGACAAACTAAATATCACCCTCAGTCTCACGTCAGCCTATCACCCCCAATCTAATGGACTTGCCGAAAGGACCAACCGAGAAGTAACCAAGGCCCTCCAATTGATGACCCGCACCGAACCCCAGAAATGGGCTCCTTCGCTCGTCTGGGTAGAGTATTCCCTGAACTCCCGGATTAACCCTGCCACGAACTTATCACCCTTCCAGTGTGTCTTAGGTTTCCAGCCTCCCCTCTTCCCGTGGGATTCCCCAGCCGGACCGGTGCCTGGAGTAGAGAGGTGGTACAGGGACTGCAAACAGGCCTGGAGGGCCGTCCAAGAGGCCCTCCAGTCCAGAGCCCGCGTCATGAAGACCAAGGCTGACCGCCACAGACGTCCCGGGTTCCCGGTCCGGGTCGGCCAGAAGGTGTGGTTGTCTACTCGGAACCTCCGCATCCCGGGATGCAAGAAGTTCACGGCCCGGTACATTGTGCTGTTTCCGGTGGTTCAAAAGGTGGGGCCTGTCGCTGTGAAACTCCGATTGCCCAAGATATACCGCATCTCCCCTACCTTTCACATATCCCTGCTAAAACCGGTACGCCACTGCCAGCTACGCCCAGAAGCCCCGCCCGCGGAGGATACAGCACCGGTCCCCCCGACCTCGCCCGCGTGGAGGATCTCAGGTATTCTCGACTCCCGTCGTAGACAAGGCCGGCTGCAGTACCTGGTGGATTGGGAGGGGGCCGACTCGGACGAGAGAAGTTGGGTCCCTTCCCAGGAGGTGGAGGACAGCTCTCACCACCAGTTTTCACCTTGCTCACCCGTCTCGCCCAGCCCCTTGAGCCCGGGCCCGTCCCAAGAAACGTCGAGGGCCTCCAGGAGGCGGCCGTCAAGGGGGGGGGCTCTGTGATGTTCCCGGCCCCGGGTGGGCGTGACCCGACAGGTGGGGGAAATCTTGCCTCATCAGCGCCGACGTAAAAGGACAGGAAACAGACAACAGGGCGAAGTATTGAGCCAATGTTTCTATTGAGCCGTGCCGAGCAGTTTCTTGTCTCTCGTCTCCCCGATCGCCCTGTGTCGGTGTTCCTGCCTTTGTTCCAGCGCCTCTTGTTCTCCTCTCCTCTCCCTAGCCCAGCTCCCGTTCCTGATCCTCCTGTCCAGCCCAGCCCTGTGTCCTTCGTTCCGCAGCCCCTCCGTGTCCTGTCCTCGTCCCTGCTTGTAGGACTGATTCGCCCGACTACGACCTCCTTGCCTGTCCCACGACTACGCCTCTCGCCTGCCCCTTGGGACACTTTCGCTGCCTTACCGCGGCTGTACAATAAACTCTGCTTTCCTTGCATATCTGGGTCCGCTCCTCTGTCACAGGACGTCACAGCATGTTGGTTCAGACGATGATGGGCATTGCTGAGGAACAGTCTTCATTATAGAGTTCAGGTGGTGGGGCAGTTGGCATTCCCGCCATCTGGACTCTTGAACCAGAATCAGCTGTTTCAAGTGTCTTTAAACTTGAACGTCATTAAACCCTTCCTTTGTGAAGGCATGGAGCAGAAATCTTGCCCCTGACCCAATTTCATAGCCTCGCCATAGCTGATGAAGGATTTATGTGAGTATGTAGATGTTTAAAGGACAACCAAACAAACACAAATTAGGTGGTATAGAGATTATGTCTTTAAATCAACATCTTGCTCGCAGGCCCAACACTCAATAAATCTCAGTTTATCCTTTTGGTTTCTCTTCCTCGCTTCTCTATGGAAGTAAATTGATAAATTTATGACAGAAACAGCTGAGCTATTATCCTTCTTATTTTATTAGTAATCGCCCTTTGCTTTTAGGGAATGAAATTGCCTTATTAAACAGTTGGTTTCTCTCTGGCAGTATGAGGCTTAGCTAATTTCCCTGTGGCCTGGGTTTTGGCTCCGCACACAGAGCAGTGAAAAATCAAGCCCTTTCATGAAGGCGGGTCAGGGGCAGCTGGTCGCCATAGTGATGTGGCTTAGTTCCTCTGGGTACCCCCCTACAGCCAAATTCAGCAAATCATATCTATGTTTCGCGTCCAGTGGCCACATCAGAACAGGCTGTGTAAATTGTTTTTGACATTTCTGGGTTCAGTAGAATTGCTGCCTCTCACAGAAGTACAGCTCCTTTAAATGAATGCTTTTAGTCAGAAGGAAACTGCGATTAATTGTTTTTTTTAACGTAGTGGAAGCCCTTTAATGAATGTCTCATCTGCTAGCAGAATTGTGTCTCGTCTGTTTTCCTTTAGGGCTTGGCTTGCATTGTTAAGAGTAGGATCCAAAGAGTGCCCACTGGCTTTGGTCTCACACTTTTTCACATAATCTTCTGTGTATGGGTCTACATTAGCATATCAGTACGTTTGTGTTCAGGTGCTCATCTTGACCGTATGGCTTAAGAAAGCAGTAAAAAGCTTGAGTTGTTTGAGGTTATACATAATCATACCCCATTAAAGTGACTGACCTGCTGCTGCCCTGCATTCTGTACTCAGCCTCCTGATGAATCAAAGGCAAATCTGATTCATTTGTCATCACTACTGTGTTGAACTATGTGTTAAAATATGTGATCCTTCCTTAGAATGTGAAATGATTAAAAAAAACATGAGCAAATTTGTTGGTATTATTTTATGGTCTTTTACAAAAGATTTATATTAGCTGCAAATATACATAAATAAAACAATTTGATTTGATTGTTCAAGCTGAATCAAATCAATACAGGGGTCATCTTTGAAAAGCACTGCAACAATACCACCAGCACCAGAATTAGAGCTGGAACAAAACTGCTCAATTCCGATTACTGGTACAACATTTGCTTTGTTAAGTATATGGTCTGAAATCAACAAATGGAAATTTGTTCTAATGAATGATTTTTCCCATATGTACTCTGTGAACATTTCAAAAAAACATTTTGATTGGTTGGTTTTATACAGCATTGCTTTTTTGGGTAGCACTGGCTGCATTGAGATTGCTTATTAGAGTGTCTTTTTAAGCAGAAGTTAGAGATACCTTTACCATTTTCTCACTCGGACACACTTGCCATTGTCTGTCACTGAGCAGAGTGGCTTGTGCCGTACTGCAAAACAGCCAGATTGGTTAAACATAGCCAGCAGGATTCTGGATAGGAACACACACTAATCTAAATAGTTTGCCTGCCCTGTCACAGAATTGGCAGCTTGGTTTTAAGGCACCTGATTGTTTAATATTGAATGGATGAATGAGAAAGCACTTCTGCTTTTCTTTCAAAGTAATGTGTCATTTTAATTTCCCCCACTTTCTGCCTTCCTTTTACTACACTTCACTTTTGATTTCATCACTGAGGAGCGGTCAGAGTTTCTCATGGATACTGGAAGGTGTTTATGGTGGAAAGTACTCTTTCTTTCTTCCTTATCTCGAAAACTTACCGTAAGCCATTTGGTTTCTGGGAATATCCACAAAATACCTTTCAGCTTCATCTTCTGTCATTTCTTTGACTAAAGTAACAAACACAATGTTCGTTTCTAAATTCTACTGAATTCTACTAAACAGCAACTGACTGTTCCTAGCCCGACTTCCCAACTAACTGTACATGATGCATGACATAAACAGTGATGCAATGGCAATATGACGGCCAGTCAGTGTGAAAGCACAAGTTAGTACCAAACATTAATCTATTATAATTTAACATGGAACCATTTCATATCTAACATTTTCTCAAAAAAATCCAACACACTTAAATCTTTGAAAACTCGTCAAAATTAGCTGTTTCGTGTCCTCTTCAAGCCTCAAACAGAAAACCCTGTTGTAAGGGTAGTCCACCAATGGAGCCAGGACACTCTCACCACACTGTAGGACTATTTTGAAGTCACAGACTAGCAGACATTTTGAGATGCAGCAGCAGGTGACACCAACCACTCTACAGACTCAGTTACTAGCTTCATTAGCAGCTGCATTAGTGATGTTGTGCCAAAGATCCCTGTCAAATCATTCCTAACCAAAAACCTTAGATCAATGGCAATGTCTGAGCCAAACTTTGAACACGCTGGTTCTTCCTTCAATTCTGGTGACAAAGAAAGCTATTGGATGTCTTGGTATGACCTACTGAAGGCTATTCCATTTGCTATGGCACAATATAAGAACAAGGTGTCCATCTACCATGACGTGGACTTCAGAAGTATGTGGTATGGCTTACAATCATCTACTCCCATCCTATTTTAATAACCTCCGGTTTGCATGCCTCGCTTATCAGCCAAAGAATACTTTGACCTCCTCCACCAAAATCTGTCAGTCAGGGAAACTCTGCAGTACGGCAAGTTCCAGAAGTGAGCGCTTGCTTCCTAGTGTGAGGATGAATTCTTGGATGCTAAATCTGGACTCAGACCCTCAAGAGGCAAAGTTTGTGAGACTATGTTGAACAGGAGATGGCACACCTTGCTGCAGAATCCCTCACCATCAATACTTCTGCTGGCTGTCTGCAGCCAGTCACCAACCAGCCCGCTGCCTCTCTGCAGGTTGCCGTCGATCCGCCTACTGTCTCTCTGCAGGTTGCCATCGATCCGCCTACTGTCTCTCTGCAGGTTCCCGTTGATCAGCCTAATGCCTCTTTGCAGGCTGCTGTCAATCCGCCTACTGCCTCTCTGCAAGGTTACAGTTGATTCTCCTGCTGCCTCTCCGCAGTTTGCCATTCATCTGCCCACTGCCTCTCTGCAGGTTGCCACTGATTTGTCTGCTGCCCCCCTGCAGTCTTTGATCTGCCTGCTGGCTTCCCGCAGGTAGCCAACAAGCCAGCCCCTCTTTCCCCAAAGCTCTCCACCAGTTCACATTGCATACATTGGAGAATGAAGCAGCAGAATGAACCCAGGCAGACAGTGTCCTCCTCACCACTGCCATACCTGGCCCAGGTGAGGGTGCTGTCGTGCCCAGTCCAGGCTACCAGTTCAGGTCCAGAAGTGACCATAGCCGTGCTTGGACCTGGCAGCACTGTTCCACCAGAGTTCCAGGCTCCCAGACAAGGTGACCGCTCCGTCCAAGGTTTCGAAAACCGGTCCTGAGAGGACCACTGATTATTCTGAGTCTCCAGAGTCCAACCAAGAGTTGGGCACTTCACTTGTGCTTCCTTCACCTAACCTAGAGAGGCCAGCTTTGCTCATCCTCCAGAACCTCAGCCCGGTCTGTCCCCAGGTACCCTGGCTGTGCTTCATTCGTCCTCAGGTGCCCAGCTCTGCTTTGCTGGGAGGTCCCAGCTCAGACCTACCTGATCCCAGACATTCTGGCTTTGTCCCGCTCACCCTTTGTCCCAGCTCCTGTCTCACAGTTGCTAGCCATCACACTGGCTTCTGCCTTGTGTTCTGGCTTCTTGTCAATGGTCCATTTCTGCAGTAACCTTCATTGTCCCTGAGGGCATCATACCCTTAAGTCTCTTTCCAGCATATTCCATAGAGCTAGATGGACTGGGCAGAAGGCCTACCTTGGCTTCTGCTGGCTGTTCGGGAAGTGATGCAGGAAGGTACTGGGTTCAACCAGAATGATGTGATTTTTAGTCATAAACTTCATAGAGTTCTGTCAGTCTTGCATGAGCTAAGTATTATAACTGATCCTCTTGCAAATCTTGTAACTTGTGTCAGTGGCTTTATGGAGAGGCCTCATTAAACAAGGCAGTTTGCAAGGTTAAATCTGGAGAAGTCACAGTTTAAATTGAAATGTTTATATGGTCGTAGAGTAGAGTGTCGTTCCTTTGATGTTGGAGATCAGGTTCTTGTGCTTCGACCCTTAGTTGTTTCACTTTTTGAGGCAAAATTTGATGACCTTTTTACATTAGTCCATAAAGTTTCAAAAGAGAACTATTTAGTTAACACCATTTTTGAAGAAAAAGATGTCTCAGTATTACGCTAGCATTATGTGTCTGGCCTGCCTTAGCTGTTGCATCTTTGCCTGCCAGTGGGTCGGTTACAGTAGGAGTAGAGGAGAAGAGCCTTCCACTAGATGATGGCATTTTGCAGACACAACTGAAAAAGTCAGTCTTTAGAGCAGTTACATAAATTGTTACGATATTTTTCAGATTATGTTTGTGCCGAGTTAGTTAGTTACTTAGTCATGTTCTGAGATTTTGCTCCACTAACTACCTGGACACAGCACAATATAGATGTAGGTGACTCTAGATTAATCAAACAATGCTTTTATGGTGTGTCAGCAGAAGAAAACAAATTACTTGAGTCTCATATTCAGTATACATGACTAAATAACACTGTAGTAGCATCCTCAATTGACTGGTAGTCTCCTTGCATTTTGTTGGACAATCCAAATAAACAACTTTTGCACTGATTTTTAAATTATCCATGTGTTGACAACTGTATTGATGATGTTGGCTCTGCCAAATTTGTGACTAAATTAGACTTTTTAAAGGGGTATCAGTAGGTGGCATTAATATCCCAAACACAGAACATCTCATGCTTCATGATCTCATCTGTATTACTCCGTCATGGGTTTTGGTTTGAGAAATGCTCCTGCAACTTTCCAGTGGCTTATGAACCAGGTAGTAGAGGGAATAGATTGGTGTACAGTTTATCTTGACAAATTGGCTGCCTTTAGTGATTCCCTGGTATGATAGTACACTCGGGTGAATTCCACAACTCTTTTTTGGGGCAAGACAGAATCGGTTCCAGTAGACAAGCAGGGTCAAAGCCAGAGATCTGTCTGAAACTATTTACCAAATCCAGGGGATTATCCAAAAGAGAAGTCGTTAAGCAGGGTGCAGCAGAGTCAGGGAACTGGGAGAACAGTCCGATGACATGGATGACACACATGAGGAGGAACCAAGAGGGATGATCAGGGCTGGTCAGGAGGGAAGTGGGAAGGAGTAGGAGGCATGGGCAGACGGAGTTGGATGGAGCGGGGCTCCATCCATGACAGAGTCCCCCCTCTGACGACCAACTCCAGGCGGTCGGGTGTGGCGCAATGGTCTGCCCTGGGATCGGGGTCCTGGCCGAGAGGGGTGGTCGGCATGGAACTGGGAGATCAACGAGGGGTCCAGAATGTCGGAAGTGGGGACCCAGCATCTTTCCTCAGGACTGTACCCCACCTAATCCACGAGATACTGCAGACCTCTTCCACGGCAACAGGAATACAAGAGGGTGTGTACCACGTACGCGTCACCATTAGTTAAGGGGATCGGCGGCGGTAGATCCTGAGCATCGGAGGGGGCGTGAGCCAGACTGCAGCGACCAAGAACTGGCAATGGTTGAAGCAGTCCAGAGGGGGGCTGTGTCGGAGACTTACTCTGGGCACACACCAGGCATGACAGGACGTAATTCTTGGTCTCTCATTGCCACCCCAGCTACCAATAGCGTCTAGCCAAGAGATGGGTTGTAGTCGCTACTCCGGGATGTCCAAAACCTAGTGAGGTATGTACCCACTGAAGGATCGAATTTCACAGTTGAGATAGTACATACGTACGTCCTGCTGGGCAACTTGGCGGGGGGGTGTGTCTTTCATTGTGCTGTTGGAGTTGCTGGTCCAAGACCTACTGGATGGGTCTGACGAAGCAGGTGGGATGTAACATAGGCGTTCGATCCTCAATATCTTTATTACATGGGAAACAACGGGACATAGCGTCTGCGTTGATGTTCTTAGTTCCTGGAATAAAAGATACCTGGAAGTTAAATCTGGTAAAGAACAGTGCCCACCTGGCTTGGCGAGGATTAAGACATCTCCGGTGATCAGTGAGGACCCTGAAAGGATGTTTTGCCCCCTCGAGACAATGTCGCCATTCCTCAAGGGCTCACTTAATACCAAGATGGGAGAGGTAGATGGACTGATAATACCTTGTTCTAGTGATTCCGAGATGTAGGTCCACATGGCTTCCTCTTCTGATCAAGAGAGGGAGTATAACTGACTTAGAGGGAGAGTAGCTCCTTCGAGGAGATCGATGGCACAGTCTAAAGGGCGGTGTGGTAAAAGGCCATATGCTTCCTTTTTGCTGAATACCTTAGAAAAGTGATGATACTCCTCGGGAATAGCAGAAAGGTCCTCTGGAAGAGGACTCTCTAGAGAAGAAACTGAACGCGGTAATGACAAGCAGGAGTGGAAGCATCGTGAGGACCAGGCTTGGATCTCACCAGTTCTCCATCCTATTTGTGGGTCATGCTCCCTCAACTAGGCGAATCCTAAAAAAATTGGGTCTCTTGGAGAGGAAATAATTAGGAATTTGATTCTTTCACTATGGCATTGAGGTTTAAATAGTCAGGTAGGCATTGGCACCAATTCCCAGGGGGAGCTCCGTACACCGTCATGACAGTTTGACTGCTTGGCCAAGATGCAGTACACAGTGAACATTTGCAAGGGGCACTCTGACTATTCTTGGGAAAGTGGTTAAAAAATTAAGTTCGGCCAGCCCATGCTAAGGTTGTTGCTGTCCAGAACTGAACAGAATATTGCATGGAGATCGGGGACAATGCCTTTACATTGGCAAAGTGTGGTGAAGATTCCAATATTTAGAAAAGGGAACTGGAGGGTGTATTCCAGCTTCAAGGGGATCAGGTTCCACAACATCCCAGGGAAAGTCTATGGCAGGGTACTGGTGAGGAGGGTCCATGTGTTGGTTGAACCTTGAATCCAGAAGGAGCAATGTGGATTACATCCTGGTTGTGGAATAATGGACCAGCTCTCTATCCTCACAAGGATACTGGGGGTTCATGAGAGTTTATTCATCGTGTACACATGTGTATTTTGGTTTGCCAAAGGCATACAACCGTATTACTTGGTGGGTCCTGTGGGGAGTGCTTCAGCAGTATGGGGTACCAGGATTACTATAACGGGCCATTAGGTCCCTCTATAACCAAAGAAGTTGGTTCACATTGCTGGCAGTAAATCAGACTCATTCCCAGTGATTGTCGCACTCTCCCTGGACCACCCTTTGTCATCAATCCTGTTCATAACCATCATCTCATGATTTCCTTAATTTCATGCACTGGGGTTCCTCAGGCAGAGGGGTTTAAGCATCCCAGTGTCTTGTAGATTAGTTAGGGAAGAATGGAACAAAAGATTGACAGGTGGATCAGTGTAGCATTTTGAGCCTTTTGATTTTGCTGGTCAATCTGTCATTTGAGTTTGCTCAATGTTCCTTTCCCTGCTTTGGTAATGTGATAGAAAGAATGAGTTTGCAGATACACTGCAGCTCATACACACTGCTTTTGATATACACTGAGGCTCACCCACACTGCAGCATGGACACACTACAGCTCGCAACATGAACACAGTATAGCTCACATACGCTGCGGCATGGACACTGTCAGGATCTATCCCTGTCCTGTTCCTTTCTATATGCCATTTCCCAGTTTGTCCAGCAGGTGTTACAGGTCATCCCATTTGTTCATAGTTCCTAATCTGTTCCCTGGCTCACTGCTAGGCTGAATGGGCTAAGTGAGTGACTACGTCATCCAAACTTCCCAGTCATGTTGGGTTTGAGGCTGGTCTGGGCAACAGAAGAACAAACCAGCAGCTAAGAAAAAATGTGACACTTGTTTGCCAAAATGGGAAATGACATGCGGCCAAGACAGGGATCAACTGGACACACTGCAGTTCACACACACCTTGGGTACTATAAACTGCAGCTCAGACACTAACATGGACACACTCACACAGACTGCAGGTTGGGCACACTGCCTCACTCACACAAAAAAACTGTGATTTGGAAACAATGTAGCTCTTACACATGTTGTGGCTGTCACTGTAGTAAGACGCATTGAAGTTCATTGAAGTCAAACTGCAGTTCACACATGTTGCAGCTCATATATACTGCAGCTGATATACTCACATTATATTCACTTGCCCAAGCACATGGACAAACGTAAACACACACCTGTTCACATCACAGATATACAACTGGCTGTATATGGTACTCATGCACAGACACACGTAAGGCTGGGAAACTCTGCCTCCATGTTCCGTAGTAAACGGCTCAACAGCGGCTGTTGGGTTTCTAACTGCAGCATGCTCTGGTTTCAAACTGTGGTGCTGTGCCTTTTGCCCAAACACTGTGATTATTGAGATTCTACATCATGCGTAGCAGTAGGTCCATGCAGAGGGGGGGTGGTCCAGCAAGCCTCCATCTGCCCAGCAGATGTCTAGCCTGCCAGTGGACCCAGCCCCCATCCTCTGTGCCACTTACTGTATTTCCCTTTGTTACAAACAGTAACCATGTCATTTGTCTCTCCTGACTGCAATCAAATCCCCACCCCCAGGCACATAGGAGGGTGTGGGGGCAAAGGGAACACCAAAGCATTTACTCTCCACTTTCCACCCAGAAAATGAAGAAAAGCCTCACATGAGCTTCTGCTTCTCATAGGTGGTGGCGTGCCTGTAATCAAAAGGTCTCTGGTTCAAACCCCATGGCTGGCATCATGATGTTACTGGGAGCCCTTGACTGAAATTGCTGCGATGTAATATCAGGCCAGACAAGCAGTACCAGTCTATGATGGCCCGGGTGACCTCCTTAGGTTCAGGGAGGGCATTTCACTTAACACGAGTTTAGTTGCACAGGTGCGCCCAGTACCTGGAACTACATACTGGTACAAAACCCTAACTGTGTAGGGACCAACTTATTGTTACCTGGCTCTAAAAATTAGCCTATTCACATATTTGAAGACCCCCCTCTCCCACAAAATATGGCTGTTTCCCCTCCCTGATGAAACTCCATTGCAGTGTGTCACCCATGTGAGTATGAAAGTGCACTGGGCTAAGGTGCAGTGTGAGTCTGAGGGTCTGTATAAGAGAGAGAGAGAGATAATAACAGGTACATGTGGAAACCCACACCGCATTATGCTTTGTATGCTCATGTGAGTTTGCATGTTTATGTACACAAACATATTGGTATCATCATATGGATGTGCTTGTATGTGTGTACGTGTGTTTGAATGTTCATATGGATTTAGGATAAGAGTCTTATTGTCATATCTTTGTGTGTTTACATGTATGCATGCATGCATGCATATGTGTTTGTTTGTATGTTCATGAAGATTTGTTGGTGTGCACACGTATGTTTGTATGTGCATATGTGTTTGTATGTGAATATGTATTTGTATGTTCATGAAGATTTGTTGGTGTGCACACATATGTTTGTATGTTTGTTTATATGGCTACATGCATGTGGATTAGTATGTTCATAAGCGATTGTTTGTATGTTCATATGTTTTTGAATTTGATGACATATATGTGTGATATTTCTTTATGTGTTCGCATTCTTGTGTCTTCATATGTTTTTTTATGCCTGGATGCCCTTGGCTTTGTTGACATACGTGTGCATGCTTGGGGAGCTTCAGTTAGCTAATGTTGCTCTACAGATGCAAAAATTCCATGTCCTTTATGATGCTGGCCCACTCCTAATGCCTACCCCAACCCGCCTCATGGGAACTCCAGAAAAAACTGGAGTTAGCGAGCATGAGATGTTCCTTCAGCTTGTTCCTTTTTCAGCTGTTTCTCATTGGGCTCCAGCAAAGCCTATGGCCCCATCCCTTCTGTGCCTCCCACATTGTTCCACTCTGCCCTACCCCCGCCATGTTTACCATCTCTGGTCCCTTGTCAGCCCTTAAAATACTTTCATTATGCCGAACTTTTTGGCTCTCCTGCAGGCCATGAACTTCTTTATCTGGTTTAGTATATTAGGACTTTCTTCTCAGACATACATTTGGATGTATTGCATGTTCTTCTACTTCCTTTTTGGTTGATTTGTTACATTCCTTTCTGATCTCACATATGATTATTACCTAGTTCATCAGATCAGTGATTTGCATTTCAGATTTGACATTTCTCTCCAGGTTGCCCTTATCAGTCTAACTCATGCATTTGGATCCTCTCCTCATTTCATTATAGCTACCTGTTGTCATTTTGTAAAATGGTGTATTTGCAAAGATAAACAGGTGTGAGATTAGGGGATTGGCTCCAGTGGAAGGGAGCTTATTTGCATCTCCCAACATTCTCCACAATATTGTAAACAGGCCCAATCTGTTTATTATTGTAAATAATTATGTCGTTCCCCAAAAGTTGGTTCATGTGCTTATCTTTGTTATACTTGATCCCTCCTCATTCCTTGTGTCTCTCTGTTGGCTCTGTAAATGCTTACTGTGTGTACAAATTTAAAATGTGATTACCAAACAGATTTACCCCATTGTAAGTGTCTTAATCATGAGATCTATTTTTCCTCATTAGTTTGTCCTATATTGTTATTTTTTGTTAATAGGTTCTAAACAGTCCTTTTAAGGAATATTAATTAAAGTGCTGTTTTATCTGCTCTTTTTTGTCTCTATTCACTTCACTAAAAAGGCTAGGTTTGCTGGTCTATGCAAAACTTTATCAAGCATATGACTACACTACTGTCCTAGGGGTCCAAACACTACTGCATACACACATGCATAGTTTTGTACTCATATCTTTGTGGGGACCATCCATTCACTCCTATAAAAAAACCCTAATCCCATCAGCCCTAACCCCTACCCAGTCCTAACCTTAACCACAAGTAACCAACAAAATACAAGACTTTTGGAATTTTTCGTTTTTTGACTGCAGTCACAGAAAATTTAGAAAATTGAGTTTCTCCTTGTGGGACTAAAAGAATGTCCCCACAATATTAAAATAACAGGTTGTTATCACACTGTGGGGAAATCTAGTTCCCATAATCTAATCATTACAAACAATCCCCAGGCAAATTTCTTTGTCTGTTCTGATCCTGCTCACTGTTCACGTTGGTCAGCAGGACTAATTATGCAGTTACTGGCTTGCTTTTCACCATACTGCAGTTTATGTAATGTACATTAATAAGTATATTTGTGTATTTCTGTTAATAGTAAATGTGCTCTGTGTGTAGGTCTGCTACATCAAAACAGTTCTGTGCCCTCTAGAGTTGTGCCGTGATACACAGACAGCCCCATGTACGCACACTCACACAGCTCTGGGCACACTTGCATAGCACACAGCACACAGCCCTGTGCACAATCACACAACATACAGTCCTGTGCACACACACACAGAGCCCTGAGCACACTTACATAGCACACAGCCCTGTGCACAATCACACAACATACAGTCCTGTGCACACACACACAGAGCCCTGAGCACACTTACATAGCACACAGCCCTGTGCACAATCATACAACATACAGTCCTGTGCACACATACACAGAGCCCTGGGCACACTTACATAGCACACATCCCTGTGTACACTCACACAGCATACAGCCCTGTTCACACACACACATACAGCCTCGTGCAGTGCACACTCACACAGTGCATAGCCCCATGCATACTCACACACACCATGGCTGGGTATCATTAAAAATTTTTATGGTCAATTACATTTTAACCTGGCACTCTAGCGTGAAAGTAAGTCAAATATACCTTGGATTTTTATAACTACAACTATATAACTAACTTTAACTCTAAACCCAACTAAAATGATTGAATATTGCTCAGTAGTAAAATAAAGTAAGTAAGTAAGTTTAATTTATATAGCACATTTAAACAGAGAGAACTGACCAAAGTGCTGTACAATGTCAAACTAAAAAACTAAAATTAAATAATAAAAACAGCAAAAACATCAAAAA
>JABFEA020000043.1:286081-299631 GCA_019775915.2 Cyphomyrus plagiostoma
CGGCATAAAAGTTGTCTATGTCCGTGTAGAGCAATAAAACCCCTGGTTTGTTTTCATCCGCTTGCCTGATCGTATCTATGTCCACCCTGCACGCTCTCCCGGACCGTAACAGCTATAAACTAAAATGCTACAGTTTAGAATTACTAAATTATTTTAACTAAATGACTAATTTATTTTAACCAATTTTAGCGGGGTTACATGTGAAAATTTGCTGGGCGGATTTAATAATAAAGTATAAATATCGAATAAATAAAATATTGTGACACTTGAGTGGCGAAGAGATCATGAAGAGGACAGCAAAGTTCAGTTTTTAGCAGATTCTTTTATTGCTCACAAAAAATCCTTAAAAAGGACAGCGGTAAAACAGCGAGCAAGAATAAAATAATACACACAGAGGGGGGAAGAGGTATCTCGGCTGCAGCCAGGTATACTTGTGCCTTTATGGAAATTAAATGTTATAAAATAGCGGATTTTTAATGTAATTTTTCATTTTAATATAAAATATTTAAAAATAGTGTAGCGGCTGGAGGACTAGGGGTGTTCCAGTTCTTGTTATAGGGTAGTCCTCCCAGCCTTTCAGCCTATCGCTGGGGTTTCGCAGTTAGCGGGAATGAGGGTACCCACGTAGTGGGTAAGGGGAGAACTGGCGGGCTCTGCAACCCGATATATAAGGGGGGGGGCGACGGGATGGGGGCGGTTTTTCCTTATGTATTTTGGTGGTTGGCGTGGGCTCCGGCCATACAGGGGCCATGAAATTTCTAAGTTGTTCCAATTCCCCTCTCCTGTCGTGTGATCGTTACAATTGGTGTCAGAAGTAAACCGGCGAATGTTTTCGAGGTTGTCGACGGTGACGCTTCACTATTGGGGGCATTTTATCTTCTTCTTTTCTGCACGCCATTCCGAGCACTTGTTGCGGGGATATGTTTGAACCAGGGACCGTTAAGCCAGACCCAGACGCAGCGGCTCGGGATGAGGAACTCTCCGCCACAGGGCTGCTGAGAGCTGAACAGCATAAGTCCCGCATTAGGGAGGCTGCTCGGAGGCTAGCGGGGGACCGGATCTCCCCATCCGGTTTGCGGGGTGCTGAGCTGCGCACAGGACCCGCGGCGGCGGCGGGGCGCGATGCAGACAGACACGGCAGCACCCGTGCGGGGGATCACCCCGCCCGCATGAAGACGCCGAAGTACTCAGGTAAGGCGGACTGGGAGGCGTTTCACGCTCAGTTTGAACTGCTGGCGCTCAGTGGGGGCTGGTCGGAGGAGCGCAAGGCTTTGGAGCTGGCGATGTGCCTGGTGATTGATGCTCTGTCCTGCTTGCTATTGCTGGAGACGGAGGAGCGGCGGGACTATGGCGCTCTAGTCAGGGCGCTGCGGAGATGTTTCAGACAGTGCGTGCAGCCGGGGCTCCTGCGCTCAGAACTGTGTAACAGGCGCAGGCAGCCGGGCGAGTCACTTCGCTCCCTGCCGAACGACATAGAGAGCCTGACTGCACGTATGCTCATATGCCCCTGGCAGTCCTGAATGAGCTGGCGAGGGATCAGTTCATCCAGGCCCTTTCTCCGGCGGATCTCTGTATTCAGACAGAGCTTGCCCACCCCAAGACGCTGCAGGACGCTTTGGAGATTGCGTTGGAGAGGGAGATCGTTTGGGGGACAGCGCCCCCCGGGGAGCTGCCAGGGAGATCGCCAGTGGTGAGGGCCGCGGATGTGAGAGAGGACCCTAGCAGGCCTGCTTGGGTGTCTGGGTTGGAGGAGCTGATTTGTGCTGTGTCCTTGCAGCCTACTCATCGAGCTAGTGCCCGCCCTAGGGCGTGTTGGGGGTGTGGTCAACCAGGCCACCTGGTTCGCCAGTGCCCTATGCTGCACACCAAACACGGAAACGGATCGGGGTCCGCATAGAGGGGACTGTGCTGGGCCCTGCCTCTATTCCCCCATGTGAAACAGGGGCACCTGGCAGCATCCTGCGTCGGGTGTTGGAAATGGCTGTGTGTCGTCGGAGCCAGTGGTTGCTGTGGGATGGACTGGTATTGGGGACTTCTGCCACATTCCGGTCTTGGTAGAGGGGGTTGCGTGCTCCGCCCTGGTGGACACAGGATCTACTGTGACAGTGGTGAGGCCGGACATAATCCTGGGTGACGTGCTGTTGGAACCTACATCTGTCCAGCTGCGTACTGTCATGGGGGAGCTCTCACCTATGAAGGGGCGGGGTCTATTGACAGTCACTGTGGGTGGACGGTCTGTGCTCCATCCTGTGTGGGTGGCAGCGGTGCAGGACCCATGTATCTTAGGTTTGGACTTCCTCAGGGACACGGGCTGCCAGTTGGACTTGGCGGGTAATTCACTTTGTTTTGCAGGAGGTCTTGTTATCCCCATGGTCCCTGATGCCCTACCTGTTCCTTTCGTGGAGCCAACAGCACACGTTCTGGGGGCCACGGGGCCCTTGATCCCTCCTGGCTCCTGTGGGGACTCCATGCCCCCAGCCCAGCACCCACCACGGCACAATCAGTCACGCCCTGACTCTGGTGCTGCCTACATGCCATCTCTACCGAGTGGGGACTCCTCCGAGGACCCAGTCCTGCCTTCGCGGTCTCTGGTCCAGCCTGACTGTGTTGAAGTATCGCTGTCGGTGGTTAGAGACATCTGGCTGCGTAACTGTGATGGACTGGACCAAAGGGAGCAGGAGCAGTCATGGGAGCTGCTTGTGGAATTTAAAGACGATTTTGCTGCAGGGGAAGGGGATGTGGGACGGACACATTTAGTGCACAAGATCAACACCGGCGATGCGGCGCCGATCAGGATATGACCTCGCCGCCTGCCGCTGTCTCGTCAGCAGGCTGTGGAGGAGGCCCTGCAGGAGATGCGACAGGCCGGGATTATCGAACCCTCAGACAGCGCATGGGCGGCACCTGTGGTCATGGTCCCCAAGAAGGGGGGACACTGGCAATTTTGTGTAGACTACAGGCACTTGAATGCGGTAACAAAAAAAGACTCATATCCCCTACCGCGTATTGACGAGTCCCTGGATTTGGTGGGGTGCTCTTCTTGGTTTTCCTCTTTGGATCTGCGCAGTGGGTATTGGCAGGTGCCACTCGCACCGGAGGCCAGAGCCAAGACAGCCTTTTGCCTGAACAGGGGGCTATGACACTTTAAGGTTCTTTGTTTTGGGCTTTGCAATGCACCAGCGACATTTCAGCGGTTAATGGACAGGGTGCTGTCAGACATTCCCCGTAGTGAATGCCTGGTTTATTTGGACGACATTCTCGCCCACGGCAGCTCCTTCCAGAGTGCTTTGGGGGCCTTACGGCGTGTGTTGGTCAGGGTGACTGCAGCAGGTTTGAAACTCCACCCAGAGAAATGCCGTCTGATGAGGAGGGAGGTGACGTTCCTGGGACACAAGCTGGGAGGGCGGGGCATTGGACCCATGGAGGATAAGGTGCAGGCTGTGAGGGACTGGCCCGCTCCAACCACACAGCAGCAGCTTAAGGCCTTCCTAGGGCTAGCTTCCTACTACAGGCGGGTTGTGCATGGCTTCTCTGGGATTGCTGCCCCCCTCTTTAGACTCCTGCAGAAGGACTGCCCCTTTGGGTGGTCTGGGGAGTGCCAGACTGCCTTCTCTTCTCTTAAACAGGCTCTGACTGAGGCCCCTGTGTTGGCTCCCCCCGGCCCCAGCCTGCCTGTCATTCTGGACACGGATGCCAGTGATGTGGGGTTGGGTGCGGTGCTCTCTCAGGTGGGGAAGGAGGGGGAAAGGGTGGTGGCTTATCACAGCAGGGTGTTCAACAAGGCGGAACGACGCTATTGTGTCACCCGGCGAGAGCTTGTTGCTGTGCTGTGTGCTGTACGTCACTTTAGGTATTACCTCTGTGGCCTGCCCTTCACCGTCCGCACTGACCACTCAGCCCTTCGGCGGCTCATGTCCTTTAAGGAGTCTGAGGGCCAGATGGCGCATTGGATTGAGGAGCTGCAGGCTTATGACTTCAGGGTTGTGTACAGGGCGAGGCCACAGCACACAAACGCAGACGCTCTCTCTCTCCAGGCGGCCATGTGCAGCTGAGGGCTGCAATTACTGTGAGAAGAGGGAGCGTCGTGAAAGGGAAGTCTGTGATGGGGAGGTGAGTTGTGCTTTTGCAGGGCTGGTGTCGGGAGACCAGGCGGAGCAGCTGGGGAAGACAGAGGTGTGGGGGCAACGACAGGAAGGGGACGCAGACCTGCAACCCGTGTTGCAGTGGGTCTGGGATCACCCTGAGACCACCCTGGGAGGAGGTGGCTGCTCTTTCACCTCTCACAAAAAGCTTGTGGGCTAAGTTTGGGGCTTTACGTCTATGTTTTGGCATGCTACAGCGTGCCTGGATTGAGCCTTCCACAGGGGAGGAGAGATGGCAAGTGGTCGTCCCCAAGTCCATGTGTGAGAGGGTCCTCCGGGCTGCTCATGGGGCCGTGGGTTCTGGGCACTTCGGGGTTATGAAGACACTCCGGCGTGTTAGGCAGTGTTTCTACTGGGGGCTGCTGAGACGGGACGTGGAAGATTTTTGTCGGCGGTGTGATCCCTGTACCGCCCGGAAAGGGCCATGGGGTCAGTCACGCGCCCCCCTGCAGCAGTTCCGTGTGGGCTCTCCTATGGAGAGGGTTTGGGTGGATGTGTTGGGCCCCTTTCCGCGTTCAGACCGTGGGAACCGTTTTGTGCTGTCCGCAATGGACTATTTTACAAAATGGCCAGAAGCTTACACTCTGCCAGATCAGGAGGCGGAGACCGTTGCGGACACACTGCTGGAGGGAATGTTCAGCCAGTTTGGAATGCCAGAGTCCTTACACAGTGACCAGGGTCACAATTTTAATTCGCGAGTGTTCGCCGCTTTGTGTGAGAGGTTGGGCATTCTTAAGACTCGCACTACCCCATTGCATCCACAGAGCGATGGGTTAGTGGAGAGATTTAATCGGACTCTGGCAGAACAACTGGCTATTCTCACGAGCAGGCACCAGAGGGACTGGGACCAGCACTTGCCTGTGGTGCTGTTAGCATGCAGAACAGCCGTTCAGGAGTCGACATCTTGCACTCCTGCCCTTCTCATGCTAGGGAGGGAGTTGCGAACACCCGCTGAGATGGCCTTTGGCAGGCCCCCGGATGCTCCTGCTGCACCACCGGGTCCTGAGTATGCCTGGAAGATTCAGGACCGCCTTGAGTCGGCCCATGCTTTTGCTAGGGGCCAATTGGTGAAAGCTGGGGTTAGACAGGAGCGGAACTATGATGTGCGTGTGAGGGGGGGGCATTTCGAGGCTGGGGATCTTGTATGGGTGTACAACCCGCAGAGGAAGAAAGGTCGATACCCCAAACTAGATAGCCGGTTGATGGGACCCTGCAGAGTGCTAGAGAGGATGGGGAATGTCGTCTACCGGGTTCAATTGCCCCTACGGGGAAGGAAGGTGGCTTTACACAGGGACTCCCTATAGGGGGAGCTCTTATTTGTCTGTTCTTATTTGTGGAGGGGGGTGTTGATCCTGCCCTTCTTGAGAGTCCCAGGCTAGAGGGCTCTGAAGCTCCAGGTTCACCAGAACTGACAGGTGGGTTACAACAGGCATCCAGCCTACCTCTCCCCCTAGGTCATCAAGACCCTTCCAACGGCCCCACTCCAAGGACTGGAAATGGCCTACAGCGACCTCAAAGGCGGAGAAGACCACCCAGGAGGCTGCAGGACTTTATGTGGAGGGGGTAGTGTATAGCGGCTGGAGTTCTAGGGCTGTTCCAGTTCTTGTTATAGGGTAGTCCTCTCGGCCTTTCAGCCTATCGCTGGGGTTTCGCAGTTAGCGGGAATGAGGGTACCCATGTAGTGGGTAAGGGGAGAACTGGCGGGCTCTGCAACCCAATATATAAGGGGGGGGACAATGGGATGGGGGGCGGTTTTTCCTTATGTATTTTGGTGGTTGGCGTGGGCTCCGGCCATACAGGGTCCATTAAATTTCTAAGTTGTTCCGATTCCCTTCTCCTGTCGTGTGATCATTACAATAGTATGGATTGTTTATGCTGAAAAAAAAATTATTTTGTGTAAAATATTAAATTGCACTAATTCACGTAAATAATTTTTTTTATTCTGTAGAAAATGAAAGGTTGACATGTCTCAGGACTTGTCGCAGGTTAAATAAATAAAATATTGTGCTGCTCGAGCGACGAAGAGATCGTGAGGCAGACAGCAAAGTTCACCTTGTAGCAGAACCTCTTATTGCACAATCCTTAAAAGGACGGCGGTAATACAGTAAGTGAAAATAAACTCACTTACACATCTAAACGGGGAACCTTTATGGAGACACAAAAGGATACAGGCAATCCTTTTAAGTTTTTTTTTACACAGGTACTCAATCGCAGATACGCACACATACTCTACTGCAGATGCACACACACGTACTCAAACCGCAGACACGCACACACATACTCTACCGCAGACAGGCACACATGTACTTTATTTTGGACATGTACACAAGTACGCTACCACAGACATGCACACATGTACTCTACCGCGGACAGGCACACATGTACCCTACTGCAGACACGCACACACATATGCTACTGCAGACACACATACATACTCTACCGCAGATACGCACACACGTACTCTACCGCGGACAGGCACACATGTACTCTACCGCGGACACGCACACACATATGCTACCGCAAACATACACACATATGCTAAAGCAGACATGCACACACATACTCTACCACGGACAGGCACACACGTACTCTACCTTGGACACGTACACAAGTACTCTACTGCAGACACGCACACACGTACTCTACCAAGGACACGCACGCATGTATTTTTGACTGCGCAGATATGCAAGTGAGTATGCATTATTGCTCAGGCATGATCCCAAGCCTGCCTGGAGCACGCATAAAACCTGCCTCAGCAACTATGCCCGAGGCTGGGTAGCTGTCGGGGTTTCAGGGCAAATAAACTCCACCCCCACGTGGGCCAGTGTGGCTTTATGCTCATCAGCATAAAAAATGAGGGCCAAGGCTTCAGAAATGGCTGTGACCCCATTTGCCAGTTTCTCAGCAGAAAGGGTCACGGCTCCACACGCCGCTGTCTCAGTAGTTCTGAACTACATTAGTAGTCGCGCCTTGACAAATAGCATGGGAACTGCAGCATGTTGTCAGCCCCTGAAACTGCAGGGGGGCTCTAAATGTCTCCCATAGGGGTTTAGCTGTAAGCTTGCCAGCCCCTGGCTTGGTACTGCCCCCCTGGAGCCCCGTCGGAGCAGAGCGGCCCCTCTCTGCCCCCCAAGCAGCTGTACCTAGCGCACTTCCCCCCATGCATGTGCTTCTGTCTCCTCTCTCACTTTGATTTTAAAGCTTGTTATCATAAACCATTATAAAGGGTTTTTTGTTCAGTGCACCCAGCCATCCTGCATAGACCCACCCCAAACGTGGGGCTGGCAATGGCGTGGGATGTCTCCTGGAGGACAATTTGCCTTTATTAGTAACTCCAGGCTCACAAAAGCATTTCAGTGAATCTCATCAGTCATATGCGTTGTGTATCTGTCTTGTCTTTTTGTAGTCAATTGTATGATTCTGAAAATCTGCTCCATCTTCCGATTCCCTCTGCTTTTCCCTAACATATGAAATTGCAGATGGATGCTGGATTGATGGGTGTGAGGGAGGTGGGTAGAAAAGCCCCATCTATCTGTCCTGTGGTGTCCTAGGCTGCCCTCTCCTGCCAGTTCAATGCCCAACCAGGCAGGCCAATTAATTCACAGGTCTCTCTCCACTCTGTAGATCCATTCTTCATGAGCAATAATTGCTGTCAGCATTTTGTCTGTTCCAGGAATTCCTATATTAGCCGGATACCTCTCTATGTTCCCTGAAAGTGCTTAATGTTGCATTTTTGGTCATTAAAACGTTTTATCAGACTCCATCTTTTTGGAAGGTGTTGCGCAGCTCCTGCTCCAGTAACATTTGCACATGTAACTAGACATTCATTGAAAGCTCAGTCTAGCTGCCCTTATGCCTAGTCAACTCCTCAACAGCTGTTAGACTGTAATTTGCTATTTGCCCCATGTTTATGTTGTTTTGGACAAAAGCAGCTACTAAATAAAAATTTATGTCAAATTAAGCAGATTATTTATTGGGCCAGTTCTGACTATTTGCTTGAGATTTTACTCATCAGGATATGGGACACCGCACTGATACCTCATTCTGAGCTGGTCCGTACCGGACACCTGCCTGACAGCTGGCCCCCGCACCCCACATTCATTTTGCCTCTTGTTCACACCTTCCTATGCCTGGGGAGACGTCTGAGGGAAGGTGGGCTACAACCAAGCAGCTCGCACTCGTAAAGTATCCATGTATTTTACTGAAAATGTTTGCTTGAAACGCTGTGGCTTCATAATGAAAAACCTGTTTAAAAATCTTATGTTAAGTGCTTAATAGAGACTTTATAGAATTCTCGTTCTGTTAAAAATGAAATTTGATTCAATATAAATGTTATTGTTTTTCTCCACATAAAACACTGCAATTTACCATGTATTTCTTATTACATACAAAGTTGCAGAATTGCAGTATTTACGATCACAGCAAATATGAAGTAACTATGTAATATTACCAGAAGTGGGAACAAGTAATTGGCTTTCAAGTAACAAATAAGTTTTGCCACTCAAGATTCAAGTCTCAAGTCAGGATAGTCTAATACCAAGTCAAGTCCTGAGTCAACAAACCTAAGTCTGATGTCGTGAGCAAGTCTGAATATAATCCTTTTTTCCAATTTAATGCCACAACAAAGTTATATACATATATAAACACATTAGATCAAATTTTAAAATTAACAATTAAATGCTGAAATTGCCTAAAAATACACTTTTATATATTCAAGTGCAACTGAACATATAATGTAAAAATAAAATGTAGTGCACAAGCAAGTCAGCTTGATAACATAAATATACTGTAAAACAAAAGTATTTATTTACATGGCAAACAGAAACATTTCTCTCTTACCTTTTATTTTTAGAAACGTAAATCAGAATTATAATAAAAATTTCAAACATAAAGTAGCAAAATATTAGAAATATAATTATATCAATCAATAACTGACTGTGTTGCAGAAACAACAGCAATTATTTAACCCAGAATATTGAGAAATGCACTGCAAATTATTGTACTGTGAGCTCAAGCATTTATGATGCACTGCATGTGCTAAAAACTAAACTGGATAAAAGTCTGTCAGATATCTGTCAGACACTGGAGGAGACATGTATCAGTGCATTTCAATGGTTGTTGCATATCTTTATATCATTTGGCCAAGGATAGAGAAAAGCCTTTGATTTGTGAATTCAACAGGCTTCAGTTAAATTAACGTCATTAGACATCTTAACTTACCATTTTTTATGAAGCTTTAAATGTTGCACCAAGGTTGAAGTTGTTGCAGTTCCATTGGTAATTGTAACCCCAAATGTTCTGCAAGTTGTGATTCTTATTTACGACCTTGTAATTTTTCTAATTAAGATGAATAACTCTGGGGAACATCACCGCTGCCCGATCTGCAGCACCCACCCAATCTGTGACTGCATGCACACTAGGTTCATGCAAACGTACACCATGCAACATTTATGTCAATTCCATCATCTGTGTATTATTTTACATTAAATCCTATTATTGTATTCCATACCTGTTTACACAAAGCATCCCAAGTCACCATGAATCACAATGTCCAAGTTCACGCCCAAGTATAACTCATCGATATCAAAGTCAAAGTCAAGTCTCAAGTCTTTCCTGTTTTGCCGATTCAAATCCCAAGTCATAAAATTTGTGACTGGAGTCTGACTCAAGTCCAAGTCATGTGACTCAAATCCACACCTCTGAATATTACAGTTACAGTTAATAGATATAATGGAATACCTTTCTTCATTGTTCAGTTTTGCAACCCACATTTCTCAGAAAGCATCGACTGGTGCTTGTGATTGCCTCTGAAGCTGTAGTTTCATGGCTGAATCCCAGCTCGGTATCAGTGCTTCCCTTTTAGGGCTCCTGGGCTTTCTGGGATCAGCTCCAGGCTTCCGGCACCCTGCACTGGATGAGCGCTTATGGGGAATGGGGAGAGGGATTATTTCCAGCTGCATACAAAACCACCAACTCACTTTCCATTACTGTGAGTTAGACATGAAAACTACATAATTGCGAGACATGATTTCACAAGGTGAAAATTGTTTCATTTTGATTAATAAAGTTAAACTTTTCATGCCTATAAAAATGCATTCAGCTCATAAAGTATGCAACTTATTTTTCACATCTGTGACCTCTGTCTCTCATTCACTCCGTCTCTCTCTTTCTCTCTCTCTCTCTTGCTCACTTGTTTGGCTTTAATTCTTCCTCATCCCAAGAGTATTATGAAAAAAGTGCCTCATGCATGCATGTTTGGTTCAAAAAATTTGCTGGAGGACCCCATGATAAAGTTTGCCTGGCTGAGGGAATGAAATGTAAATGAAGATGTGAGACAAATTGATCCATCCATCTATCCATTTTCTGTAACCATTTATCCTATTCAGGGTTGTGGGGGTCCGGAACCTGGAATTCTGGAAGTTACGGGTGCAAGGCAGAGACAAATCGTCAAATGACTTTAGAAAAATTAGTTTTTGGGGGCGGGCTAAGAGAAAAAATATACACTGCCCCACCATCTTACAGGGGAATTCCACTGAAGTTCAATTATCTTGTGTTTTGTAGTGACAACACTGGCCATATATCATTTGGCCAAGCCTCATTTGCCAGGTTTCATATATTCCAAGCAATTATCATTTGTTTTTGGCATCTCCTGCCCCGTTGATGTCAGCCAGTATCTGTCAGATTGTACTGCCCCTTGTTTGTTTTAACTGCTGTTAACGTCTTTATAACACCAAGGATGAGAAATCACAAACTGAAAGAAAAATCATTAGTGTAAAATTATGTGCTTTTCAACACCAACTGCTTTAATCCATCGTACATACAGCAAATTCTAATAGTTATATCAGGAAACTAGTCATGGTTTTCACTCCTCACATATGGTTAAATGGTGGCCTCATGTGACAGATTTCTCTATTTGCGTTTATGACATACAGTCCTCCAAGTAATCTTTTTTACCTTGGTTAAGCTACAACAAGCAATTTCACTTTTGCATACAATCTGCATGACCCTTTTATAGTCCTCCAGTAATCTACACAGTAATGTACAGTGTCCCCTGTAAAGGGTATGGCAGGTACTTCCAGTCCGCTTATGGAAGCAGATAGATTATAGATTCCATTGTGCTCCAGGAATGAACTGCTGTGCAGCTGTGACTGCTTTGCCGATCTGCTTCCTAGCAAGGATGGGAAAAGGAGCAGAAAATGGAGCAGGGGCATCAAGCAGTAATGGGTGCAGCTGAGCCTGACAGTTGTTATTGGGCCTTGTCCTAAGTGATTTTTATATTTGCTGTTGATTCACAGAGGAAGAAGCACAAACGAAGTGCAAAGGCTGGGCCATCAGCTCTCCATTTCTTTGTCTCTTTCTTTTACTATAATGTTAGCATCCCCAGGAGGGTTGGGCAGGGGGTTGACCTTGGACCCCCAAAGGTTTTTTTCTCCCTACTTGGGAGTTTTTGGTTCCTTTCCCCTGTTTTCATCTTTCATTCATTTCTTTGTCTTCCCTTTTCCCTATTTTGAATTATCCTGTATAAATGATGCAGGAATGTACCACAGCACCTTGGGCAACTCTGTTGTGAAAGACACTATATAAAAATAAACTGAATTAAGATGAATTGAACTCAAGTTTTCTGCAGAATCTGAATGGATAGGTTTTTCAAGAGAACCTGAACACACACATAAGCATTGGGTGAGCAATATTCTATAGAAAATGAATACAGACTTGGGCATTTGGGTGCGCAATGTCATACAGAACCTGAAAACACACCTGGGCATTTGGTGAACAGAACCTAATCACACACAGTGTATGTACTTGTGTTCTTAGTCTCCTGCTTACTGACTGCAGCTTAAGTATGAAAATTCTGACCTACCTGTCAATGAAAAACAGACCTCAATGGGAAAGATTGCTGAACCTGATTAAAGCATTTCTAAGGTGAACATTTCAGCTTGCCTGCCTCCTTCTGTGTTAATGCTGACCTATTAATGAAAGATTCATAACCACAATACCCTTGGGCTGTTATTAGTCCCTAAGCTCTAGCCAGTACAATCTGCAAACTTCAGGCTATTTGGTTATTCTCACTCCCATTTGCTCTGGTCACCACAGTGCCCCTCCCAACCCAAGAAGCTTCCAAGGACTGACAAGCCTTTTACTGTTTTCTATTGTAGGCTGAAGGATATTTTAGCTCATGCCTTGTTCCAGTGCCCGTGTACTGAAACATTAGGCTTCTTAGACTTGTGGTGACTGAAAGGTGAAGGCCATTTTTAAAGACAATCCATTCTTCTAAGTAGTAGAAAGTGGCCTTATGAACCAGCAAACTGCTCGTCAGAAGTCCAGGCTCTTCAGGGAGATATGATGCAGAAATAAGAGTTCATAAGTTTCAAGGCACCCTCCGCCATCCCCACAGAAAAGCAGAGAGGAAACATCCAAAACCACAAAAACTGCTGGATTCGTTTCACTCATTCATTTAGCCTCGATTGCACTACTGAACAAAGGCCTATTCAGCTCCTGTGGTGGAAGCCCGTTCCTGGGAATCCGTCAAAAAACTAATGTTCATTTAAAGCAAAAAAGGTTGTTTTTCTTTCTCTGGACACAAAGCATTAGCGTCTTGGTGAAATGTTCCAGGTTTTTGGGAGGGCATGTGCTGAAAGCTGGACAGGGTGTTTTGCATTAGTTGACATGATTTTTAATCTACAGATTAAAAAGACTCTTCCTTTCACAAAGAACGCTGTTTAATACTGGGTGAGGTGCAGTATGCATGTCTGTGTTCCTTTAAGAATCTCTCTCTTATGCTCAGTTTTGCCTTTTGATTGCTGTTTTTTTTTGTTGTCCTTATTCTTTTGGATCTTGCAGTGCTGTCTACAGATCTTGGAAGGTGAATACTCTCTCTGCTTTTTATAGTGTGACTGTCCTTCATTTGAAGGTGGACATTGACAAAGTCCCATGTTAGTCAGAATACCATGTCTCATTAGGCAGTAGTTTACTTTAAATGAAGAATCAAACAGCAGAAAATAAATAAATAAACATATCTGTACCTTTTTTTATTAGGCTGCCTTTCCCTGTGGGTTTTACTATTTGATTGTTCCCTGAAGTGTCACTTTTGCCACCTTGTGTTTAATATTTACATTTATTTATTTTGAAAATGCAGACATGTGAGTGGTAGCTGCGATACCTGAACATACAGATACTCAGGAGTATTTTTTTCCACTCAGATGCTCCTAATATATATCTACTGATGACTGGCAGAGGGAGCAAACCTCCCTTGGTCTCGTAGGCAATACATCCAGGTGCTGCGTCTCATGCAGGTTCCGTCTCCTCCCAGCAAACAGCAAGTCGTCCTTAGGTCGTCCTTAGGACGTCCTCTTTTGGTCCGGATCTTGTCCTCAAAGGACGTCCATAGGACATCCTGATGGAAAGTTT
>JABFEA020000043.1:309291-334391 GCA_019775915.2 Cyphomyrus plagiostoma
GGGATGCTGTAAAGCGCTTTGAGACGATGTAAAGTCGTGATAATGCGCTATACAAAAATAAAGTTGTTGTTGTTGTTGTTGTATCTATGCAAACCCACACACACACACAAATGACTCAAAGCATGCACACACACACACATACACACACACACACACAAATGACTCAAAGCATGCACACACACACACACATACACACACACAAATGACTCAAAGCATGCACACATACACACACACACACACAAATGACTCAAAGCATGCACACACACACACAAATGACTCAAAGCACATACACACACACACACACAAATGACTCAAAGCACACACACACACACACACACAGATGACTCACACACATACATAAAATCATATAGGCACAGGCATGCTAATAGTATCAGGCACACCTGTTTATGCTGCTGTCAGAAGCAGCACTAGCACCTGCCTGCTATCTCCTGTCTGTCCTGCATTTAGAGTTGAATCTTAAAATTGGGCCTGTATTGTCATTTTTGTTTTATCTGTCATTTTGTTCATTTAACTTCCCCCTTCCAGCCCCTAGAGGATGGGCTCCCCCTTTGGGTCTGGTTAGGGTTAGGGCTTCCTCTGCTGCCCCCTGGAGGATTGGCTCCCCCTTTGAGTCTGGTTCCTTCCAAGGCTTCATCCTACTAGGGAGTATTTCTTTGCCACTGTCTCTCTGGCTTGCTTACGGGGGTTACAGGGGGGTTAGTGAAAGACAACACACATACTCACAGACACACTCCGCAACTGAAAACCCCCACAGTGGTGGCAGGCAATGATCTAGTCTTCTGCATATGATGTCATTACTGGACCATAATTCAATTACTTGGCACAGGCAGGTCATTTAGCCTCGGAACCACCTCAGGGACTCTGAAAATGAATTTTTCTCATTCAGATAAGAACATCATAAGATCATGTGGATTTATCAGCTCATTGTTGCCCCCCCCTCCCCCCAAACTCCTGGGGTCTTCAGTTACTCTGCTAGTGTCACACCCACAAGGGCGGGGCCGAGAGCTGGTAGACAATCAGCAGTGAGCAGCGCTTCTATTTAAACCAGCATATCCCAGAAGACATTGCAGAGTATTGTTGCCGTTTACAAATGAGCTGTACTGAGCGTTTTGTCTGTGTCTTGTCTCCCCCGCTTGTCCTGCCTGCTATCACCTGCCCTGCTGTTCCATCTACCCTGCCTGGTCCTCGCCCTTCTCCTACCTGCCTGATCCCATCTGACCTGCCCTGCTGCCCTGACAGTCCTGCTCCTTCTCCGTCATCCCCATGTCCCCATGTCTCGTCCCTACGTGTAGGATTGACCTTTCCGGTACCCGACTTCTGCCCGTATTTCGACTATTCTTGTGGATTTCCTTTATGGTTTTGGTTGTTCTCGGATCCCGTACAGTTTTTTCTGATGGCTTAAGCACATTTTTGTAACTATTGGCTATTTTTGCAAAACTCTACACACAAATAAAAAAACCTTACACCAAATCAGCAAAGTATTGTAGGTTTCTTGCAAAAGATAATAAATCTTGCTTAACTCTTCAAACCTTTGTAAAAATGATATTTTTGTATCAATCAGTTAACACAAACCATCATATTAATAAGCACACAATGCGCCAACTACACACTGATGGTATGGATGGAAAACACATCTGGCTTTTGCTTTCTCTGTGCACAAGGTATGTGAATTTGAGGTCATACTTTTGTCATAAATAGTTCTGTAAACACACAGGGATGCAAATTTCAAGTATGAATGTTTATTCACATACATCAAGACAAACATAAGACAACATACAATTTCACTGAGTGAGAGGGAGAGAGAAAAAAATCAGTCTTGTCGTCTCTCTGGGTCCGGCCACAGAATTTCATCGACATCGCATGCAATGTTTTGTAGTCCAAGGCACTGGGGAAAATATCTCCTGGAGTGCCTTATCCAGGCCTGACATGATGCCTGGTCAATATTCTCACATGCCTCCTCCATTTTGTTGAAAAAGAGCCATGCATTGATGGGGATGACGGTCATAGACCTTCCAGCGCCAGGCAGAGAAGAACTCTTCAATCGGATTCAGGAATGGAGAGTAAGGCGGGAGGTTGAGTACAGTGAAGAGTGGGTGGTCTGTAAACCAGTTTCGGACCAAAGCAGCCCTATGGAAGCTAACATTGTCCCATATGATGAAGTACCCGGTCTGCTCTGGTCTCTGAACATTAGTGAGCATATAATGTAGGCTGTCCAGGAATGTAATAATGTGTGCAGTCTTACATGGGCCCAGGGTTACATGATGTTGAACAACACCATTTTGACTTATAGCTGCACACATAGTTATGTTACCTCCACGTTGTCCTGGGACATTGGTTATGGCACGGTGTCTAATGATGTTCTTGCCACGTCTCCTCATTTTAGTGAGGTTAAAACCTGCCTCATCCACAAAAATCAGCTCACGATCCATGGCATCTGCTTCTAGCTCCATCACTCTCTGGAAAAAACTAAACAAATGCAGCACAGCAGGCCCATGCACAGCACTACAGGATGCACTTCCAGATTCAATACCAATGATACTATAGTTTACCTGCACATATTCATATCGCAGTTGTCTTATGCGTTCACTGTTTCTTTTAAAAGGGACTCTGTATATTTGTTTCATCCTGATTCTGTTGTGTGCCTGTACATGAGATAATACAGAGATGCTCACATTGTTTATGTTTTGGAAGATGGTGTCATCCTCTATTATGCACTGCTGTATGTCTCGTAGCCTAATGGCATTATTTGTGATCACCATATTGATTATATGAGTCTCTTGTTCTTCAGTGAACAAACTTCTTCTGCCCCCAGATTCTGGAAGTCTAGCAATTCTATAGCAATTCTAGCAATTCTATTCTATTTCTCATTACAGTATGGTACTACTACAAAACTTAGTGTGAAGTAACTGTACTAACCGATTCTAATTTCGAAATGATGCCTGCTACAGTGTAGCGGCTCAGGTTAGGCTGAACCCGTTGGCCAGCTTCCCTCGGGGTCATTCCATGGTTGATCACATGATCCACTATTATAGCTCTGATGACATCAGTTATTCTATTTCTTCTTACCCTTCCTCCTTCCTCTTCACCTCCTCGTCCTCTAAATTCACCTCCTTGTCTTCGTCCTCATCCTCTTCCTCACCCTCCTTTAATTTTCACTCTTCTCAGTCTTCCTTCTCCTTCCTTTGTTCTCTACACTGAAAGCTTACCTGTGGCTTATTTACTGTATACTGCTCATGCTGATTGCAAAGTGAACTAATTATCTAAAACAGTTTTCACGTGTGACAGTGTGGCCAGACAGTTGGCAAAATAGTGTGAACAATAGCCATAAATGTGTATAGTTTTACTAGGAGTGTGCTGATCATTTGGAAATTCTGTGTAAAGCAGTGAGTTGTGTTTACAGTTCCACAAAGAGTACTGTGCAGTGGATTGCATTTAAACATTTGCAACTTGTGTGTTACAAAAATGCAAACTGAGTGCAAAGCAATGTTTGTGCTTTTAATTTTGCAAACTCAGTGAATGATTTTGCTATAACTATTAATAGTTTTAGAAATTGTACCATAAGATTGTTAGTGTTTAAGCATTCAGAAAAAACTGTAATAAACCTTTTTACTCCTGCATTTCGGGGTCTGCCTCCTGTGTCGGTCAAGTTCATCACAGCTAGCTTCTCCTGGTGCTGTCTACCGTAAACATGTTGCTGCGTCTGTAGAAGCAGCCCACACCTTGGTATGGCCAGTGCTTCCTGATAGAGTTTACCATTATGCCCACATGACTGTGCCGTTGAAGCATTCCTTTTTATTTGTGAGGCTCCTTTCCTGTTTCTGTTTCACCTTCATTTATTTTTAATGTCGAAACACGCAGTAGGGCAAACAGCTGCTTTTATTAGCAAAGACTATAGTGACTTACTAATGTTAAACTTGATTCTTTTAGCCAACTCGGGTTAGGATGGGGATTTCGACTAGCATTTCCACTGAAAGCTATGTAGGAGAACTCCCTGATTGAGCAAAAAATGTATTTATTGAAAGATCAAACAAAAGTATTTTTCTGTTGACTTTGCTATTTCAAAAACAGAAAGAGCAATCATCTTTTGCTCATTGCAGACGTCAAACATGAAATAACATAAAAATTATTTTACTCATTTCCATTGTGTTGCTTACTACTATTAAGATTTAGTTTAGTATTGCATATTAATATTCACTATTTCATTCAATTCAGCAGTCAAAAAGCCCAAACAGCCTAACCTGTCCACACATGCTCTTCTTCCCATCATTAAATTGAATTGTAACTTGATCTTTGAGGGAGGAGCTTCGACCTGTAAGCCACTGATTATACAGGTAAGCAGCATTGACTACTTCCTTCTCAGGTGATATTGTCAGGTTATCATTATGGCTCCAACAAAGATAGTCCCAGGAAATTAAGGGTAGATCCGGCAGATAAAATCTGGCGATTGTGGAGTGCTGATAAAATAGGAGAACATTAGAGCCATACATTGAACTGTTTGCCATCTCTAAATGGCTGACACCGTGTGAGAGGCCTGCCTTATGTCCTTACCGATGGTGATACTGGCAACAGTGCTTAAATTGTGCCGAAGCTGACCTCTGGTTCAGAACTCCGGAACCTTCCATGTGTCAGGGTCAGCACCTGTCTCTTCTCCGTTTGGCCAGCAGGTGTCACTGGCCATCCCATTCTGTCGCTCCTTGTGACACCCTTGTGTGTTTTCTCCTCCTTCCCCGACTACCATATAGGTCAGTGGGCTGAGTGTGCAGCTCAGAATGAAACCTGTGGATCAGCCTCATCTATTTATTTTTATTTCCATATTAGTCTACTAGTCCTAGGTTGTGGTTGTGTTCTGATCTGTTCCTTTCTGGTTCTCTTTAATTATGATTGCGTTTTATTCCTAGTGTTTAATTCTCAGTTAATGTTTCCTAGTTTTTGGCTCCCTAGTTTCTGTGCCCATTAGTTGTTATTGGTTCCACGGGTTTCCCGTATCCTTGTGCCAGGGTTTGTTGATTGGTAAATTTATTGTCTTACACCAGTTCCGTGTTTGCCCCAGTTTTCTGTTATTTAAGTGCCTGCCTTGCTCTCTTCTCCACTGAGTCATTGTAATAGGTGTTGTGTATGGTGCTCAGTGAATGTTCTTGTGTTGATGGTACCCTGTGCTCTCCTGACCTTGGTAATGTGGCAGTAAAGATTCTGATTCTGATGGGGAAAAAGTAGGACCCCAGATGCCGTGGTTTAATGGCTGCAAGCCGACACTCCAAACTAGTCAGGAAGTACAAGAGGAGGGCATGAATGCAGGGTGCCATGCTAAGCGGACAGGGAACGAGCGAAGATGGACAGCGGCGTGCTATGTGGAGAGGGGGCAAGCAAGGATGTACAGCAACGTGCTAAGTGGACAAGAGGGGAGCGAGGATGGACAGCGGCATGCTAAGCGGACAGGGGGCGAGCGAGGATGGACAGCGACATGCTAAGCGGACAGGGGCGAGCGAGGATGGACAGCGACATGCTAAGTGGACAAGAGGGGAGCGAGGATGGACAGCGACATGCTAAGTGGACAAGAGGGGATCGAGGATGGACAGCGGCGTACTAAGTGGACAAGAGGGGAGTGAGGATGGACAGCGACATGCTAAGTGGAGAGGGGACGAGCGAGAATGGACAGTGGCATGCTAAGCGGACAGGGGGCGAGCAAGGATGGACAGCGGCGTACTAAATAGAGAGGGGGCGAGCGAGAATGGACAGTGGCATGCTAAGCGGACAGGGGGCGAGCGAGGATGGACAGCGGCATGCTAAGTGGAGAGGGGATGAGCGAGAATGGACAGTGGCATGCTAAGTGGAGAGGGGACGAGCGAGAATGGACAGTGGCATGCTAAGTGGAGAGGGGACGAGCGAGGAATACATGACGAGAAGAAAAAATTTCTTTTTTTGTCCACATATTCACATCTCCGTTCTCCTCTCAGTGCAGCCTGAATCTGTAGGTATCAGTTTTTCCAGGAGGGTTTTCCTGCAAGGTCCACAAGTATGGTGTTCACATGAACAGAATACTACATTTCCAGTTCTGACCTCCACGGTTAATGGAATGCAGCATTATTTTTTCACGATTGTCTGCAGACATGTGCAGTCCGGGGGGGGACAACAGAGGGGGCTCTCAGGCTTCAACCAGGGGGAGCAGTACCCCCCTCGGTCACCATGTAGCTCTGCCCCTGGTAGGTACCTACTAACATGCATCGTTTGACCGGCATTTCAGACATTCCAGTTTAACTCATAGGAATCCCACTCCCAAAAAGCTCAGGCTTTAGCTGGCTGGACGTTTCAGACAGGTCTGCAGGGGTGTTGCCCTTGTACAAGGGACAGGCATGGAAGACTGGATTGCAGATGTAGAACTAAATGGACCCGTTCGGGAGTCCTCACAAGCATCAACAATTTTATGAGCCCGCTCAAGGGAGCAACAAAGGAGGACCCATGCTTTTAACTTAGAAGCTGAAGGATTTATTAAAGAAACTTAAAGCAGGAACGAAAACATGACGGAAGATTGTAGGTAATGCAAAATTGTCAGTGGGAAAAAGTCAGCAAAATCAGTAGTATAAAGTGAATGTTTGGATGAGTGAGGAGTTCTGTGCAGTATAAAATTAGTGCAACAAACAGGGCACTGAGGGGTACAGCCATCTCTCCCTGGCTCAGAGTTCAAAAAGATGAGCACAGGTGAGGCAGATTTCAGCTCATGAGCTGTGAGGAGCCAAGATAGGGATAAATAACATGGACCATCAGAACAAGCATCTTCATAAACAGTAATGTACTGCATGCGTGAGCCCATTAGAAGCGCATTGGCAAAGTGCGTTTAACACCTGGCCATAACTCTCAGGACAAACGCCAGTGTGGGCTGTGCATCACGCTTCAGGATTCAGCACATGGAAACACGCAAGATCCACCTGCCTTGGATAGCCTTGGCCCGACTCCCGGGTTCACTTGGTCAGCATCTCTGCAATGAGAATTTTCTTTGCTTTACTATTTGTCATGGAATAAGAAATATCTCCAAAAGCCTCTTCTCAACCTCTAAATATGACAGCTCATGCATAAGGCATGTGCTTAAGGTGTAACCGTGTGTAGCAATAGGGCTTTTATACTTAAATTAAATACCCCCCCCCCCCCACTGGCATCTAGGATTTGAACCAGAACACTAAAAATAAATTTAAAAATGAAAAGAATTTTGCCTCTTCCAGAAACATAAAAAGCCAAGTGGAGAATACAGAATACTCACACTGTAAAAACATCTTAGTGGTGTCTCTGGAGGAGGCCGGTAATGCACTTCTCTTTGCACTTCAATATTCTATTTGCTCTTCTTTTTATTCAACAAGACTATTTTTATCTGTAAAACTGATTTCTCGTTATGCCTGATATGAATTTATGCCTTAACTGGGCCACTGCTGAATTCCACAGACCGGACATAAATTACAGCCACACTCTACATGCCAGGACACCAGGGAGAGAAGGGGAGAGAGAGAGAGGGAGAAAGGGACAGAGGGAGACAGTCACTACACTGTTCCACACTGATTATAGGATCAGGCCTCGAATGTGAGTACAAGACACCTGGGGCCTGTAAACTCAGCCAGCCAAAAGTAAGCACATAGTCAGCAAGGTGCAGGAAAGAAAACGCTGAAAGGGCAAAAAAAACAATTTCCTGTAAGGGTTCCAGAACCCTCCAGCATGTCAAACACCTATTGATTCATAAATATTTATGTTTATAAAAAGTGACAGCCTGTGCTTCTTGGTATTTGGCAGGGAGTCTTAGCTATGTCCTTCAGAACATTTCCATTCCGGCTTGTTTGTTTTACTTTCTTCTTGACCCAATAAAACATTTTCACTGTGGAAAGATCAATGATATAGTCCAGCAGCTTATAACACAATTTGAATCTTGGAATAACCCCCCAGTCATAAGCTGTTATGGGGTTCGAGTCTGCAGTATGTCTTTTGTATGCCTGTAAGTAGGAGATGACTTCTGCTGCTTTGAGTTGTAGACCAATGCTTTGCTAAGATAAAACATTTGATTACAGGGCATTCATGAAGAATTACTCTTAAAACCCTGATGTATCTGGAAAGAAAACCTGGTTCACATCTTTAAAGTAAGTAATTAGGCTCAGCATCAATAATCACAATATTTCTAAAAAAAATATCAAAAAAAAAATGTCCATCTTTTATATAACATTTCCATTGTTCCATACTTTGCGCTTGTTCCCATGGACAGCAATTTATAATTCTGTGACAGGGATGGCTGTTTGCAACAACTTCCTGTCTGCCAGGAAGCAAATTTCAATACCTGTTCCTTCAAACCGTGTTCATTGATTCTCCTTCTTCACATATATGGCCAATGAATATAAAACAGAACATTAACAGCTGATATTAGTAAACAAGGCTTCATAGCACCAGACACACACTTTGCCTGCTGTAAAGCCCACTGAAGAGACAGTATTAAGACTAAGAATGCAGAATGGGGAGGGGCAGTTATGTAGCTCCAACAGCGGTAGGGAGCTAATTCCACCATTGTAGTGGATGGGGGGTAGGAGCTGTGAGTGGGACGGTAGACAGTATAAAATGCATACAATAAGCTGCACAAGACTAATTCTGGCTGCTGATGCTGCCCAATGAGTCATGCTGTCCATCCTGTTCTCTGACTCTCTACTATAATCATCACATTGCATTGTTTTATTGATGTTTTATGCAAAGCAAACATTTCACCCATTTTCAGGCTCTCACGCTACCATCAATGCTCTGCTATCCACAAACATTCTTTAAATAGCTTGAAGAAGATGAAATGCATGCTTTCTGAATTATATGTACAGAGGTGACATTTTTTATATTTTATTATCAATTTTTTTTAATTTTTTGTTGTGTGACGTAAGCCCTGGGGAAATTGAAGAAAACCTTGGAACTTAACCAGAACTTTATCTAGTTATATTTTATGCACCTACAGGCTAGTTGGTAATAACTAGCACTCTATTTTATGAAATGATTAATGGCTTTTACATGTTACATTTACATGAATTTGCACAGTGTTGCTGTCCCCCTCTGCTGCCCCCCTTGAATGAATGTGACTCTTTATTGTCACAAAAGACCAGATTGCATCAGATTTGCTGCACTTTCCAAGGGATTTCAACCTTGGCCTTGTTCTGGCAGTCAAAGGAGGCTGACAGTCTGAATCAGTGGCTAAGATGCCAACTTATATCCAGGTGAATCTTACCCAATCCATACATGGACAGGTGGCATAAGAATAGAGTACACCTGTTTCTTTTTCTACTGACGATAGCTTTAGGCTTTTTTGTAGTTTGCATTTTTAGTTGTTAATTTATATACCACGTTATTGAATTTACATTGTTCAAAGGTTAACTCATCTACCTGTAATATCACTTACCCCTAATGAAGGACTTTAGCAGGATTGTAATAACAAGTCTGTTCTTGAGATGTGAACAAACAACCATTATGCTACTAAGCAGGTCTGGGTCCTTAATTGTAACATCTGCTCCTCTTTTGCAGTTAAAAGCCTGTTCAGTAATGAATAGTTTAATTATTTGCACAAGGTTAAACAAACAAACATTTAAATTAAAATAAACTAAAATAAAAGAAAAGAAATAAAATCTGCAAAATCACTGTATTAAAATCACTTTATTAAAAGTAAAATTCTATTTTTTTGTATTCTGTCACTAAATTCGTTGACTGAAACAGGTCAGCATGTTATGTGTCATTTTTGATATACTGCTGCCCTCTGGTGTCGGCAATGATTAACGTATACTTTACACAGACGTATATTATATAATTCAAATTTACCCCATAAAACTAAGTGCGGTGTGCGTATAATTAATTCATAATAACATACGTACTTGCAAAACCTTTACTACCTCGACAAAATCGGTTTTACAGCTTAAGCCCGGTAGGCCTCTAATGTCTTGTAGTTTCGCTAGGTGGGGTTCAAGGGCACTTCCTGCAAGAAAGCGTGCGTCGGTTTCCATGGCAACGGTTCTGTACCTGAGACGCTTGAGCAGTAGGAAGAGATATTTTTCTGAAAGAGCGTGGTAAATATCTACAAACAAGCTTAATTAAACAAAAAAGAAGCCTTAACTGAATCCCCGCGTAAAACGTACTGGCAGTATCGTGTCTGGTTTATATCCTGTTTACCCGGAGCCGGGTGGGTACCGTATCCCACAATGCCCCGTTCCATTTAGCCTCGTATCTCTAGGAGACGCGAGAGCTGGCGCCACCTCGAGCTCTTCGGTCGGAGAGCGGCGATCACACCGAGGCAATGGCTGACTCTCAGTAGCGCATCCCGGCGACCTGAAGCACGGCCGAAGCCGAGGGCAGCCCTCCGCTGCCGCCCAGTAGTTGCTACCCGCGTTGACAGCGTCCAGGTAAGGTGCAGTGGGACCGGCTTATTGAGCCCGGCATGCGGGGCGCGTCTCCCCACCACCTTGAGCCGGCGGAGGACGACGCCGTCGCCGCCTCTGCCGTGAGCTGTTTGTTTGTGTGGCACCTGCTTTAGCACTTCGCCGGGGGCTGACAACTAAAGCGTTTCTCACATTTTTGAAATGTATTTTCTTAATATATTATTTATGTGCTGGTTGTGTGAATAATGCGCTCCCCCGCATCTAATAATTAGATTATTGGTGCTCCCTGGCTTATGAATGGCGGCGTTCGCCAGTTTCTTCGGTTTCGGATTAATGCTAATAATTATGATAATACTGATGATAAGATCAAATGACTATGATCATTTGGAAAGTGACTGAGTTCGGGTCGATAGAGTCGCCTTGAAAAATAACCCACGGAGCCGACATTAGGCTGCCAGGAAAACTGCGTAAACACACGCCACGCTTAAAAAATACATTTGTACTCATATGTGTCCTTCATTTGTATGTATCTCATAAATATTGTTCAAGCAGTCGCCGTTTAATGACCTAGGTGGTGGCACATATAAATGGCATACTCCTCATTTCTGTTAGGTAACTGTGATGGATTATATCGATATGTGTTGATTTTTTTTATTTGTATTTCCGGTTGTTTTATTACAGATCGGCTATCGCGCTATTCATTTTTATCTGGGTTGCTAACTCGTTAGCATCTTGCAGTCGCTGTGCTCAGATGTACGTCGCAATTAGCTCTGGGCTGTGGCACAAACAGCCGAGATTGGAACCAAAAGTCGGGTTACATTCGGGGAAAGCTGGGTTAGTTTTGAGAAAGTTCTGTTACGGTTCGGAAAAGCGGGGCTTCAGCGGTCATGGTGACTGAAGCGAAGCTGACACGCCCCGCTGCGTCGCCCTGCTGCAGGTCTACGATCCCGACCATAAAGAGCAGGGCGTTTTGTAGCCCTAAAACGTAGTGCCCCTTACTTTTATGATACTAAATTATTTAAGCGCATTTGTCGGTACCCCTGTGTTGATTCCCGGTCCGCAATGCAGGTGCATCTTCTGGTCCGGCGCCTTGCAGGTTCATAATACTGTGAAAGGAGACGGCCAGTGTGTTCTGAAAATCAGTATGAATACAACTACTTGACGCGTTTATCTGGCCAGTAAATGTATTATACTGTCATTAATGTAAAATGACCATCGGATATTTACTTAATTTGTATAGATAATTCATTGCATAGCTTCAGTATTGATTTTTTAGGGAGGAGCATTTCTGATGTTCACATTTTCAGTTACAAGGAACGGAAAGCGATTAGTTGTTATTGTTGACGCACCATAGCACACACCAGCGAAATGTGTCGATTGCATTTAACCCCTGTGACATAGCAGGGGGCAGCTAATTCAGCACCCCTTGAGCAGTGCTATGGGGCAGTACCTTGCTCTGGGTACCTCAGTGGTACTTTGCTGGTAACCAGCAAGCTTTCAATTACAAGTCTGCATCCCTAACAATTAGGCCATCACTTCCATACGAAGCAGTATTTTTTTTAAAACTGGGTCCCTTATTTATGTTGGACTAGTGGACTTCAACCCTGCACCGCAGTTGTCCTGCTAGAAATCGAACTTGATATTGTAACTTTGGCACGTTTTTTGAGTATAGGTACGTACATACATACATACATGCATGCATGCATGCATACATACATACATTATTAATCCTGAAGGAAATTTACGGAATGGGACATTAATATAAACTTGGCAACCCTAGCCTTTGTTCACCTTAAAGTATTTAATTTTATTGAGCTTTCCTTATCTCTAGCATTAGCAGTCTAGTCTAATGGAGAACCAGGTACTTCCAGCCTTTACTGCCTTTGCTGCTGCACTTCATTGATTATTTATGGCTTCTATGTCAGGAAGTTCTGTCTCTAAGGAATGGTTGTGGGGGAAGGGAAGACTGGGAGGGAACGTGTTAGACTGGATATCAAGCACCCATCATTGTGGCAACATCCAGGCTGTACAATTTCCAAAGGCCTCCCTTTTCAAACCTTCTCATCAGCACTCTGAGGTTTAGCCTGTTCTGCAAGATCTGATTCTGATTACCCCATGTCTAAGGCTGCATGTTTGAGCCATGTTGAGGAAAATTATGCCCATATCCATTTGGGCTTCTCTAGTACCACCCTGACTTGAGCTTAGAAACTATCATTTGGAATTGGGTGATTTGGGCATTTTAAAGAAAGAAATCTTGTGCTTCAACTGTGCACTGAGGGAAAATAAGTTAAAATTAGGGGTGAATCAGTTTGTTAGGTGGGAAGTAAATAGTTACATCAGGCTGTCATCTTGGTAGATTTCACCTTAACTGGATGAGACTAGAAAGTATGGTGACCACAGTACACATGAGTGTGCCCCATTGGGTTTACCATTAGGACCTTCAATCATTTCCAACTTATAGATCACCAAAGCATCTTCTGAATGAGCATTCCCTCATGGATATGGAGCCTGCTGCATTGTGACTGCAGTGGGCTGTTGGGTGTCATTCGATGGGGGTTGGTCAGTCTGGGATGTTCTTTCATGCCTTCTCTATGACGGTGCTCTTGCTTACTGGAAATGCTTTGTTTCTGTCCCACTTATTTCATAATGGTGGACTTTCTTTGTGCTAAATGTCATTTACAGTTTAAGATATTGCCTTCAGGGGTCCAGCCTGAGTACTTGTGTGTGGAGTTTGCATGTTGTCATTGTAGTGTTCTCCAGTTTCCCTCCACAATCCAAAAACATGCTAAGGTGAACTGGAGTGGGCAAATAATTGTCTGTAAGTGAGAATGTGTGCATGCACCCGGGCATCCGCCTGCCCGCCTCGAGATGGAGTCTATATAATAGTCAATAGCTATTTAAAATGGATGTTTGAGGCCAAATGTTGTTTTGACAAGGGCCAAGGCTTACCTATAGTAAGACAAGGTGAATTTTTCCTGTTTTTCACAGGATCATATAATGGGTTACGGGGGACAAAGGATATTTGATTAATGGATGCTGACTTCAAATAATGCCCTTTCCTGACTAAACCCAACCCTGGAGTTGGGGAGATTGCGGGGCTAGAAGACATTAGTGCTACTCAACCCACTTATTCCCGTATTCATGCTGACAGTTGGCCTCATGGGGATGAAATCACTGAAAGGCTTACCTCAGCTGCCTGGCTGGTGAATTTCCATATTCTTTTGGCAATCAGTTTACATTTACTGTATGTCCACATGTCTGTTTACATTCTCAGTACCTACAGTAGACGTTAGTAATAAATTCATATCTGTGCCGATAATCAGACAGGTTTACATGCAAGAAACTCATGCGTGCATTCTGCAGTCTCTGCGGTCCTACCTGCATGTCCCATTACTGAATAGTCTGATACAGCTCCTCGTCTCCTTCCTTTAATATGTGCTTTAATGTATCTAATGTACTCGGCACTATCAGACAAAATCTGAACAATATATAATATATACTGGGGGACAAACATCTCCAAAGCCACCCCATTCCATTCATCCACAATTAATGTTAACCATTAATGAGTCTAGTTAGACAAATGTGAGGATTAATTATAAATATGGTGTCATATTCCTACCATTTTTGTTTTTATATTTCATTGTATCTGGCTGCAAAATTATTTTGATCCAAACTGGATATATTCCCATATATACACCACAGGGTACATAGGTAGCTATTAGAATAAAATAATGCGGAACGATTAATTGCATTTTTATCATTCAATGCAAGTCATTTGGGCGACAAATATATTGAGACAGCTGCAGTAAAAGTAATTAAGCAAGTCACTAAAAGTCAGAGCCGACTCCCTTTCACACTGCTGGCACTCTGAGAGCATGTACGTGCATCATGTCATATGCGTAAGGGGAGCAACGACGGCAATGTCTACTTGTTTATAAGCAGTGACATCATAGATATGCCTGAGGCCATAAATGCTGGTGCGGAAGATTTGGTCCCCAAATAAGCCAGCACATCTGTCATGTGGCAGTACTTCAGCTTTAAAGAAGAACACTTACAGACTAGGGTATTTTGCAGATTAGAAGCAGAGGTGGCTTCTTTGAGAGGAAACACCGCAAACCTGTCTCACCATTTGAAACGGAAGCATAAGGAGCAGCACAAAGACTGCTGTTTGCAAAAATGTACATGCAGCACAGTCAGACAGAAGGAAAAATCTGATCTCTAAAGCAGCAATCGATTGCCCAGAGTTTTAAATGTGTTTTACCATGCGAGTCCAGATCCCAGCATCAAAAAGAAATTCTGCGGGCCATTATACACTACCTGACTAAAGACACAGTGTCTATAAATAGTGTCCAAAATAGGTTGCATGCACCTAAAAAACTTGATTAAGATTTCACTGTGTACACATCTTCCAAATTGCCATGCCAGAGTCGTAGGAGCAGTGCTGCTAACGGTTGTTGGAAGAACTGAAAGAAGTGGATTTTTCTGTGTGCACAACCAATCTGGTGAAGCAGGACAACGGAGCAATATGTGAGACTGACGATTTATTTCCTCAAGTGAGACTTTGAATTAAAAGCTTGGTGTTTACAGATGTCCTACTTCCCAATAGGAGTGTTTTAGGGACAGACTGCACCTTGCCAATCGTAAGTGATTTAACTAGCTAGTAACAGTGTAAACCATACACCACTTAAATTTACAGCATTTGCCAGACATTTTAGGGTGACTTGGTGAATGCTATGTAATCACCTAGATGAATTGTACTGACAAGCATAGACCAGAGTTGCAAAAAAATAGATTGCTGCGCTAAGGCAGAACAAAGTCGGTAGTCAGACAAGTATTTTTTCCCTTTTAGTGCAATGTTGTGAGCAGTGACACCTCTATATTGATATGAAGACTGGCTGCTATCTGATTTGAGAGTTTAACATATTTGAAATGTATGCTAGGGCATATGTAAATCAGCATCTGTAAAGATCGTAGACAGCCCAACATGCAGCGTTTATAAAGATGAAAAGCTGCAGCCTACTGGTAGCCCATACTGTATAACTCACTGATTAAGTATTCAAATACTGCTTTGGTTCATGTTAATTCCATTTCTGTTGGGCTTTCTTAACTTGCTCTTTGTCTTTCTTTCCTACTTCTGCTTTTTTGTCAGAAAATGATTAAAGGTGACACGTACATTGATCTTGGCGCAAGGGTGTGCAGAAAGCTACAGGGAGCCATTTTCTCTCTGTTTCCATTCACGTTCTCTTATTTATGATGACATTTTCCAAATTTGAAAGTCTTAAATGTGTTGTAGCTGTAACGTTTGTTTATATTTCCATTACTGTTGGAAACAACAAAACTATTTGATATTTTTAGCATTGCTTTTTCCATTAAAATTATTTTTTTTGCACCCTTATTGAATGCAATTGGTATTTGTTCCGATAAACAAACGGCTAACAATCTCTATCTATATTATCAGCATGTACGATTGGGTGTTTCTTTACAATAAATTCATACTTGTAACGTCAGCGTATGGCCATTTCCATTTCCAGCTGTAAAAAGCACAGAGCAGTACTCTCTTTCGCCTTTTTATCAGCTTTCTGCTTATGATGACTTTTTGTTCCGTAAGACCAGACTTGCAGGAACTCAATCTACAAAGTCGTAATCAGCATTTTTAGAACCCAATAATTATGTTAGCATTGTTTCACACTCTTTCCAGAATATGTCCAAAAACACAGGATGTAGTTCCTTACATTATGATGCAGTCTTATTTTTGAATTTTGATTTCTTTTACATTTGTATTTTTACAATTTGCACATTAACATCTCTTAGGTTTTGATCAGACACATCCACAGACACTGTGTTCATGTTTAGAGTTTTAATAAATGCTTTAATTTACTGTACAATTCTATTTTCCCTGTAGTACCAAAATTGCCCTGAACTCAGAACTGAATTGATCCGTTTTTGTGCTTGCTTCTGGATCTAACCCTACCTATCATGCCAAAAAAAAGTGCAGCAGTATTTTTGTGAAGACTTAGCCTGTATCAATGCACGTTCCTTCCCTGTTAGCAGCACCTACAGGACAGGCTATGTTTTACAGAGCCAGCATGCCAGTTATTCCCTCAGCATCTTTTTCACGACACTCATTACCCACCTGGAACTACGTGCCGAACAACAAAGGGGTCATGAACCCCAGGTTAAGAAGCCTTGGTCTAAAGCAGTGGTTCACAAACTTTTTATACACTGATACCTTTGCCTACCATACTAAGAGTTAAAAAAACAATAGCGATGTTTTTAATCATTTTCTTAATTGCATCAGAAACGTAGGGTAGAAGCAAACTGAAAGCCTAATAAGTCTGTCTAGCTGTGTGTGTAACCTAAGCCTACATCCCCAACCAAAGACCATCATCGCTGGTTAGTTGGTGTCACATATCAACAACAGGTTACTTGCCTGATATCATCAATATTCAATATCATCGTAATATTCTCGTATCGCCCAGCTAGGGTTGACACAACTTGTTGCAGGTGTGCGCGCAGTCAGCGCAGCGCAGTCACCCATAACTTTTTGGTGTCCCACTCTTCTTTTTTTTTTTTTTGTAGCTACAGTCGTTTTTCCTTAGCAGGGTCACCACTCATTTTGACCACACCGTCTATAATTTTGTCACCGCTCACCACCAGTGGCCAGTGCACACATGCACATCAACAACTTTGTCTCATAGCAACGTTTGCATGAGTTTTGCCATGCTCACAGTAGTCTATTATTGGCCGACGAGGCTGTGATTGTAATACGGGGCTGGAGCTGCCCCTGAAGGGACAAATGGGTGATTTTGATATTTTGGGATGTCCTGGACAATTCTGGATGGTTGGCAACCCTACGCCAAGCCCTGGTGCTCAATAAGCTTGTATTCTGTGACCTTTCTGTTTCTGTAGCAGTTTATGTTCTGGGTGCCCCCACAGCATTATTTCTGGGAGGGACAGCAAGAAAGTTTTATTTCTTATTGTTGTATATAGTGGCTACATGGAGAGCATATAAAGGCCAACACCTCCATCCATCTTTCAGCCACTTATTAGCACACACTAACACTGAGTCTGGACACACATTGTACACACAAATACTCTTAACGACACAATCTCAATTACACATTCACCTACAACTAAGTGTAAAGCCGCTATAACAGTAAAATGCCTTTAACTTTACCACTGTGTGTGCCTTATCCTAATATTTGGCATTTCCTTGCCTTGTTGTTGATCTGCAGTGACAGGTTCGAGCTACCCACATCTCGGAACAAACATGGCTGCCTCCATGAACGCACTGCTGTGTGCCGTTGCTTTATATTTTAGCAGATTTGGAGTGAGATTACTTTTTCCGAAAGACAGACAAACAAACTTGAACTAGTCAAAACGCATTAAAAGCTTTATAAAATATTTTAGTACATTCGTGACGATATTCTTTTTTCGAGAGGGAAACGAACCACAAACAAACCAAAGACACTAACAAGTCTGTTAAAAATCTGATATTGCATGCTAGGATACTGTTATGATATGATATTCTCTAAATAGAACACGCGCAATTACATTTATGAAAATACATTTAACAAAATAAACATTTTTAAAGATTTAGAAAATAGAATTACTGTTGAGCGTGTAGGCTGCCATGTTGAAATTATGTCACAGGGGCAACTCGGACAACAAAATCTTGTCTGACATCAACGTCATAAAAGAGGCGTGTTTCCGACTGGAAGTGAGGGGTAATGCGGAGGCGTTTGCCGGGGTGTAGCAAGCGCAAATACGGGATCATATACGTAATAAATATTAAGCAGTACCGGCATTGGTGTATCTTTACCGTACCACCACTTCTGACAAGTTGCCAGTACTCTGCTACTCAGAGACAAGCGTTACGCAGAGAGTGGCGGGGCACCGCGCACAGTACCGACAGTGTTGTTAAGGCGCTTCTGTTGTTCCCAACACCCCCGCCGCCGTTCTCACGGTCAGTACAGTGGCGACACTTTTATTTCTCCACTTCAAGCACTGCTTTTACAGATCACCATATTAAACGCCAGTCCAATTGATGCTTCCGGTTTTTAGTACAGTACACAGAGATGCGCTGTAGACATGCAGCAGACCAGAAGCATAGCACCTCAAACCCGTGTTATAACTTTACATTTAGATCGATACAGGGTGGTAAGTGTATCGATGCACTCGTTGTTTTTTTTTCTTTCCCGCCAATCAGGAATCAGGAGCCGCTTGTGTAGATCTTCAGATTCTGCCTTTAAATGCCACAGTGAGCTTACAGCCAAGGTTGGACACCCTGCTGGAGTGTGCCCAATACTGTTTTACACTAATTTTTATACATTTTCTTACCGTGTAACAATATCTTGTCACTTAAGCATCATCATTTCTTCAACAATTCACCATCGTTGTTTTCTCCCTTGAGCAACACGTACCCTAGATGATGTTTGTCAATCATCTCTTTTACTATTTGGTCTCTCGGATGAACATAATGGTGGCATGGCCATGTCTAGTTTTTTTTTTTTTTTAAATACCCAGCCGAGAACTTTTGCGAATCCCTTCCTTCAGTAACAAACCTTGCATCGGTCTTTGTCAGTCACGTGTCTGCACTGTCTAACACGCCCCCATTCGCCATTTTGAGCGTATCACGGGTGTAAACACATTTGCTTAATATTTCTTATTCAGTTTTTTTTTTTCTCCACAAAAATATAATGTTTTATGTAATCAGTTATAGGCAATTTTCATTACCAAAACACTCTAGTAATGCAGGTGTTTAAGAAAGGAAAAGTGTCAAGAATAAAACAAAAATGTCATTAGCTGGACATAATTTTATTGCTCATATTTACATTCTCTATGCATTATGAAGTGCTAAATAATATTCCATACTCACATAAAATTAATACTGACTTCTGCCTCATATCGGCGAAATGGATATTTTAAGAGATATTTAGCTTAAACACTGCTATAAAGCCAGATAAGATGAACAGGTGAGCCATAAATTAAACTAAACTGGAACTAAGATTAATATCCCTAGCTAGTTTTGCGTTAGTCTACCATATTAACATAAACCAGCAGTGCCAGAAATCATTCATTTAACCACATATACTACCATATACTAACCAGACGTATGGTTAATGTCTATGCTGTCGCTTGTGTATATAAAGCTTATTCTCAATGCAATTGAGCCTTCATTTGGCAAATCCTCAGTCAATAGAGAACATCAAGTGATACATCCTCTGCTGTTTGACTGCACAATATGGCTAATACTCCTCTGTTTGTCTGCCCTGTCGTCTTCTGCTTTTAGGCCTACAGGGCTAGCCGGGATCCACTATGGCGTCTATCAGCTTGGAGAACCAGCTGCAGAGTGCCCAGAATAACCTGCTCTTCTTGCAGCAGGACCACGCTAACACACTGAAAGGCCTGCACGCTGAGATACGCCGGCTGCAGCAGCACTGCACTGGTTAGTGCCACATGCTCAGCCTCTGTGTCCTCTGGGCCTTACAGCTCGTAGGAATGGAGCTGCCCCCTTTAGCGCTTCATGCTAATTAGCACTGCCTCCTGGGCATATCTGCCTGCTATTAATGATGCTGCACTCCAATAGTGCTCTGTGCTACTCCCACTGCCCAGTGAGCTTCGTAGATACCAGCAGTAGCACAGCACTCATTTGCATCATGTACTAGTCAGTGCTGCATTCTGGATTTATACTTCCTAGATGTAATTGGACCGGAAAGATTATCAAGTTCCAGGATCCATCATTGCGCCCATGAGGAATTCCCTTCACAGGAAATCCTCCAGTAACCAGCTGTACATTCTGGTGAAGTACACAATGCCAGTTGCTTTGAAAGAGGTCCTACAAAGCATCTGAGCAATAATGAGTATAATTATATCACTGTGAAAAACCAGGACATGCAGGTCGTGGGGTTGGGGGCGGGAGGCATGACAATAGCAGCCCAGCTTGGGGGTTCCTACTCCTTTAAGTCAGTGACAAAGCAAGGCCTGCCCCTCCCCCACTGCAGGCCTACCGCCCTGACACAGTAAGCCTTTGTTCTGCAGTAGGCAGGGCTCTGTCCATGCCATGCTCACTGTTCTTATCTGTCACCCTTCTGTCTTCCTCACAGACTTGACTTATGAGTTGATGGTGAAAAGCTCCGATCCAGCAGGTAAGAACTGTCCTTCTATCCAGGGATGCCCTAACTTAAACATGTCCACAGACATCTGCTCAGGAGGAATATATTTTCTCATAAGAGCAGCCATTTTAAGATCTCAGCTCTTGCTGCAATTCAATACATATGTTCTTGAGTATGATATGAGCACAATGACAGAAATGCCACATGCAGGAAAGTGTAGCTGAATTCCCTATCAGAACACACATGAAGGCCTGTGTTACCTATAATCCACATGGGCAGGAGCCTGTGTTAGCTTGAACAGACATGAGTCTGTCATGGATACCGGAGGAATTCCAGGGAAAAGTTTGCCAGGCCATTCAAGCTGAGAGCTGAGTTAAGCGCATTCACTAACGTTGGATATAAATGATTGAGTTGGGGAAAACTGGAACTCAGGTTTCAGGTGGGGTAAATAAATACATGTGAATGAATGTTACATTTTTATAGTGCTTTATAGAACCAATGGGGAGCGTCTTCCACCACCACCACTATATAGCTACCTGGATAATGTGACGGCAGCCATTCTGCACCAGTACACTTACCACACAGTAACTATGTTGGTTAGGGGGCGGGGGAGAATTCAAAAGTTAGGTTAGAGGGGGGCGATAAATCGATTTTATCGATTAATTCGAATTTGCAGTTCAGGATGATGTGTTTTTATGAAAATCGATTTTATTACATATTTTGCACGTGTCAAAAGCGGAACTAATGCAACGTACCATTCTTCACGGTTAAATTAGCATGGCGCACCCAAACGCTCTAGCGGATTCGCAAACATGGCAGTGGTACGGTTTTGCACCGTCGGACACAGACCAAACGAGTCCTCGTAGCAAAGTCTGTTTAAAAACTGTTGCAAAGGAAGCAGCACAACAAATTTATTCCAGCACCTAAAGCGAAATGAAAATACACACAGCACCAGCACAACATCCAAAGTTAAGCAAGCAACCGTTCCTGGCACGTTTTCGAACTGTGTGCCATATGATAGAAATGGGGCACGGTGGAAGGCGATAACAAACGCTGTCGTGATGTATATTGTAAAAGACATGGTGCCCAATCATACTGTGGAAAAGCTGAGATTCATTAACATGCTAAAAAGTTTCTAAACGTGTTTACAATGGCGTGGTCTGCCATCTCACTTACATGCATTTTTTCTGGCTTGTCAGATTGCACTTTAACTCTAAAGTAAAATACAATAATTATACAATAATAATAGTTAAAACTTGTTTTGAACCATTTATTTGTCATGTTTTGTTTGATTTTGAGTCGGGGGAAATCAATTAAAATCGAAAATCATATTTTATTTTTAGGACATTGCCCAGCTCTAAGTTAGTTATAGGGAAGATTAGGAGGCCAGAATTGAAAGGGCCATGGTGGTAAGTTTTTTTTTTTTTAAATAGCCAGGACATTGAGGTGCCAACAGGGATCTTTTGTGACCTCAGCAAGTCAGGACCTCAGTTTTACATCTCATCTGAAGGACAGTACTGTTTTTACAATACAGTGTCCCCATAACTGCATTTGGATCCACACAGACCACAGGATAGACTAACCTGTTGGCCACACTAGCATCTCTTCCAGCAGTAACCCAGCTTTCCCATCCAAGTACTGGCCAGGCCCAAACCTGCTTAGCTTCAGATAGAGTACCTGGTCTGAACTACAGGTGATATGGCCACTAACATGGCTTGATGTTGTCTTAAGGCCGATTTATACTCGACAGTCACAATACGTATGCATACACACACACACTGGGGTAGGAGCATGGTCACTTTCCTCATGTGTTTGTATATGGTACAGTCACTATTAACATTAGAACTGCCATTTCCCAATGGACATCAAACTCTCTTAACCGTCAAGCCAGACATGCTTCAGTGTGTGCAGGCCTTTGGTTTGTGCTAGTATTGTTAATAACAGCAGTGAGTCCAACACCCTCAGCCAGAAATGCTGTAATGTTCCTAATAGAGTGGTTGCTCTGTCCTGAAACCATAAAGCTGAAAAGTTTTTAAACGTAGTATGTATTGCGTAAAATATTGGATAGACATGTTCGTTTTCTCTTTTTAACAACTGTTTAAAGTAGTGTTATTTTTTATACAAATAAATAGGTGAATCTCTTTAAAAATGTACGTTTTCAGGCTTTGCCAACTCTCACAACTAGCGTGACAGTCACACTTTCAGACTTACACTCATGCAAGAAATCTCATGGCAAATCTATATTTTTCCATTATAAACCTAAAATTTGTTACATCAAAAGCATTGGGCTAGTATACAAACACTACAGACAGTTTACAAGGTAAGAAAACTGTTACATGCATGTAAACGTATGCAGACTGGAATTGGAAAATCTCACTCCAGCCAAGCTGGCTGAAGTTTTATTTAAAATCAAAAGCAAAATGCATCGTTTTCGGCTGAAGTGGCTTGTCATTCTGTTTGCTTTGTTACTCCAACAAATCATTTTGAACTTAAGACAGCCCATACCCTTGTGATTTAAAGTTATCAGTTCTTTTGGTATCTATATTAAAACGAGACTTTTATTAGCAGTGTGGGATTATCAAAAGCAATACTTAAATCTGTGAGCACTAAAATATATGACATAACTACGACTGTATAATGGGATTCACGTCTTTTTGGGGGTGACAGTGACTCTGCTGCTGTGCGGATTACTGACTGTCCCATTGTTGCCTTGATGGCTGAGCAGTATGCTGACGCGACGGCCCATTAACAAAAGCCAAAGGTGTGATATGCAGAAGTACAGACGTGGGCAAGTTTGTTGGTACCCTTCCAAAAATAAAAAGCACAGCTGTCTCTGAAATAACTTGAAACTGACAAAAGTTTAATGGCATCCTTTGTTTATTCCATATTTAACACGAATCACTTTGCTTTTGATTATTGATTCAGTTGAATATTTTATATAATAAAACAAGTGAAAATGGCGCAGGCAATAAATATTTTGTGGCACTACCTTTTGCAGCAATCACTGCCAACAACCTATCTGTACTTTACAGTGAGATGTCTGCATTTGCCAGCAGGTAGTTCTTCCTGAACAAACTGGTCAAATTGAAGGTTTGAAGGGTGGCATCTCCATTCTTGAATGCATGTAGCTGTATGTTTCGGGTCATTATCCTGTTGACCTGCAACGGAGGCTGAGCTTTTTCACACTGGGCAGTATGTTTGTTCCAGGATGTCTTGGTAGTCTGCACATATTGAAGGTCCCCCGTGCCAGATGCAGCAAAGTAGCCCAAAACAGAACCTACCCCCCTCCGTGTTTCACAGTTTTTTTTTCTTTTAAAGATTAATTTCATTTTTCTTCTGTAAACATAGAGCTGATGTGACTGGCGGCCAAAAACTCCAGTTTTGTCTCATCAGTCCAAAGGACAATCTCCCAGAAACTTTGGGGCTTGTCAATATGCATTTTGGCAAATTCCACTCTGGCTATTTATGTTTAGTGGAGTCCTCCTGGGTCTTCTTCCATGGAGCCCATTATTGTTCAAAATGTGAAGGATGGAGTGATCAGAAAGTGTCGTACCTTGACCTTGGAGCTCAGCTTAAATGGTTTTGGATGGTTTCCTTGGCTCTTTTTCTACCATGTGCACTATCCTTCTAATCAACCTGAGGTTGCATTTCCTGTTGCATCCACATCCTGGGAGGTTGGCTACAGTCCCATGAACCTTGAATACTTGACGGCTTTTTAATAATATTGGCAACTGTGGTCACAGAACATGAAGCTGCTTGGAGATGGTCTTACACCCTTTACCTTTAACATGGTTACCCACAGTCCTTTTTCTGGGCTCCTCAGACAGCTCTCTCTTTGGCTGTCGCTGGTCCATGTGCCGTGTGGTGCACACAATGATACCAAACACAGTAGCATGTTCTTCATACTAAAGGCATGCCATGCAGGTATACATTACAGTTTTTTTAAATTTTATTTTACAATAAAGCATCCTTTCAATGAGCTGAGAGGGTACCAACAAATGTGTCCACTCTGTACGTCATTGCTGGCAATTAAAGGACATCCTGGCGGTTCTAGTGTTAAAGTGTGATCTGATTTTTTTTAAATTTATTTTTAAAGACAAGTGGCCGGAAGAACAAGTATTTTCAGAGGCAAGAGAGATTATATTCTGAGCACTATTGTGTTCCTTTGTGTACAGCGTCTTCAAAATGTAATGGCAGTTTAAGTTTCTAAGAAAGCAGTGTTGTGTACAAAGTTCAATTAAATTCTAACTTGAAATTCCTGCTTGTCTACTTTTATAAGCAATGTTATTTTTCAGTACAGTTCTGGTATTTATAAATCTTCATGATAAAATTTGCTGAGAGTGTGGGGTTTACATGTAAGGGATAATGTACAGGCAGCCGGTAATTATCGCAGAAATAAGCCCCGACAGTGTGATCAGGACCCGACGCGAAACGTATTTGTTTTAAATTAACATTTTTATCCTTCCGTGAAACGATATAGTACCACATGACTAACATTCAAACATCAGTAAGACCATTTTTAACATCTACATATGAATATATAATAACGCATGTATTTTATTTATTTACAAGTATTAAATTGCACATTTCCATTAAT
>JABFEA020000043.1:334491-346214 GCA_019775915.2 Cyphomyrus plagiostoma
AGTAGTACCGGCTATGCGTTATTACTTTGGAGCGGTTATTATTTGAAAAGAACGAACCTGCAAATGTCTCAACTGACTAATCAGAATCAAGCATTCCAGAGAGCCGTATAATAATTTGCTATAACATTCCTTATTATAAGAAACAAAATTTAGCCAGCTGTGCAATTTTAATCACCGCTCCTTTTCAGGAGTATCTGGTATATGTTAAACATTAGCTTAAAGTTTACCACCGCTACTTTTGCAACAGCTGTACATGCACTTGCGGAGCCAATCATCCTTGCTATTTAAAGCACTCGTGAATAGATATTTTCTGGGAAATTGATTTATTTTAAACTTTTTTTTTTCTTCAAATAAATACTGTTTGATATATAAATAAATACTCTATGTAAATCCTGGAGCTAGGCCTGTGGCGGGAGCATGAAGGTGAGCTCCTGGTGGCCATGCCCAACCCTAACCGACTGGATTTAGTCAGGCTCACCTGGCCGCACGGCTTGGGCTCTGGAACCAAGCTTCTGGAGAGAGGGTGGACTGTATTCCACTCTGGAGTTGCCCATGCAATTACTGCAATTCTCTCCTCTTTGGTCTCTCTAAGAAATCCCTTCATAAGCTTCAGTTGGTTCAAAATTCAGCTGCCCGTATCTTCGCCTGAACCCCCTCCATCCACCACATCACTCCCGTTTTGAAGGAGCTTCACTGGCTGCCAGTTAAGTTCTGTATTGACTTTAAGTTCTTGCTGTTAACATTTAAGGCCATCCACAACCTTGCCCCTCCATATCTGTCCGACCTCCTACAAATTTCCTCTCCCTCTCGTACCCTCAGATCCTCGTCCTCCGTCCATTTCACTATCCCCCTCGTCCGTCTTGCCACCATGGGTAGCAGAGCTTTCAGTCGCTCAGTTCCTCGACTCTGGAACTCATTGCCATCTGAGCTCAGAAACCTTGACTCACTTCCACTCTTCAAATCGAAATTTAAAACCCATCTGTTCAAGCTGGCTTTCTCTCTGTGAATTCAGTTGGTTTGTCTAATTTAACCTATGTTTTATATTCCTGTATTTTTTGTATTATGCTTTTATTTATATTGTTCTTTTGCATTCACTGTATGATGTCCTTGAGTGTCTAGAAAGGCGCCTATAAATAAAATGTATTATTTATTATTATGGAGAGAGACGCCGGGCCCAGGTGGGTCTGCTTAGAGCCCCCCGGTTTCTTGCCAATGGGCTCTGACTGTTGCGTGCTCATATGAGACGAACACCAGTCCAGAGTATCTGGCCGCCTTGGAGACCTTAGAGAGGGTTCTGGAAGGTGCTCCTTCTGGGGACTTTATTGTTCTGCTGGGGGGCTTTAACACTCATGTCGATAATGACAGTGGAACCATGAAGGGTATGATTGAGAGGAATGGCCTGCCTGATCAGAATTCGAGTGGTGATCAGTTATTGAACTTTTATGCTAACCACAGTTTGTCCATAACAAACACCATGTTCAAACATAAGGGTGTTTATAAGTAAAAATTGGCACCACAGCACCCTAGGCCGCAGTTCTATGATTGATTTTTGTAATTGTATCATTGGATCTACACCTGCATGTTTTGGACACTCGGGTGAAGAGAGGAGCTGAATTGTCAACTGATCACCACCGGGTGGTGTATTTAATTGGTTAATGGTTCATTGAGCTTTGTTGAGAGACCTTTTGCGTGTAATTTGCCTAGACCCCAGTAACAAACCGAGGATGGGTGGCTTGCAGAAGTATTATTCATCGTTCTTAATTGGTTTTCCATTATTTCTTATGGGAAAAATTCGATAAGAACTCAAACTTTTTAGGATTCAATCCGGAGTCCGAAACGGATTAAGTTCGAGAACTGAGGTACCACTGTATAGTCTGCTACAAAGGTGAAAGGCACAGAGGAGCTTCTGCAGCTTTGGGGATGTATTGGCAGCAGGCTGGCGCTAAGTTATCACTGGCTGAGATCAGCATCTTCTGTCGGTGCTGATCCTTCCTCACGATCCTCGTCTTTCTGTTCTTCAGGGACCAGTGCCTTTCCATTGGCAGCTTCTAGAGCGTTACACACTTTGCTGTTGTCTATTCTGGGAAATGTCTGTGTGGCATGTATCACTCATCATTGGTGCTTGTGCACCATGACAACATTAAGATGCTGTTTTTATCAGTACACATGTCTTTTTAAGTTTTTTTTCTGCTTAGTGGGGGGTGGGGCTCAGGGGGGTCAGGCCCACAGACCTATAAATAAGGCCTTCTGCCATCTGCAGGCTGTTGTCCCAGTTGATGGCCCGCTGCTGTTGCCTGGCAACTATGTCCCACCATCAAGGAGGAACCATTTTCCACAGTTCTGGAGAGTTAGCCATTGGCACACAACCCGCCACTTACATGAGGGCACATTAATTATAAAGGTGTGGTCGCTGTTCTGCAGAAGGTCCCAGCAGTTTCGGGTATATCTGCTCCCCGTAGTATAGCTGCCAGCTGGGAGGTGCTTTATAACTTTTCTAGCTTTCCTTGCTGATGGAGGCATGCATCACTGGGGTCTACAGCTTCCTGGGGCTTATGAGATTTATGGCTGTTAATTGACCAGCTGATTTGCAATATAATGGATATCGGAGAGTCAGAGTTGTTTTGGACTGAGTTTGAAACTTGATCTCATTGAAAGGTAATGATCTGGAAATGATTCATCATTTCATGATGCTGTAATGTGTGGGTTACCTTAACAAAACCTAATCTTTCGGTGTACAGTAAACAAATTGGCCTTGCATGTAGGCAGAGCTTTCTAGAGGTAATAAAGACACACACACAAAAACATTAGTTTCAAGAATCTGCAGTCCTCAGGTTTCATCTGACCTTCAGTTATGCCCTTTAATGAAAGTCTGGCTCACAGAATGTGTGTGACGTAAACCTAGTGTAATATCTGATGGATGCTTTCTGTTATAGTCCTGGTCATGTGGCCCTGATATTAGGTGCGATATCCAGTTGGCTTGTGGGGGCAGCACAGGAAATTGGATCACAGGCTCTTGTTGTAAATGCGCAGTATGGATCAATTTGCTGTGGGTGGGCTGTACAGAGAGTCCTTGTTTCTAAAATCAATGAAGAGGATTCTGTGAGTGTATCAGTCTGCTGTTTCTGCAGGCTGTGAGTTGTTAAAGTACAGTTTATGGGCTTTATCTCAAAGGGTTTAGTTCAGGACTCCGAGGTACAGATATTCTGAGAGAGATAATGTGGGATTCGGGTTGTTCAGGTGAGACCCCCTATCTGGTATGGATTTCTCTTGGTGTAATGATTGATGCTGATTGGTCCAAGCAGGGGGCAATATATAAAGTACAAAGGCTAGAATCTGTTTGAAGGTCATGGAAGTTTACTGGTGAAGCTCTTCACTCACAGATCGATCACGCCTGAAATGGGAGCTGTCCTGGCTCTCCTGCACTACAATTCCTGCAGCCCTCCCTTTCCACAGATGGCTTATGAGGCCACATGGCCTGAGCTTTCTGGAGGGTGGGGGCATGGGGGGAGGTGCTCTCCTGGTTTGCACTGGAGAATAATATCCATGAAGAGGCATTATCCTGAACTTAAAAATAATATGTGAATGTAGGGGGGAAAATATGCATGGATAATCAACATAAGAACATTTGAAATTTACAAACGAGAGGAGGCCATTCGGCCCATGAATCTCGTATGGGGAGAATCCATCAAACACTTGCCGTATGGCAGTATTAGTAGTGCTGATAGTTTTCTACAGAAACTAAAAAACTATCGACCGGGGGGCTGGGTAACTTTATGATTTAAGTAAAATGCCACAGGCAGTCAAAAACAGTCTATGTCGGTGGTCATCAACTTTTTACACCATATACCACTTCAGAAAATGTTACGCAGGGTGGTGATGATAAAAGTTGTTGACTGGGGAGCAGAATGGTGACTATATGGCCATTATGATGTTTACACTGATATCGTCACGTACTACTAGAGGTGTATCCACATACAGTCTGCCCTGTTGCAACGCATGATATTGCACCACAAGACTGTTTTAACACAATTGACCTATTGGTACCTAAGTCCAATAAAACACATAATCATGCAAATACAAAATGTGATTTTCAGTCAGAGAAAAGCATTATGCAAAGTACAACGTGATATGGTTTTGGTGGAAAAACACTACCTGCTGTCCAAGTAAACTATATTGATGTCCAATTAGTGAATGAATTGTTCTTTTGAACCAAGTCTTTTCAGCGAATCGTTCAAACCAGTTTTCAAATCTACAAGAATCTTTTTGTACATCCATGCAATGCACAAGTCAATGTCTTGGATTGTAAAATTCTAAAAATTTTAGGTGTTTGTAATCACAACACGGGGATAAATAAATGTCGTAAGGCACAACGCATGGATTTTGCCATCCTCTCAATGTCCATTTGTGATTGAATAAACTGGATAAATGGGTTCATCCAAATAAGGAAATTTCTAAAGAAATTCAGTGTCTTTTTGTTTTTGTTTTTTAGTAGGACAGCTGAGAAAATGGGAGATAATTGAGGACCATTTCACCAGGAGTGTCTCTCTCTTCATTTGTAACCTTGTGGTTAAATTTTCTGTGTAATAAACCTCCTTAACCTTCTCCTTCCATTGCTTTACAGTGGGTGGATGTGGCCTCAGCCAGGAGATTGTGATCATCTTATTAGAAATTACAAGAAGGACTCGTAGTACAGTCGTGGCCAAAAGTTTTGAGAAAGTATTGGCTTTCACAAAGTTTGCTGCTTCACTGTTTGTATATTTTTTTGTCAGATGTTTCTTTGGTATACTGAAGTATAATTACAAGCATTTCCTAATTGTTAAAGGCTTTTATTGACAATAACATTAAGTTTATGCAAAGAGTCAATATTTGTGTTGGCCCTTCTTTTTCAAGATCTCTGCAAATCACCCTGGCATGTTGTCAATCAACTTCTGTGCCAAATTCTGACTGAAGGCAGCTCATTCTTGCATAATCAATGCTTAGAGCTGGTCAGAATTTGTGGGTTTTTGTTTGTCTACCTGCTTGTTGAAGATTGACTGCAAGTTATCACTTTTGTCTTATGACACAATGCTCCGTCATGCTGGAAAAGGAATTGTTCATCACCAAACTGTTCTGCCATTCTTTATTCATGGCTGTGTTCTTAGGTAAAATTGTGAATGAGCCCACACCCTTGGCTGAGAAGTATCTTAGGCTACTATACTGTTGACACTGCGTTACACAGGACTGATGGTAGAGTACCTTTTTTCTCCAGACAATCTTTTTTCCAGATGCCCCAAACAATCCAAAAGGAGATTCATCAAGGAAAATGACGTTACCCCATTGCTCAGCAGTCCAATCCTTGTACTTTTTGCATATTATCAGTCTGTCCCTGATGTTTTTCTTAGAGAGACGTGGCTTGTTTGCTGCCCTTCTTGACACTAGGCCATCTTCCAAAAGTCTTCACCTGAGTATCCATGCAGATGCACTCTCACCTGCCTACTGCCATTCGTCAGCAAGCTCTGCACTGGTGGTCCTGGTTTCAGGTCTCTGATCTTGCTTTTTTGGGATTAAGTTCATATTCATGGCAAAGAGGTACTTTTCCCCCTCATCTCAAATTAATCGTATTTGTTCTCCATAAGTCTTGATTCAGGAATGGAATTGCATCTAAAGGCACTTTTGGACAATCACTCTGTTTCATCCTGATTCCACATAGTGTTATGTTGAAATATCCATGCAAACATTGATATAACCTGAGCTGCCACATCAACCTTTTTAATTCACTAACATTTTTTTTGTAGACTCTCTGTAGCCTTGTTGCCTTCAGTGACCCTTCACATATCCCAATTCGTTGTATTTGTGCTGTGGGTCACTACTTCCAACTCTAGGCAATCACCAAGTTAATGAGTTTGACACGTTTGGGAGCCGTCACTAGGCAATTCTTATGAGACTCATAAGACCCATAGGAGATGTTTATTATATAATTTGTTAATGTTTTATCATTTTATATTTTTAAATGCATATAATTATATTATTGAAAGTGATTAGTTGTCATACCACAGCACACAACAATGAAATGCGTCCTCTGCATTTAACCCATATGTGACATAGTGGTGGAAAGCTTATTGAGCACCCAGGGGTCAGTGCTTGGGGGCAGTACCTTGCTTAGGGTACCTCAGTGGTCCTTTGCTGGTTGGGGAGTCAAACCAGCAATCTTTCGATTACAAGTCCATTTTCCCATTAGGCCACCACTGCCCCACAGGTATCACTGTTTTAAATCATTTTAAAGTTTTCTAGTTACCAAGTTTTGGAATTGCATTTCCTTAACCCTGTTTTTCCCATTGGATATGCATATTTTAGTATAAGAGTTTAGTTAATGCGAGGTTTTTCAGGAACACATTAGTCGTAGCAGGATTGACTGTACTAGGTCAGGTTTTTTTTCATGATTAATATTAGGGATGGGATGCTACGTAAAATTCGCGGTTCAGTACAAACCTCGGTTGTAAGTAGGTTTATGGTTCAGTGAAATTGCAGTACAGCCTTGAAAACAGAATTTGTTCTGGGATTATTTATTAAAACCGCAAACACAATTAGGAAAAGTTGCAAACCAAAGGCAATACGTATATTGAACAACAAGATGTGTTTTACAATGTGCAAATAAGCATGTGTGATACATGTTTTACAATGTGCAAATAAGCATATCTTGTATACAAGATATATATTTTAAATATATGAACTTTATAAGAATCATTATGAACTAAATCCCTAGCTTTTGCTATGCCATGGAGAGACTGTTTCTGCCTTGGTCCGGTCCTTCACACACTCGTAAGATGTCTCAAACGAGTTAGCATGTTTGATTCAGAAACATATTTGAGCTTGGTATAACAGAACTGACAGACAGTCTTGGTTTTATTAGCTTAATAGTGCATTGTTGATTAATGTTACTGGTTCCACCATTATGGTTTGCACTGGAAACAGATTTACGTCATGCGTCATGTCAGACTTAACAAGGGAGAGTTTGAGAACAACTGTGACCCTTAATGGAACAAGCAGGAATGTAAAATTTAATGAACGTTCTCCACCTTACAGGCTCTTTCTCTACAGGGAATCTCACTTCACTTGGAGGACGATGGGATTGGCCAATAGTTAAAGCCCTCACCTAAAATTTGGTCACCTTCTTTGCTCTGTCATTCTGCTTCAATCGCTATAAGTGCTCTACAGCTTGTCATTGGTGTGGTGGACACTGATCCTAACATATGTTTCTGTGTGCGTGCGTGCATGTTTGTGTGTGCGCATTTGTGCATGTAGACGGTGGCGAGACACGCTGTGCTGAGCTGCACAGGAGGTGTGAGGAGCTGGAGATGCAGCTAAAGGCCAAAGAGGAGGAAAACGCAGAGCTGATGCGTGAGCTGGAGCAGAAGACCGCCATGATCTCCGTGCTGGAAAATACCATCAAGGAGCGAGAGAAGAAGTACCTGGAGGAGCTGAAGCTGAAGAGCCACCGGCTGGCCGTGCTGTCGGGCGAGCTGGAGCAGCGGGCGGGTACCATCGCCTACCTCACTGCACAGCTGCACGCTACCAAGAAACGACTGCTGTCTGGTGGCTCCTCCGAGGGCAGCCCTGGGGGCAGCCCTGCCGCGTCATATAAGCCGGCTCCGCCCCCGCCTCGGGAGCAACAGCCAGACACACCGCGCCGGCGCATGCGCAAAAGCCTGTCGCAGCCGCTGCACGCGGACTATGCTGAACTGTGCCGGGTGGGTGCGGATGGCCGGCGGCTGGCACTGCGGGATGCACTGGATGCTATGCCCGACCCGACGCCATTCCTGCAGGCGCGTGAGTTGGCTGCGGAGGCCTCCCTGCCACGTGAGCGCCCTGCTGTCATCCCGCCCATCTCCCGTGAACGCTCCCCAGCTCCTCCCGACCCTGCTAGTCCACGACATGGCCTCTCCCAGCAGCCTCGAGCCCATGTGGGTGTGGCCCACCGCATACATCGATCGGCCGCGCCCACAGCTGCACCGCCCGAGCTCCAGACACTGGCCGTAGATCAGGTCAATGACGGCAAGGTGGCGAGGAAGGAGTCGGGCACAGACAGAACAGTGTGAGAGCCCGCCTTGCCTGCCTGCCCCCCGCCATGCTGCAGCCGATGCAACAGTGAGCAACGCAAAAACAAAAACGGCGGCACAGAGGTGACGCCGTGTCCTTGGTCCTCCACGCATGCCAAAATGATGTCCCCTCATCTTTTTAGCGCATTGCCTCGCATCACCTGTGCATCCCAACAGACATGTTACAGAGGCAAACAAAATCCACACAGCTGACAATGAGGTGCATCTCTGCCCCCCCCATCTGCAGTTACAGTACATGGTACACAATGCTGCGCTACACTCAGCTTACACCCTGCCAGAATTATTAACCCAGTGCAGTGTCAGCAAGCTTCATGTAGCGACCTGCAGCAAAGTGCTACTGATGTGTGTTTTTTAATTAAATGACTTATTTGCGGAATCCTCTTCCTTTTTGCACTGTCTGCCTGTGCCCTGGATTTGTGCACCACAAGTACTAAAAACTTGTAACAGAGCAGAGAGGAGAGCATGGTTTCATGCTGCATCCCTGTTTGGTGCCTGGGACCCAGTCACTGCGTGGGAAAGAATCAAGGAACCAACGTGAAGCATGTTAAATCACCACTTATTCTCATCATCATCATATGAGGAGGTGGATTCCAAAGGGGATGTGCATTTTCCTGGTCATGTGTAGACAAAGGTTTGTAATACTATGCTGGCTAGCCTATAAGCAACACTTATCTGTACAAATTGCAGAAGTGTTTTTTTTTTTTTTGCCTAGTTTTGCTTATTCACCAAAAACAGCTATAAAAATCCATATACCTTTAAATACACTGAAATACTCTGGATTTTACTGTCTGTGTACTGCTTAGTGCCTCTTGAAGTAGCCTTTTAAGGAAATTGAAGTCTTTCAAACTATAGCTGCCATCTCCTGGGTACAGAGGCACGTTTGCTGCACTTCCGCCCAGTGAATGGTGCCGGCACAGCCCTAACACGACCTACACTCATTATGTTCAAATAGTGACTCTTCCATTATGGTCAGGTCATTATGTGTGCACAATTCTGTGTGTTCACCTATTGACATAGATGTGTGCTTTTACCAAAGGGGACATTCGAGGGACACCTGCAATGGCCCATGTGACATCTTACTGTAGCTGCTCTGATGCCGGTACTCGCATAAGGAAGTGAGACCAGGATTCACCTGTGGACCATAGAGCAGGAATTTCTCATGGGTTGTTAAACATTTAAACTGGCCTTTTCCTAAAGATCCCTCATTCAGAAGGAACTTTCTGGTATAGCTACCTTTAATTGTGTCAACAGATGTGCATTGTGAAAGAAATAATTCACTGTTATACTATAATTGTGCCTGTATAAATATGCAATATATATACACGCACACTCCAATATGAGACATATTCCACCTTGAACCCAACGCCAAGATATGATGGTGGAAACAGTAGTTGATCCTTATGCTATGACTCTTATACCAGTCAAAGTGTTAAAATATTTAACTTGCTGTATGTATAAAAATAGTTTTACACAAGTTTTGTGCCAGCAAATACTGGAAGGGTGGAGGCAGCTTTCAATGAAAACCATTAGGAATGTCACAGTCACCCGCTAATCTTAAGTGGCCTATGACACCATTTCCCAGGGTGCAACAGCACCAGTCTGTTCACCTGACACTACAGCTCCTCATCACATGGTCACATTGGAGGTGCATTATTCAGGAGCTGAATGAGAGAGGCCAGGCTCCCCCTGTAGAGCGACAGTGGAATGATTACTCCTCTGACATCTGGTGCATTTTGGCACAACATGCTGATCTATTCTGCTCTGTACGACCACTGCATTGCTGCTCCCGGTTAAAATGCATTTTGAATTTGAATCTGTAAACCATTCTGAATAACATCTGCCAGACGATGTATGTAAGTAATAAACAATAAATATGCTGAACAAAAGAAACTTTTGAAAGTTCTGTTAACACATGCTACTAGCAGCCACCTGCACTGATAGATGCCAAGCTGCATAACTGCCCAGTTTGTTAGGCGCCTTTTCCACAGATGTATAAATGCAGGCCATGTGTGCTGGGGATTCCTTGATTGCTAACAAAGCAAATAACAGTCTGTGACCATCCTGTCACTCCTCATCTTTTTAATTGGTTATCTATTGGCCACAATTGGATAGTCAGTTTGTGTCTCCGTTACCAGGTCCCATTCTACCACAGAAGGGACAATGATACTCTCGCAAAAACACTTCGAAATGTACATATATTGTGTGAGCGGAGCGGGCGGAATTTGGTCAGAGCGCGGAGCTGTTGTGCTTTTCATTAAGGCTGGAGCGGTCGCTCTGTCTCGCTCCAATTTCGCTCCGATACCGCTCACACTGCGACTCTGAGGCGTGCCGAAATCTACCCAGAATTCATCTGTACAATTATCGGAACTGTTACACAAATTGGAACAAGATGGAATTCGCAAAGTATTTCACAAAGGAAACTGATAAATCATACAAGTGTACTATTCTAATGAAACGGAACCCAGAGCAAAACGCGAGCAAGTTTTATATTGTTGTAGCGTAGCGAGTATATAAAGTAAAGTATAAAAGCCTATAAAGTAAATATTGGTAATAAAATAAATTCGTTTTGTCATTCAAAGTAGGTCTAATGGGATTTTAAAAATTTTACGTAACGCTGTCAGTGAAAATTTATTTTATAGAGACGCAGCACCAACATCAACAGAAAAAAATGAGGAATTTAAAACGTGCCCGTATATTCTTTAGGCTATTAAGCACACTGATTCCTTTATTTTTAAGCCTATTTTTGTGTTGAATGCCATTGCCAAACCTGTCCTTTGTTGCCTATACCTATGTCGCTTAAAAATAAATATTTTCTGTTCTGACAGGCAATGTTGCCGTTTCTTTGCGATATAAGGTTAAAGGTGACTTTTGTCAGGCATGCAGATTATTTGTCCCTCTTTTAAATTGGAGCGAGCGGGAAGCGATTTGACTGGAGCGGGAGGAAAATTTAGTGGAGCGAGGAGCGGTGTTGAGCAGCGCGGCCTAGTGCGAATTAGAGTGGAGGAGCGTGCGGAACTGACAGCCTCGTGAGCTAGGAGTGGAAATTCTCACCGCTCCAATCTGCTCACATGCTCTGGTTCGCACCGATGATTTTTTTTCCGCAGTCCTGACTGTCAGTTGTATTCTATTCCCGTCCTGTTTGGTGGCAGAACTAAACCAGATAGTGATGGATGTGCAGAGAACAGACTGGATTAGTGCAGAGTAGGGGGAGCGGTACACCGGTATCATAGCCGGCGTGATTGTGCGCTACCATATGGATTTGCACTATACCGCTAACACCGCGAGGAGTCAACGGCCCAATTATACAACAGCCTATTAATAAAAATAAAGAATTTTATTTTCTTCCAAGTTTCCGATGTAATCTGAATATTTGTTCTTATACAGTGTATGTTGCCGGTGTTCTGAAATTTTGGCATACTTTGCCAGAATAGCATACCGGTAGTGCAAATTGATAGCTATGTCTATCGGTTTAGGCTACTTTATCAAAACAACATACCTACAAATGGCATGGTGTTCTGATAGGTACATTTACACTGACAGAATGACATACCTATATTATAACACAGTGGTATGGTGTTCTGATAGGTACATTTACGCTGACAGAATGACATACCTATATTATAACAC
>JABFEA020000043.1:346314-356322 GCA_019775915.2 Cyphomyrus plagiostoma
TTACATGAATAGGGTGGTGGTGACTGCAGCAGCAGAGGTGGCCTGGGAGTGGAGTCAAATTCCCGGCCTGAATTATTTTCCCAGTCCGCCACTGCCCATAATGTATAAGCATGTCATACTTCCTGAAAGGTAAGCTATTTCCAGACAAAATTTGGGATTTCATTGTATCTTTTCTTGAAAATGGTACAGTAAAATGTGATCAAATGCTGTTTTAAAATAGCTTGGGACCTTACCTTTTATTAGTTACAAGACGCTTAAACATTATGGGAAAATTCTGAGAAACCTCTCAAACCTGGCTCATATAATACAAAATGATATTTCAAAGTGCATTTTTTTGAAAATTGTATGATGAAAGTTGACCAAATTTCATCTGAAGAAAGCTTGGGACCTTGCATTTCAGAAGGTATAAAACATACATTATGGGAAAATTCTGACATACGTACTATCAAAATTGGTTCACATAACCAAATGAGTATAAAACCTTGGATTTCACAGTGCTATTTCTTTAAAATGGTACAGTAGATGTTGAGAATATTTTTTCTAGAAATACCCTAGGACCTTATCTTTCAGATGGAATAAGACTTGTTTATACATTATGGGAAAATTCAAATTTGTGAAAAAATGTCAAATTTGGCTCATATAAACAAATGCGTGTCGGATTTCAAATCGCATTTTCCAAAAAAATGTTATTCAGACAATTCATCTCTAACATGTGATGCACCATCTTCACAATGCCTCAGAAACAATAAGCTGGTATATTCATGTATATGTCTGATATGACTACGTTCACATTACAAGCCTCATTGTTAATCTTAAGGGCTTGAATCGAAGGCAAAAGGACTTCAAGTCCTTAAGATTACCATGTCCCGGTCGACCGAGAACCTACACAGACGTAAATCCTCATTGTTCAATAACTATTTTTCCTCAGATAGGATTTGCCTGGCTTGACGTTTGACATTCTTAATTACAAGTGACCTGTACCTAACGGTAATGGGAACGCATCTCCCCTCTGAAACTTCGCGCACACACATCGATACGTTCTATTGCTGCTGTAGCTCTACTATAGTGTTGTAGTGTTTCGTTGCCGGTGCTGGCTGGTGACGACACCGCTCAGCGCATGCGTATAGGCAAAAACCCCACATGAATTCCGATCTGACCATCCTCTTTCATGTCGTATGCGCCCCACCTGACACATATCCGATTTAGGTACACATATGAATGTAATTCAAATTTGATTTGAAAAGGTCGAATTTCAGTGTCCACGGACAACTGAAAATGTAAGATCTCTGTCACATCAAGGAAAAAAAACAGAATTGAGTCACTTCAGCCTGGTAATGTGACCGTAGCCTAAAGCTGTCATCTACAGAACCCCATTTATTATTGTCACGTGACATCCTGCAATGTCCGGCGAATCGTTCTATCTGCCAGTGCTGCCTTCATGTCATACATAGGCTTAATCTGACTACCATATCAACCTTTATTTTAACTACTACAGATAGTAATTTCGATTAGACCATTTGCTGGTGGGGTTTTAACCAATAATCTAAAAAGAAAAAACAGAGAAAATGCTTGCCAATACATTGGTAATATATGTGATTAATTTTACATCATATAGAATAGCGGATGTTGTGTTTGTCAAGAAATTTCTCATCTGAAATGGGACAACTTTTTTCATCCCGCAGGAGATCTCGGTATTTGTAGAGCTGACATGCTTGTCCGAAATGGAGTGAAACAGCAGCTTGCCCTCTAGTGCCTATAGGTAATGAACAGTGGAGTTTGTTCGGAGGCAGGGAATACCAGGACGGGGCGCCAAGTCCACTGCACATTCACATCTAGGGAAACTTTTTGGCAAATCCAGCTATCTTAGCATATTTTTGGACTGGAGAACCAGGAGGCAATTCCAGGTCGACTGGGAAGAACACGGATGCTCCACATACGTACATTATCCAGCTGCTCGATCAGCCGGCCCCACGAATTACACAGGGAATGCCATAATTTTATTAAAATATGAAAATGATTGTTTTACATCGGAAATCAATTCAGTTTTATTTGTATAATGCATTTTCACAACATTACATTGTCTCTATAAGCACTTTGCGGTGTGAACGCACGGTAAAGGGCTTCAAGGCCTTTGCAGACCAATTGCGCGCCTCGTTTGGTTTGCAAAGGCCTTTTCTAGGGCTTCACAGACCTAACTTCATATTACAGTTTAGAGTGATCCAAAGTTATAAGTATACCATAAGTCATTGGATGGTAGCATGATAAAAATATAAACTAACATTTTAGGTGTGGGATGTTTAGGTAACAGGTAACAGTGTATTTTGTTGTACATGTAAACAATATGGTTTACTATAATATGCCAGGATACTTTTATAGTATATTTCACATATCTGACTTTGAAAAGGGGAAAAACACACCATGCAAGCATGGAAAGCTCCACTTATTGGCCTCTTCAAGACCATTAAACTCATGGGTAAGTCTGTCTTTCAGTTTGATGTAACAAGTGTCAGTAGAAAATATTACATTGTTACGTGTTTGAGTAATTAATAGCACATTATTATTGTGTGTGAGTGCGCTCCACCTCCTCATATAATAAGAGTTGCAGTAGGTCTCTGTGCTCTTTATGAGCTCCGTCACCTCAGAGTTTATAAAATAAGCACTGATGGCATTAAGGAGTAATACTGCCACCTACTGTGGTGGAGTATAAACCAGATAGTTACTGGCACTGGATTAGTTATATTATCATATGTGTAATATCACAATATCAATATTTAATTTTATATTATGGTTATTATGGTTACTGTCAATATCAGTATATTATGCCCCCCCCCTAATACCAGCAATACTGGGATTGGGGCACTGCTCTCCCAACTGCAAGGGAGGAGGGGCGAATTGTCACATATTTCAGCTGTTGCCAGGAAAAAGCCAAGAGGAACTATTGCGTCTTTTCCAAGGAGCTCCTGCAGTGGTGATGATGCCAGATATTGAATTGGCAGCATATGGAAACACTCCACCAGCTTGCCAAGAACCACCAGGGGCAGCCTGTGGGCCGACCGAAGAGGGCATATGACCCCCGTAGCCATAGTGGAGCACTGCTGCCAGGGGCACGGGTATGGCTGTACAACCCCTCTAGCAAAAAAGGGCTGGGCCCCAAGCAGGTGAGGCAGTGGGCAGTGCCCTGTGTGCTACAGAAAAAGGAATATAGTGCTTTTGGAAGTATATTAATTTTTAGTGTATTAATTCTGATAATTAAGGAAATAGGCAAATGCATCCATTTATTTACCAACTCGGTGATTTCCTTTAGTACACGGTTATAGTTAGCATTAACAATATCTTCTAATTTTTGTAATATTCCCTATTCCATAATATATCCCTAAGTACATAAAATGGGGAATTACATTAAACTGCTCTGCCTTTTTTTGTGTTTTCTTTCTCTATAACGTATTGAAAAGCATTACAGAAGATAGGCTCCTGGTGAAAGATTTCGCAAATGTTATGGAGTCTGGTTCAATCAGTGTCTGGTCCAACTCATAGACAAGGTCATGCTCCCCACTTTGTTTTATCCCTTGGTCTATTTCCATTACCAAAGTAGATGATTTGCCTATTTTTGATCATATGCCTGTTTTATTTAATGCCATGGTGCCTTGTCATAATGTGAAACAGCAATGCTACTCACTGTGTGCGCTTGATTACCTCAAAAACTGCTGTCTTTACAGAATCTTTTTTATGTGACACTGCACAACTTTCTTTTAATTCAAGTGTTGATGAGTTTCTCAGTCACTTTGACTCCACATGTACTTCCATTTTAGACTTTAGCTGCTCTGTTTATGAGTTAACACCCTAAGCCTAAATCAGAGCCATGGCTCAGTGACACCACTCATGCTCTTTCTGAACAAAAATGGAAGAAAGACAATTTGCACATAAATTTTATTCGATTGTTTAAGAGAATTTCAGAGAGCAGTCAAAGTTGTAAAACCACATTTTTCTAAACTGGTTTCTAGCAATTGTTTTATTTAACATTGTAAATTCTGTGATTAACCCAGGTGATTCAGCTAGTTTCACAGCATCGCCTAATGCTTGTGAAAACTTTAACATTATTTTGTAGATTTTGTAGATCACCACTATTTGATCTTCGATCAGTTTTTCTGCTTATGCTCCATCTGTCCCTCTGGTCTGTTCAGCCAACTTTTATCACTTCCATCCCATTTCACTGATGCAGTGACATGAGTTGGTTCACTGCTTGCATCCCTGTAATTGCCCTACAGATATTAGAATTTAGAATGCCTTTTGTTGTCTTTGCACGAAAGTACAACAATATTAGGCGTCCCCTGAAACAGATTCAACACAACAGTAGCATAGCTCTGCATATTAAGCTACACACACACATACAAAATAAGAACATGACCAATAGGGGGCAGTAAACTTTCAGTGTTTGAGTGCATATGTATATACAAGGTGGGAGTGTATAAATAGTATTACAGTGGATCTATTTACAATGATTGCAATGAGTCCCCGGGATATTGCACTTTTGTGCCATTGATGCCCTGGGTGACAGTGAAAGACATGAGACTGGGGGAACGGGGGCATTTAATACTTAGATGCAATGAACAGTTATTTAGTTCAATTCTTTGAAGGTGCTTGGGTAGAAGCTTTTCAGTAGCCTGGAAGTGTGCGTCCTAATAGATCTGTAACGTCTTCCAGAGGGGAGCAGAGTGCAGAAGTGGGAGCCTGGGTGAGATGGATCCCTGATGATCCTCATGGCCTTCCGGAAGGGAACAGAGTGCAGAAGTGGGAGCCTGGGTGAGATGGGTCCCTGGTGATTCTCATGGCCTTCCAGAGGGCAGCAGAGCGCAGAAGTGGGGGCCTGGGTGAGATGGGTCCCTGGTGATTCTCATGGCCCGTGAAAGACATCAGGTTCTGTATATGTTCTTTAATTGAAGGTAGTGTTGGTCAATTTTTGTGATTATTTGATGACTCCTTGAAGGGTCTACTTGTCATCTAAGGAGCAGCTAGCATTCTGCCCCCTCATTTACTCAAAGAGGCTTTTGATCCTGTTGGACTGAGTGTTCTTACTTTAGTAAATGCTAGTTTGTCCTCAGGTAATGAGTGCCCCAGCAGCCATGGTGCAGCCTCTGATCAAAAAGCCAAACTTGGATCGTTTCACCATGTCTAATTACAGACCCATCTCAAAATTGCCATTCCTTTCTAACGCTCTTGAAACAGTTGTTCTTAAGCACTTTTTTAGATGAACATTTTATTTTGAATGATCTTCAGTCTGGTTTCAGAGTTCGTCATAGCACAGAAATGGCACTTGTAAAGGTGTATAATGATCTTTTAATTATTGCCTCTGGTGACACTGATATTCTAATTATGCTGGACCTCACTGCTGCTTCTGATACTGTAGATCATATGATTCTTTTATCATGTTTGAGGCATGTAGGTGTCCGAGGTAATGCCCTTGATTGGTTTACATCTGATCTAAGAGGTCAAAAATTTTCCGCACGCCATAGGGAATTTTCATCTTCCTCAGCCACTCTTACCTTTGGCATTCCACAAGGCTCAATTCTTCATCCCAACCTCTTTACACTGTACATGCTGCCTCTAGGTTCCATCCATCCATCTCCTACTTCTTTTCCGGGTCGGGTTGTAGGGGCAGCAGTCTAAACAGGGAAACCCAGAACTCCCTCTCCCTAGTCACTCTGTCCAGCTCCTCCTGGGGGATCCCAAGGTGTTCCCAGGCCAGCCGAGAGACATAGTCTCTCCAGCGTGTCCTGGGTCTTCCCCGGGGCCTCCTCCCACTGGGAAATGCCCGAAAATCCTCATCAGGGAGACATCCAGGAGGCATCCTGAATAGATCCTTGAGCCACCTTATCTGGCTCCTATCGATGCAGAGGAGCAGTGGGTCTATTCTGAGTCCCTCCCAAATGACCGAGCTCCTCACCCTCTCTCTAAGGCTGAGCCTAGACACCTAGCAAAGGAAACTCATTTCCGCTGCAATCTCATTCTTTTGGTCACTACCCAAATCTCATTACCACAGATGAGGGTAGGAATGTAGACTGACCAGATAAATCGAGAACTTTGCTTTCTAGCTCAACTCCCTCTTCACCACAACAGAACAGTCCATATTACTGCCAACACTGCACTGATCTGTCTGTCGATATCACGCTCCCTTCTTTCCTCAATTGTAAACAAGACCCTGAGTTAAGTAAACTCCTCTGTCTGAGGCAGCAACACATACCCTTTTTTGGTCAATATCCATAGTTTCAGACATGGAGGTGCTGATCTCGGCCGCATCACACTCAACTGCAAACTACTCCAGTACATACTGTAGGTCACAGTGCAATGATGCCAACAGGACCACATCATGCACAAAAAACAGTGACACAATCCTGAGGCCCCTAAACTGGACCCCCTTCGCCCCTTAGCTACACCTAGAAATTCTGTCCATGATGGTTATGAACAGAATTGATGATAAAGGGCAGCCCTGGCAGAGTCCAGTACCCACCGGGATTGAGTCTGACTTACTCTTGGTAATGCAAACTAAACTCTGGCTCTGTTTATACAGTGACCTGAGAGCTCGTAGCATTGAACCCTATACTCCTGGAGCACCCCCCCCCCCCCCCATAGGGCCCTCAACAAAACCTGTGTAGAACGGTTGGACAAACTCCTATGAACCCTCCAGGATTCTTGTGAGGTTGAAGAGCTGATAACAGCATGGGTGAAGCCCTGCTTCCCCCTTCTGAGTCACCTGATGGTTTGCCAGAATCCTTTCAAGGCTCACTGAAAGTCCTTCTCCATGGCTTCACCAAATTGCTTCAGTAACTGCCAAAGGGAGTCCCACAAGCTAACCAAGCTTGGAAGGTGCCTTTCTTCAGCCTGACAGCTCCATTTACTGCTGGTGTCTACCACCGGCTTCGGGGATTGCTGCTACGACAGGCACCAACAATTTTATGGCCACGGCTCAGCACAGCCATCTCAGCAATGGAGTCCCGGAACATGACCCATTCAGACTCCCTTGTGTGATGCAAGAGAAATTCTGCCAGAGGTGTGAGTTGAATATCTCCCAGACAGGGACCTCTATCTGATGCTCCCAGCACACCCTTACTATTTGCATGCCAGTTGCACTTATGAATACCGTTTTGTCTGAACATAGTGTTTGTCACAGACAAACTGTGATTAGCACCAGTCCAATAACTGATCACCACTCAGGCAGGCCATTCCCCCCAATCACACCCTTCCAGGTCTCACTGTCATTACCTAAATGAGTGATGAGTGTTAAAGTCCCCCAGCAGAGCAATGAAGTCCCCAGCAGGGACACCTTCCAGCACCCCCTCCAAGGTCTTCAAGAAGGCCAGATACTCTGGACTGGTGTTCAGCCTATGGGCAACTCGAGAGTGCCAACGAGAGGTTCAAGAATGAAACATGTTGTGGAATTTGTATTGGCAAAAAAATGAGGTAAAACCCATACTGGAAATTCAAACGTGAAAAAATGAAACTCATCAAAAAGACCTTGAGGACAATGAGTAAAAATGGTATTTTCACAGAAGAAGAAAAATTCCCATTGCATTTCGGGAAAAACTTAGAACAGAATTGCAGTGAATGGAGAACAAGGAGGTCATTAAAAGGACTGAGGAACCAACACAGTGGGCCTTCCCTTTGGAACTAACTTGGCACCCAAAGTGGTCCTCAGGAAAGTGAAACGGCTGTTGGAGGGGATTGAAGATGTTGAAACCAACATTAATATACTTGTCTAGGTAGAGACAAAAGAGCAACATGATCAAAGGTTAATACAAGTGTTAGATCTTGGTCACATTCTCTCACAAGATGGTTTGAAACTTAACTCAAGCAAAATTGAGGCAGAGAAATGGCCAAACCCAAGTACAGAAAAGACATTGAACAATTTCTTGGAATGGTCACATTTCTTGCTAAATTTATTCTTAACCTGTCACAACACACTGAGCCATTATGTCAACTCACCAGAGACGACAGCAAAAGGCAGTGGCAAGAGAAGCATCAGCAAGCATTAACAAAGCTAAAATGCCTGCTTACGGAAACACCCATACTGAGATACTTTGATGTAAATGAACCAGTGACTGTCTATGTGGATGTGTACAAAAGTGGATTAAGAGCTGTATTACTCCAAGAAGACTAACCAGTGGTGATACATCACGTGCAATGACTGAAATGTAACAACACTGCGCACAAATTGAGAAGAAGATGTAGGCAGTGGTATTTGTAGTTGAATGTTTTCATCAATTTGTGTATGGCAAAGATGTCAAAGTGACCTGAAGTATCAGGTCAGTGTGTAGTACAAACTAGGTAAAGAAATATATGCTGCAGATGCTTTATCCAGAGCATACTTACCAAAGGTTGACATAGAAAAAGACTGACAAAGAAACTCAAGCTCAGGTTGACATTGTTATAGCAAACTTACCTGTGACTATTTCAGAGAGGAAATGTGTAAGGATGGGACATTAAAGAAGCTATTTGATATAGTGCACAATGAATGGCCTGAAAGTTGGTATCAAGTCCAAAAGAAATATAGAAGTACTGGAATTACTGTCACAATTGAGAGTGCCCGGAACACAGACAAGACGCCAGGAGTCGGGGGCAAATACAGGGTTTAATCAAAGTGGCAACAAAGGGAACAATCAGAAACACAGGCTGACATTACAATGACCAGACTGGGAAAACAAAAGAAAACACGGACTAAATACATTGGGCTAATGGCAACAATCAGAAACAGCTGGTAAACACGGGGAATCCACACAGGGTTAATGAGGAGCGTGGCACACGGAAGGAGCAGACGATCGGAGCAGGACAGGACCCCCCCCTAAGGCGCTAAGAGGAGCCAAACAACAGAAACCAGGGACACAACAGCAACTGGGGGAACCAAAAAAAAAAAAAAACAACCTCAATGGGGCATATGGAACAGCACGGACACACGGAGCTGGCGCATGGACGACAACTCAAACAAGAATCCACAAACCATGGGGAACGCAGACAAACACAAAAACACCAAACACTGAAACACAGGACCAGGGATTAACAAAGGGGACAACGGAAGGCATAAACGCATGGATGGATGAGGAGGAATCCCAGGGGGCACACCCACAGGAGGCACACAGGGACCAGCAGGAGACGTAGGCACAGAAGGATGGGAAGGACACACGGGAGTTACAAAGGAACCAAACGGAGAGGAAGATACAGAGGGACGAGGAGAAAACATGGAGGGCAGGAAGGAACTACAGGGGAACGACGGTGCAACAGGATGGCGAATGAACACAGGGGCCAAGGAAGCTAAGGGCAAGGGGCAGTGGGGAGCAGAAGGGACCCTCGGTGGACATGAGGTAGGGGGTGCTGGAGCAGCATATCTCCAGAGGGCTGGAACAGGGGCTGACGGGGATGCTGAGGATGGAGTCGAAAAGGTACCCAAGAGAGGCAAGTAAGGAGTTGTAGCCAAGGCAGGTGGCAGTGCAGCCACCGTCAGTCCAGACACAAACGACTGACAAGTTGCAGTCAGGGAACATGTCGACGACCGACAAGGGAACTGAAGCAGGAGTTGGAACGTAGGATGCGGGCAGAGCCAGAGGCGGGACCTCAAGTGCAGTAGGAGCAGTGGGCGTAGCAGCTGCAGGCAAAGGTGGGACCTTGGGCACAGCAGCTGCAGATGGAGCCAGGACTTCGGAACCACGGAGGGCGGTGCAGGGGCTGCCGAGCCAGGAACCACAGGTGCAGCCAGAACCTCAGGCAGCGGCACAGGAGCCTTCAGGGGAGTAGCATTCACCGCTTGCATGGGAACCAAGGGACTCTGAGCAGGGGTTGGAACCACCGGCGCCACAGGGAACTGAGCAGGACCAGGAGCCACAGGGAACTGAGCAGGACCAGGAGCCACAGGGAGCTCTATGGGTGGTGCAGCAGCAGGGGCCTCTGGTAAATGGTAAATGGACTGCATTTATATAGCGCTTTTCTACAAAGCGCTTTACAATTTATGCCTCACATTCACCC
>JABFEA020000043.1:356422-371586 GCA_019775915.2 Cyphomyrus plagiostoma
AACAGAAACTTTGACCAACATGAAATTACCAATAAACGACTTCTATTTATTCAACATTTTATAAAATGCATATTACGTTTATAAACACATTTTTAAATTCTCATCCTTGCATTAGAATAAAGACCAGTTAATTCTGATGGTATCTCATGCTGCGTCATATGTTTTAAAATTACTACACACTGAATATTGAACTGATGCTTGACATAAAAAAATTAAATCGCAAATCAAATCGTAATCGCAATTTCTGTCAGAAAAGTCACGATTCGATATTTTCCTCAAATCGTGCAGCCCTATAGTTAACTGTATCAGTTAATCGTGCAGCCATATGGTTAACTTAAATTGAGGAGGATGACAATACTAAGGAAATAGCTATTAGCAGACCAGAGGAGATCATTAGCGACTATGCTGCTTACAGGAGCTACACTGGAATGGCTCATATAATGTGTTATCAGTAAGAAAGGCATGTAGTTGTGTAGCTACAACTCTTTCCATCACTTTTTGTCACGACAGAACACTTGCCCCAATCTTTATTGGGGCAAGACAGAATCAGGTCCAGAAGACAAGCGGGGTCAAAGTCAGAGATCTGTCCGATACCGTTTACCAGAGCCAGGGGATGATCCAGAAGAGAAGTCATGAAGCCGAGTGCAGAGTTGGTGAACCGGGAGATCAGACCGATGATGTGGACGACACACATGAGGAGGAGCCACGAGGGAAGATCAGGGCTGGTCAGGAATAAGAGGCACAGGCAGAGGGAGTAGGTAGAGTCAGGCGGAGCGGAGCTGTAACAGAGACTGGGCTTAGTAATGCTCGGACGTGTCATAATCAACAATACCTCGCACGGAGCGATCTCCGTGAGGAGCTTAAATAGTAGGGTAGGCGTGGCGCTAATTCCTGGGGGTGGCGCCGTCCACCATCATGACACTTTTGCCTAAAAAGGAATATTTGAGGTCTATAGTTTGAGAGGGAAGACAGATCCAGCTCAGGTTTCTTGAGAATAGGAGTAACTGAAGTAGTATTGAGGGCAGAAGGGACAGAGTCAGAACAGAGACTTGAATTTATCATAGATGATTCATCACTGCATGTTCAGAGTCCAGAATCTATCCATTGGCATTCACTAATCACACAAATGTCCGGCCTGTACCTCTTAATCTCGCTGATAACCTACACTGTTTCGTATGTTTCAGACATGGTGCACAAATTTCATGTTCCTAAGTGGATCTTAGTTTTGGGCCAAAGTTGGCTATCTGTCATACCTCTGACTTTCTGCTGAGCCAGTTTTTGGCTCAAGTCCACTATAGGATCCATAATTGTAGCAATTGTCATTGTTTCCATATCTTTATGGAAGTTTTACGGTTGGTGTCATTTGCCCCACGCCCAACCCGGGGGACCAGGTGCTGAATTTCATCTGGTCCCTATACTGAAGCCTGCCCAGCTTGGTTGAACCTCTCAGGAGCAAAACCCCCACCGTTATAGCTCTCAGTGGTCATCGAGACGCACAAGCCCCCCACCACGACAAGGTACCAGCACAAGAAGAGGGGGAAAAATCACCACAAAAATGTCATATGAGGAAAGGTTAGTTGAGTTAAATCTATTCAGCCTCAAGCAAAGGAGGTCTATAAGGAGCGTGTGGCTCAGTGGGCTAAGCCTGTGTGTCTGTAATCATGAGGTCACAGGTTCAAACCCAGCCTCAGCACGTCTGCGGGTTCTTGAGCAAGGCCCTTAACCCCCAGCTCCCTGGGCACCGCTACGGGTGGCTGCCCTTCGCGGACAGCTTGATCTACAAAGACCAAGTTGAGGGAGGCGTAAAAAGAATTTCCCCACGGGGACAATAAAGGATTGATTATTGATTGTTATTATTATAAGATTCTAACAGGTTTGGATGCTGTTCAACGAAATAGTTACTTTATCATTAGTTCTAATACAAGAACTCGTGGCCATAGGTGGAAATTAGCAGGAGAACAGTTCAAACTGGATTTAAGGAAGCACTTCTTTACACAGCGTGTAGTTAGAGTATGGAATAGTCTTCCTGATAACCTAGTGCAAGCTGAATCCTTGGGTTCCTTTTAATCAGAACTAGATAAGATTTTAACAACTCTGAGCTATTAGTTAAGTTCTCCCCAAGTGAGCTTGATGGGCCGAATGGCCTCCTCTCGTTTGTATAGTTCTTATGTTCTTATGAATGATCTAGAACCATGGAACTAAGCAAAATACAGGGAATATAACTGAGAATTAGGCAGTTGAACAGAGTAACATTCACAAATACTTATTAAGGGACTGATCACAGGCAGGCACTTAAAAATACAGGAGCACCAGGGAAAACAATGAACAGGTGCAAAGTATAACCAAATTAACAAAGGAATAACTACAGTACACACTAGGAACAACAAAACAGGTGAGGCGGGTCTTGAATTTGTGATTGTAGTGTTACAGCTTCTGTGCCACACACTCAACCCCCTGAGTCATGTGGCAGTCTAGAGAGCAGGGGAACACAAAGGGGTTAGACAGGGAGTGCCAGGCAGGTTATCCATGGACACCTGCTAGCCAAATAGGGTAGAGATACGAAGGGCAAGGGCAGATGGGTGCTGACCCTGACACTAATGAATAACACAAGTGATATGCTGATCTCATGTTTGTTCATCATTGTCAGGGTCGGTGTCTGTCCCATCTGTTTTGTCCCCCTTTGATTTATTCTGCTTATGCCCTGTTCTATTTTGTTTTGTTTCTTCCTAGTCTTCCTAGCCCTCAGTGTTGCCAGTGTTTACTAGTTCCTATGTTTGTTACTTGTTTGTTTTGAGTTGTTTGCGATGGTCTACACCTGTCCTTTGTTAGTCCTTGCTATCTGAGCGTTTAAGTGCCTGCCTTTGGTCAGTTCCCCAGTCAGTTGTTATAGGTGTTACTTTGTGTGTCTGTAGCTGTGGATATTTCTTAGTCTTGCTTCTTGTTTTGATGAGTTCCTTATGGATTACTGGTTACTTATGGTTTGTTTTAGTTAGTTCTTCAGTTTCCTTGTTTTGTATTGACCCCGTGTATTGATTGTATTGTTGGAGCCATTCTATGAATCATCACTCTCTTCCCCGCTGTCACCATGCCTCATTATAACAATCATGATGCACCTTGTATCTCAAGTAGCAACTATATTTGTTTATGCTTTGCTCATAATTTATACTTCAGTAGTAATTAAGTTATTGCTACGCATCAGAGCCCCATCAAGTAGAGTGTTGCCATTTAAAAAAAATGTAGCTTCTTTATAAATCCTAAATTCATCATCTAAATGTGCCTACAAATGTTTATCTTATCTTATTCATTCATACAAAGCCTTTATAAATGACCCCCCTGCTTTCTGGAATACCCCCTTAGGTGTGGAAATAAGCACAACCCAATTGGTTTTCAATAGGCTCATGCTTGTTTACATTTTTGAGAAGACACTTGAGTTTTCTTGAGTTACATTTTTGAGAGTTGTTTGCACTTGTTTTCTGTTAATATGTGTCACATGCGAGACTAAATTGTGGTTTTATTTGTATTTATTTAAAGATAGGGAGGCCAATCTTGCTTTCTGTGTGTGTGTGTGTGTGTGTGTGTGTGTTGTGTGGGGGGGTTATGTAATCTCTTTGCAATACATGCTGCTTTGATGTGGGGACCATGTTTTGGTCCCCACAGGGGGAAACAATTTTATAAAAATCTGTGAATGCAATAAAAAATGCCAAAAGACTTGTATTTTGTTTGGCTACTTGGTTAAGGTTAGGGCTGAGTAGGGTTTAGGGTTTTCATTATTGGGACTAGGGTTTTTCCCATAGAAATTAAAGCATGGTCCCCACAAAGAAAATAATGGATGTGTGTGTGTGCGTGTGTGTGTGTTTGTGTGTGTGTGTGTGGGTGTGCGCGCACTGGGGCGAGCATGAAAATCTTTATGCCTGGTGCAAAAAGTTTGAGATGCACTGGAACTAAGGTTAAGGTGAATTCATTTCCATAATTCATAAAAAAATAGAGTGAAAGTACATGTGTCTTTATGTGTTCATCATATAAGGCAAAAGTATTTAATTTCCATTACCTTTTAGGTAAGCAGTGACAATCATTTCAGCTTCACACCCACAATATCAGTATTTTTATTAACTGACACAAGGTGGCAGTCTGGTACAAGCTTGCAACCCACAGACAGCCTATGCTAAAAAAAAAAAAAGTAAATAATTTATGTGATAAAGAGTCGGCCTACTGATGACATGTTTAATAGTATATACTATTTTAGTCCAAAATGGGGGGAAATGTCAATATACTGAAACTGTCAAGATCAATGTAAGTCTAACTATTATGCACTCACTGCAGAGGGCTAGTCTGCAACACAGTTTGCAGATTTCCCAGCTCAGACACACCTACTAAACCTTACAATTGGCTGGTGAGCTGAACATAGTGTTTTTGAGCAGGGAAACCTGCAAACTGTGTAGCAGACTAGCACTCCAAGATTGGAATTGGGGAAGCTTGCACTAGGCCTACAGGGCTGCCAGTTTTCATGCATTTGGCATCACACTTGCTGTCAGACTTTTACACTCACGCAAAAAAATCTTACAGTCTATATTATTCCATTATAAACCTAAAATTGACTACATCAAATGTGTTAGGGTAGTCTGCTAACGCTACAAACTATTTGCAAGTTAGTAAAACTCTTACACACATGTAAATGCGTGTGCAGCCTTCTCCTGAATTGGATTATGATGAATAGTCTGTCGTTTACAATGGGGAGAATTGGATCATAATACTGTATTTAAAATGCTTTGTTCCTATTTTCCATCGATTTTTGGTCTTGTTGACGTTTAAATTGGTGTGTAAGTAGGTTATTTTGATTAGTTATCAAATAATATTTAGTCGCATGTATCAAGGTTAATTTTTCGCAGATTGTTTTCAAATTTTTAAATTAAATTTATATTCTGCACTTAACACTGTGGCCCATGAATTTTCGCGAATGTTTATTGAGGTAGGTAAAAAGCATGTAGGCTAAATCACACATTCATAGTGAAAATTTTCCATTTTTATCAAATGCATTGAACGTAATTAAATGTTACAACGTGTTTGGTTGTAGCGCTAATGACAAGAAATTTTTACAATCTAGATATTTCCCAGAATTTCTCCCTTTATTGTGCTGAAGCACAAACACGCTGCGATTAAAGTACACATGATAGATAGATAGATAAAACATTACTGGTCATAGGACAGGCTGGTTTAAGTTTTAATATAACTATACATATGAATTATGAGTTGTGATAAATTAATATAAACCCAGTGTGTGTTTATGCATACACATTTCATTGTATATATAACGTTACAATTGTAATCAAATAAGATGTATATGAAATGAACCCGGTCGCCGTTAAATTAGAATTAGCTCAGCTAGGCTACCTACTGCAGGGGATATCGAAGGCCGTGTGTCGCAATTATAATAATGGAAAACTAAAATGCGCCTAAATATTTCCCGTCCCTCTCAGCTTGTTCCAAATATACAGTTTAGCAGGATAAATGAAAGGCTAGGACCAAATCAACACGTCGGCGCCCGCCATTGTAAAACAGGTTGGGGCGCAGAGAGCGGCAGCGGGAGGCGCTGAGATGATTCTGGCCAGCCTCCCGGAGCTGCTCCCGGTCTATTTAGGCGTACAGTCGACGCAGAGACTCGGCGAGAGCAACAGCTTCGCGATCTCCTGCAACACATCGCACATTTGGCCACCATCCGTCCTTCAACGTCGATCCGCCAAAATATTAGTGAAGAGGCTATACCTGCATATGGTGCAACGCTAAAAATTACATGGGTTCATGCCCTATTGATTTAGATGAAACGGTTCTTTTGCTTACATCGGGAAATCTATGCTTGTCTGCCTGTGGAAAGTGAGCGCAGCTGTCTGTCATATGCCGTTTTACGTCTGAATTCAGGTGAATCCTATAATTTGTGCGAAAATCCTCTGAATGAAAAGGGGTTATTTCTGAAGCAAAAGGTGCAGTCGGTCATTGAATGGAAAATCGTGCACTGAATTACTAGACCATACGAAAAATGAATATGCACCTCGCACGACTGGAAGGATATAATTGGGACATGTTTTATCCAATACATTTCTGGATAGCTGATTGTAAAGTAATGGAGGACACGCATTAGTTTAAGAAAAAAATCTCGGATATAAGAAAAAGGTACGGTGATTCCAGATGTAATTTTTACATCGAACTTCCATATTCCTCAGTAAATATAAATTATACGCTCGAGTATGCCCGGACGACGCTGGAAAGAACTGCTTTAATTATTTGTAAGTGATTTTATTTATTTATTTATTATGGAATTTGAAGTAATAACGCGTAGTTATAACGGTAGATAGGGGCAAATAGAGCGTTTACGGTGAACAGTTTCAACGGAGTAGAACAGCCATCCGCAGCATAACAACGCTACGGCTTTTCGGGTCAAGCGCAGATACGCGGTCGCTATTATGCCTGTATTCGCGTTTTGTTACGGAATTCAGTCGCCTTATTGAATGAACTGTGCACTGAAATTAGGAGACCATATGCACCGTATTGGCGATTTTTTACGTCTGTATTAAAATTATGCAATATCGATGTTGAAAACAATTCGGCCGATACGCCGCACAGTGTAGCGGTTGTGCCAATGCGTGGAGAGCGGACAGAATGAAATCTGTGTGGCTCCATTACTCTTGCTAAACCTGCGATGTTATGTTTACAATTGGTTATGTTTCCCAATTCTCCGTGCAAACACATCGCAGTAATCGTTTGAAAAGCAGTGAGATTTGCTGCTGGCATTGTGGCATGCTGTGAGGCTGGAGCGCACAGTTCCATTAACCACAGACGGGCGATATCCATTTTAAGGCGAAAGGAAACCCTTTTAGATTATTGCGATGCCAGCATTTCGTTTCTGATCGTCCATATGTCTATACTGTGGATACGGTCTGTGGCAAAATGGTGTCTTAACAACAGGAAAACCGACCAAATTGTTTGACAATGGAATCTTATCCAGGAATGCTTGTCTAAAAGATCTCTTAAGACACATAATTAATTGTCACTATGCCCAACAAGCCTTCCCCATTATTCTGTTAATTTTCCCCATCTGATCCAGGGAGGCGAATCCAGCACAGCTGGAGGCAGATTCCACGGCACAAGGTGCTTATGGTGGGGCACTGTCACCCCTGCGTGGCAGCACCCCTCTGCGAGACAGCACCCCTCTGTGTGGCATCCCGTCACGGCTCATCACGTCACGGAGCGGCGGAGGACGTGGTGTCTCTCTTCTCAGTGTCCCAGAGGCCCACAGCACAGTGTCTCAGTGGAGGGCTGATATCACACCTGACCATTCTCCAGCTGAGCTGGAACCCAAGACCAGCTTTACTGAAGACTTTGCAAAATCGACCAGATCAAGCAGACGGTAGCTGTTGGCTTCCTTGCTGCCGTCAGCCTGGCCGTATTTTTGGCCTCCCTCTCCGGCCTCCTTGTTAGCGAGTCCCGTGTCACCAGTAGACCTGTGATGGCACGCCCCAACTCCGGGGTGCTGGTCTCAGGCAACGGGCTGGGCTACCCTCCTCAGAACACCGCGCGGGTGGTGGTTTGGGAGTGGCTGAACGAGCACGGGCGTTGGCGTCCCTACGGTGCGGCTGTGTGCCACCATATCGAGAACGTTCTGAAGGGAGATGCTCGTGGCACTGTGGTACTGGGCCAGGTCGACGCTCAGCTGGCACCTTACATCATCGACCTACAGTCTATGCACCAGTTCCGCCAGGACACTGGTAAGTCACGTGGCTTTGGTTAGTACCATATGATTTCATGATGGAGCATTTAATGGTTTGGCACAATGATATGTTCTGGTATTATCCCCTGTAGGAATGAGCAAAATTGGAAAACCGAGCTTTTCACATAGAGAATACTAATTTCCAAATGCTGGTAGTGAAGACTATTGAGTACAAAATATATATAATCTGATGATTTAATTTTTTTCCGTCATCCAGTTTAATGCCATGGTGATTTTATGAGGATGTTGATAGCAAAATAACTATATCTAAATAATATATTCAGTTTGTGGGGTGGATCTTACTTTTTCAGGTTAATTGGTAAAGGAAAAGAAACTTTATTGCTGTGTTTAAAAAAGATTATTGAAATATAGTATTTCCTGTGCACCCCAAAAAGTTTCAAGTGTCTGAGCGTTCCTGGAGGTCAGCTGAAGATCAGAGCGTAAGCTCTGTTTCAGCAGAATAGCCTATTAATGACCCTATTAATCAAATGTAGAGGAACAGCAGGGTGTCAGGCGAGAGGAGCTGGAGCTCCAAGTGATGTCAGCGAGCGCATTCACAGTGCCGTCTGCTGCTCTGGCAGCAGCCTCTGAGGGATCACAGCAAAGGAAACATTTATCAGCACCAAAGGAGAAGGTGGCCACAAAGATCTGCATGTTTCCCTTCCAAGTGCCCCCATAGTAGAGTGGCTGTGGTATATTGAGGGATCAGTCTCTCCATTGGCGTGTTTTTTTTTTTTTGAGTTTGCTTTAAATTTCAGAGTACTATGCACACATTACTGTTGGTTTATGGTTTTATTATGGGTAAGTTCAAGCGTGTTCCTCATGTTGGGGCTGCTTCCCCTGGCTCATGGGAAAGGGCCCTCAGCTAGTAGCATTGTGCCAATAAACCCTGATCAGCTGCAGTCTCAGAGAGTGTGGCTGCTATCACAGGCTAATCAATGTCTCAAGGGAATTTCTCGTCTAAAATTATCCATCTGTATGTATGGATAAACCATCAAAGAGAAGTCAGTTTGGGTTAAGCATACGCATAAAATGAATCAGTCAAGTTAGTTCTACAAAAGTTGCATGTAGTGATGTCTGAAGCTGATATCAAAGATCAGAATCGGGGCCGATCTAGATACTTATTTATCTGATTGATCTCTGGTACCACAGCCTGATCTATGTAATTTCTTTACGTCAGATTGTACGGTTTCATCATACACTACAGTAAACCTGAGGCACTGTGCTTGAAACTACAAACTATCAAAATATCAGCCATGTAGATCTTCTTAAAATTAAAACAATTTGCCTAAAAGCTACCTGCAATGTCTGCAAAGCTTTTTGAGAAGAGGTAGCAAGAGAGCACCTTTTATAATACAACAGATTTAATTAGGTACTTGCAGAATGTACTGCATGTGTATGTATATTTAAATATCTAGTTACTTTTCAGATATAAATAATGAATGAATCAGACCAGGGTACCCATAAGTAGATCAGGACATTGCTAGGCGCAGATACAGCAGTTGGAATGGTGGCAGACATGTGAAATAGATTGAAACCAGTAACCATTTGAGGAGCACTGGGATGGACTATGAAGGTAGTAATTTTCATTAGAGGCTTTTCATCTTCTTTATGGCCCAGATGGTCTGTAGTGAGGTTATTGCATTGATACATTTACATCCTTGAGTTGACATGAGTTTCACTCCTGCTCCACATATCATACAGTGTTGAGGTGGCCGACCAAGACTCTAGATTTATGACCCCATGGATGTATAGGGGTTCCCCACCATCCCAGAATCACAGGCAATAGGTGGGAGGGGCAAGGAACCAGGTGCATAACCAGTAGGAGGCAAACTTCTACAGAGGTCTTAGTACTTACAACACATGGCCAGATGCAACAGGCCCTCTGCCTCCAGGCTTTCCATGAGTGGGGAGGGAGGGAGGGAGGGGGGGCAGTGGAGGATTTATGACCCTGTGAGTGATTGAGCTGTGAGTTTCCTTGACCTGCTTTGTGGTTCTCTGGGGGTTTGTGCATTGGCTCGAGGGAGGTTTATGTATAAACACGGCCACTTCGCTTCTTTACTCGTGTTTGTCACTAAAATGTGGCAGGCGCACAAATAAAGGATACGTCATTCTCCAAGGGAACTCCCGGGATGTGCTGGCAGGCAGACCCATTTACCAGAGCCGCATGTTTTGGCAACAGCTTTGTGTGTGTGTGTGTGTCCGGGTGTGTGTGTGTGTCTGGTTATGAATGTATGTGTACGTGCGTAAAGGGAACATCACAGTTTGAAGTTCAATCATTTTCACAGTTTCACATGGCATGCTCATATTAAGATGGCAAATGTTAAGGAAGTGACGTCAGCGATTGGCATTTGGCAGAGCTTCTGTTCGGATGTGCTTGTGAGAGTCGTTACTTTGAGCTGGGGTGGTGTTCCCTCTCATTGCCGTAACCTCGCTGTCCTTCCCCTTCTGGTGCTGAGCCTGTTATCCCCTCGATACAATCCGTTCTCCCCACGTGCTGCTGCTTTGCTGGAAGTGCAGGCAGTTGGCAAGTTCGCCTCTCTCATTAAAGATTGTGTTACTGCTCACTTATCTCCTCAGAAATGTGCCTCCTTTGTCTCAGCAGTCTGCTGTCCTGCTCTGCTCCATCCAAGGTAACCGTCCATAGCAAAGTGGCCCTTGTCTCCCTCGATGTCGACACAAAGCAGAGATCTGCCTGCAGCTGCTTCTGCTGACTCTGCTAGGCCCATGTTACACTGGTATTAAGGCTCTCCATTGATCGGTGAGCAGGCTTCATTAGTGGTAAACAGAAAACGGCTTAGGTATAATCAGATTTAATGCCAACATTCAGGTCAGTGATGTTTCGGATCTTATTTTGTGCTGCGGCGCGCCCTGCATTTCACGGGTTCAAAGACAATGCTGTTAAAATGGATGTGCGACTTTGACTCGCCCTTTGAGTCACTGTGTGTGAACACTGTCCCTTCCGGCATGTTCTCAACCATGCACCCTCTGTGTCCAGAGAAGCACTCTGGGTCAGTGGGACTCAGATTGTATCAGTGGTTACTGAAAATAGGCAAGTACTTCGATTGATGAACGCGACACGCGTGTTCGCTTGGGGAGATGTTGACGTCAACTGATAAATGACGTCAACAGAAAATGGCAGACTTCTCTTAGTGACGTCCGCAGTCGTCGCCAGAGATATGTGCACTGCGTGAAAAAGGTGAGATACAACACAGTGCCAACAGGCAGAGATAAGCTCTGGAGCAGATAGGGGGGGCAGTGGCTCATAGATCAGCTGGGCAAAGGTGAGCAGCCCATGCAGTCAACCTGAAAGGCATATCAGCAGGAGAAAAAAAGCCCCCCACTGTAACTGGTCATGTGATGGCGGTCAGCCAAGGGGGCTTGCGGTAAGGGTGACCTCTTTTCTCCCCTCTTACTGATAATGATGTAGGGTACTGACTCCCATGTCCAGTGGCTGCAGTCAGCACATCCTGAGATTACTGCCTGTAATCTCCGCCCCCTGGGTCGGGCATCTTATTTGTTTAGCTGTCGCCGCCTCCATGCGCGGCTTCTGTTCACACCTCTAGCCGTTGCCATTTCACAGCAGAACGTGGCATCACCGAGCCGGTGTGAAGAGCTAGCTGGCTGCTGGGACGCTGCCCCGCTGGGTCCTCTTCACTCCTTCTCCTCATTGTACTTCCATGAAGCCGAATGCCGGCCGCCTGAATCTGGGAATGCTACCTGATTTGTGCGTGCGTTGGGTGGGACTGTAGAACAGCCCCGGAACACTGAGGCCTGGCCTCACTGGAGCACTTTGATGTGGGACAACACTGCTTCCATGACGCTGTAGCAACGTGGTGTTGCCATGTCAGCCGCGGACGTGTATTTTACACAAATAGTCCCCCAAGCAATCAGAAGGACTTTAGCATGTGGTAGGACCAGCACATCATCAACATCCCTTGACACAGACTGGACTGGCAAACCTATATTGCAGTTCTGCTGGCTGATATTAATTGTCAGCATCGATCAGCCTAAATGTCTGCCTTGGCAGTGGTGCTGGTGCCCATAGGGAGTCCATCTTATGTGACACATCTGTTTTAAACAGGGTGTTTGAAAAACAGTTTTTGACTGGTCATTTGAATCTGTCTGACCAACCTGCTCCAAGCTGGCCCGTGAGCAGTTTGACGCTTTTCAACACAAGTACCGGAAAAAGATGACTGCTTTTCTGCATGCATTGGTTTGGTTTCTGCCAAACACCTGGATTCCCAGGGTATGTCTGGCTCCTCACATGGTACTGATGGCAGCCCAAGTTGATAGGTTTGGTAACCCGAATGGATAGGCACCATTAGCCCTCTATAACAGAACACCAGACTGGCACATGACTGGCAGGAATGGCAAAAAATCATTTTGTGGAACACGAGAGCAAATGGCAATATACAGTGTAACAGAATGGAGTTAAAGGGGCCACTGCGAAGAGGGCAGACATGGGGATTTCCTTAACCAGCATGTCTGAAAGGCAGGTTACTTAGGGATCAGGGAGGATGGAGAAGCCTCAGCTTCCTAAGGCAGGGAGGGAGGAGTTCATAGGAGGCCAAAGGAGCGTGTGCCATGGGAGAGGCCGGGCAGCCCCTGCTGGGATGTGAAAGCAGTACTAATCGCGGAAGAGCTTCACTTTCCTCTCATTGTGTCTGTTTCTCGATGCAAGAGCTGCCAGAGATGGACAGTGCTGGCTGCCTCACCCACCGCATGATGGGAGATTCCTGGGGTTCCTGGGGTACAGTATAGCAGGGAGCCAGAGGGTCCGGAAGTGGGGTGCAAACGAGGGAGCGTTTTAAATCCCCGAGCCGTGCCCATCAAGGAGGCCGGAGATGCTGGGGGGCAGCAGGTAAGCTTGTCAGCACATGCTGGAAATCGCTGGAAAATTTGGACAATTGACAAAAGAACAGCCATTGTCATTTAAACACCCCACACCCAGAAAACAGCATGGTAGAGTGTGTGTGTGTGTGTGTGTATGTGTGTGTACATGTACATGCACATCTGTGCATTAGACAGACAGTAAAACTTCCTCAGAAAATAAAATATAAATAAAACAACCAACCCAGTTACACACTTCTAGCTTAATAACTGCTCAGCAACAAATTGACTGACAGCACGGGAGCAGTGACTGTTTTTTTGTCCTGTGGCGCACAGAATAAGGTGTAAGAAAATGTACTTTTGAATGCTTAAGTATTTTTAAAAGCCAGTAAGTACTCCAGTACTTTCACTAAAGGAAAAAGTTACCAGACAAGCCAGTAATCCCACTTCCTAGTACAAGCCACTGCTATGGCAGCTAGGTTTTTCTTTTTGGTTTTCCCTCCACGATGATGGTGGCATGGACAGAAACAGCAGCAGTGGCCCCAGCTGCAGTGCATCGTGATGCTGATGCAGCGGGTAGGTCACGCTTCCCCAGGCCTAGGATAGCAACCCTCTTTTCTGTGGCTGGGATGAGGGCCAGAGTGCAGGCCCACGGGCCCCTGCAAGCCCCCTGGAGCCTATTTTGGACATGCAGTTCTCCTGTATTTTAACCAGCACAGCGGGAATCTGGCCGAAACAGCACCCCATCATCCTGGGGAGTAAAAGAAGCCACATGGGATGGCAGAAAGGGGGAGGGTAAAGATGGAGGTCACCCATATAGCGCCCCCATGCTGTGCCAGGGCTTGTTCTCGGACTCACTGCAGAGGGCATGAGGGGTGACTCAAGCGTGCCTGTGTTGCCAGTGGTTGCTGACCGTACTGTGACTGCAGTTAAAAACAGGCAGGACATTTCTCCTGGGTAGCAGCTGCAGTTCCTCAGTGAATTATAGTTACATTTAGAGAACTGCTTAATATATCTTCTTACAAAAGCTGCCCACCTATGCCCTGAATGCTAGTTTATGTTTTGACCCTGCACCTTGCGCAGTCCAGTCAGTGATCTGCCTTCTCTTATTGCTGTAATTCTCTGCTTTTCTCCTCCATAATCCGGTAGATTCTGAATGGAGAGTCTTTGGTACGCTGCCACCGATCACTCAGACTGGCCTGTTGCTCAGAGATAAACTCTGCTAATGAGTGCTTTGTCCCTGCTGCCGGATGGGACACTTCACATCATGCTGGTGCTTCTTTATTTGTTTTGGTAATGTAACCGTGGGAACCACATTTCCTATGACCTATTGCATCTTTACTAAATGAATCACATCACTCCACTCTTTTCTGAGGAAAGCTAAAAAGGAAAGTTGCAGGAGACAGTTTGAGCTTCCCAATATGGGGGTACTGTCCAGAATTAGTAGAGGAAAATCCAGAGGTGGCAGCCTGTGATGAACAGACTCCAGGAGAGGCTGAGATCCTGCCCACTGGGAGATCATCCGAATATCAGATTGTTGACCGCAAGCCACAAAGCTCCACCCACCACCGGGAATCGATGTGTAGACCTGTTGTCTGATGGGAAAGGGAGAATGCCCTGTTCATTCCATCCAAAAACACACACTCACAAGTAATCAAAGTGAAATACAAGGCCGCAGTCAGCACAGTTCTCAGATGGAGAGAGCAGCGTGGTTTTATTTTGAAATGTCACAGGAGAGCATACATTTCTTATTTTGATGAAAGGGAACATTGTGTGAATTATAAATCTGTAAAGTCTTGCTTTATCATTTGAAGTATACTGTGCTGTACAATATAATACTTGTGTCAGTCTAGTAGATCATCTAATCTTCGGTGACACATTTTCAGCACAGGCCATGTCCTGAGTTTCCTTTAGCATCTGCTTTTAATGTGGTTCGCTCTGCATGCAGCTATGGCTGTCATCGGCATTTAGTTTGATGCAGCTTTTTTTTAATGGACTTGTGACTTTCTCTGCATATTTCTGTGCCATACACTTATATGATTCCAGCAGGTGCCACATCACATGCAGCATTGTGTGCGATAACAGGAGGACTTAAAACAAAGAAAATGGACTGAGCTGCCTCCCAGCTGTGGCCCCTGCCCATCCAGCATGTTCATGCAGGTCTTTGCTCTGCTTGGCAGGACGTAGGCAGCCCTGCCTCAAAGCTGGTCTGTTTCCTGTCCAGCATGAGCCCTAGTCCTGAGGGTGGGATGAAGGAAGAGCACTAAGGCAACTGGGGGCAGCAAGAAGGAAGGCAGGGCAGGAAACCTGCTTGGGGTAGATCTCAGATTCTGGTGCCATGTGGTGGGGTCAAGTGCTCCGGGGCGGGATGGGGAACACTCCAGGTGTAGATCTCTGATTATGTTGTTGTATGGCAGGGTTAAGTGCTCCAGGGCAGGATGGAGAACACTCCAGGTGTAGATCTCTGATTATGTTGCTGTGTGGCAGGATTATGGGCTCCGGGGCGGGATGGGGAACACTCCAGGTGTAGATCTCTGATTATGTTGTTGTATGGCAGGGTTAAGTGCTCCAG
>JABFEA020000043.1:372164-391697 GCA_019775915.2 Cyphomyrus plagiostoma
CCAGGTGCAGATCTCTGGTTATGGTGCTGTGTGGCAGGGTTATGGGCTCTGGGGCGGGATGGGGAACACTCCAGGTGTAGATCTCTGATTATGTTGTTGTATCGCAGGGTTAAGTGCTCCGGGGCAGGATGGAGAACACTCCAGGTGTAGATCTCTGGTTATGGTGCTGTGTGGCAGTGTTGAGCTCTCCGGAGCAGGATGGGGAACACTCCAGGTGTAGATCTCTGGTTATGGTGCTGTGTGGCAGGGTTAAGCGCTCCGGGGCGGGATGGGGAAGACTCCAGGTGCAGATCTCTGGTTATGGTGCTGTGTGGCAGGGTTATGGGCTCTGGGGCGGGATGGGGAACACTCCAGGTGCAGATCTCTGATTGTGGGGCTGTGTGGCAGGGTTAAGCTGTCCCACCTGGGACGGGGAATGCTCCAACAGCAGATTTCTGATTCTGGTGCCTTGCTGAAGGGGAATGCTGTGGGTGTAAATCTCAGATTCTATTACAGTACAGTAGGGTCAAGTGCTCCAGTGCAGGATGATGAGTCCTCTGGGAGCAGATCTCTATGATGACCCCTCGGTGAGGTGAGTAACACTGACTATCTCATGAAAACAGTGATGTTAGTTGGTCAGTGTTATTGTCTGGGATATATTAGACAGTAAGATAACATTTGATACTCATAGCCGAAATGTTAAATGCAGAAGAAATATGCAGGAGTAAAGATCTGAGTGACTTTCCCAAGAGACAAATGATTACAGGCAAAGCATCTCTGAAACAACAAGGCATGTGAGTATGTCTTGCATGTGGTCTAAGGAGGAAAAAACCACAAATCGCCAATAGGGTGTTGGGCAGTCAGGACTCATCAATGCAGAATGTGAACAGAGGCTATCCTGCATTGTACGAACCAACAGAGAGGCTACTGTGGAACAACTAGCAGGTGATATTGGATGTCACATTTATATAGCACTTTTCAAGACACCCAAAGCACTGTACTGAATCATTGACCATCACTGTGTATCACTCAACTGGATGGTGCAACAGCAACCGTTTCACACCAGTACACTCGCCACAAAGTAGCCAAGGTGGTGAAAGGGCAGGAGATAATTCACCAATTAGATATACTGTAGGGGATTTGAAAGGGCCATGGTGGTCACTTTTAGCCAGGAGATTGGTGCACCACCCCTACACATTTGAAAGATGCTAACCGTTGGCTACACCAACACCTCTTCCAGCAACAACCCAGCTTTCTAGATGGTCTCCCATCCAGGACCAAACCTACTTCAGATGAGTTACTTAGTCTGAACTGCAGGTAGTATGGCTTTTGGCAATTTTGAGGATGGTAATGGGAGTACTGTATCATAGCATACTGCATCAAGTACAAAAAACCATGTGTATCGCCCAACAGGAAGTATTCAACAGGAAGTGTGCTGAATGTTTCCACTGGAAATGCTAAAGGCACAGTTTTATTGCTTCCGGCCAATAAAGGGATGATGTAATCATAATTTACACTAAGAGGCAGTCACTCAGGGTGGTTTATGCATTTGTGGCTGAGAGCATAATAGCAGCACCTACTGCAGTGATTAAGGACCTGGGTTTCGAGTAATTTGACAGCTCTGGGTAGCAAAGGCTAAGTTAGCTTTGCATAGAGAAAGCAGAATAATGGTAATTAGCTGCTAAATTGTTCTTGCTCAAAATCCTTTTTGATTCACCTTTGTAGCAAGTGGCGATGAAAACAATGTATACATTCACAAGAAGCATGTTTTCTGACAGGGGTGTATGTGCTGCTCTAAGAGGCTCTGAAGACATTGTGGTTGTTGTCCCAGCCTTAGAGTTACTTTGCCATTTCAGTTTATCGATCTTGTAGAGATTGAACACCCAGAAGCGACAGGAAGTGGTTTCTCTGTTTCACTCAATCTTAATCTTAGTTTAGATTGACTTCTAAAAAAGTCCCCACAGAAAGATGTGCCCAAAACAGTGTAGATAATGGACTTGCAAGCACCTGGGCTAAGGCTTGCTTGTCCCAGAGTCCTTGACACTCTTTGAGTATATGGAGAATTCCATATCATATCATATACTTTTGTCTATTGTCATATTGTCTATTGTCATATTGTAACTTTACTCATCTGTTTATTTTATTTGATTACGTACTTTATGTTGAGCAGTGCCAGTGAGGTCTGAGGAAACAGCCTCAAGAGGTCACCTCTTAATCTCTGAGCCATGTGTCAGTGTCTGACTAGCTCTGATCCATCCTTTACTTCTGCCCCCTTCCCCATGGCCTCCACAGAGAGACACAGAACACCTCCCTGATGAGGCACAATGATCATGGGCCAGGAACCAGTGAACGCATGCACACAGAAACACACAGGCACACACACACACAGGCTCACACACACAGGCACACAAACACAGACTCACACATATAGGCTCACACACAGACACACATACAGACCCAGACTCACCAACAGACACACTGCATACTCACATGCAGGGGAGTCTGTGAGTCTGTTCACTCCCTCCCTCCCCTGTCTTCCCCCCTCTCTCTCTCTGTTGCATTAGTTTCTGTAGTACTGCACCGGTATTTTTCTGTTGCATTAGTCTCTATTGTATTGCATTGGTCTTTCTCTGTTGCATTAATCTTTGTTGTTCTGCACTGGTCCCATTCTGTTGCATTAATCTCTGTTGTTTTGCACTGGTCTCTCTGTTGCATTTGTCTTTGTTGTTCTGCACAGCCTCTCCCTGTAGCATTAGTCTTTGATGTTCTGCACTGGTCTATTTCTGTTGCATTAGTCTCTTTCATATTGCACTTGTCTCTCTCTGTTGCAGTAATTTCAGTTTTTCGCACAGCCTCTGTCACATTATTATTTCTTGTATTGCACTGGTCTCTCTGCTGCATTAATCTCTGTTGTTCTGCACTGGTCTCTCTCTCTATTGCATTTGTGTTTCATATATTGCAGTGGTCTCTCTATGGTTTTGCTCCCCCACATGTCCATCCTTTGTCTCACCAAAGCTTATATAAACCCTTGTTGTATTGTCTGTGACAGGTGATACCTTAACTTCACTTCACATGCTCTCTTCTTGTTATGCTTTGAATGGCAGCTTCCACAGGCAAAGTCATGTGCTTTCATCTCTTACCATGAGCATGTCTCTGGTGCCATCGCCTACCCTTTGACTGTCCCCACCTCACTGCCACATCCTTGTTTTAGAGCTTGGGAGCAGGTCTGGTGGAGGATGTGGTTTTAGCTGGGGTGGCTTGTGGAATGTGGGCCTCACCCTGGCCTGGTGTGTGGATATGTTCACAAATTCAAAAAATGGAAAAAAAAGCTAAATAGGAGTGCACATGCTACAGAGAAAGGCTGGGCTAATGCAAAATTCAGCGTTGACACAGTGTCAGTGAGTAAGATGGTAGGGACAGGTTTAGCACAGGATGGGGGTGCCTGTGGATTAACCTACGGCTTCACATCAGAAGATCTCCACTCCCCTAATGGGATAAGAGAGCACCTGTGTTTACATTTTTTTTGGTGTGGGGGTGTTTCTATGGTACCCCTTCTGCTAACCCAGTGCACCTTTGCTCTGTGGTTACTTAGGAAGGCTTCCTGCTCCTGTGCGGATTTGAACTCATTGATGCTGCTTGTGGAGCTTTGGCTCCACCCACTGCATCCCAGACGGCCTGCACTTTCCCCCAAAAAACACTGGTTGGGTTCCTGGCCTCATGGCTTCCTTGGTTTGCATGTGTCTCCTCTCGGTTGCATGCTTATGACACTCAATAGCCTTGGCAGTGTCCATGCTCCTTCATGTGCATACATGTGTGTGTTTACATTGTTTGAGAAAGTATTTGCATGTGAGCCTATGCCTTTGAATATGCATGTGTTTGGTTTGCTGTGGAGCCCGTTTCTTGGATTACAGAAAACATCTAACGAGGAGAGAAGCAGACATCACCAGCAACCCCCTTGGACCCTCACCTCTTACCTAAAAACCCATTCCCATTCCTCTCTCCAAGTCCTTGGTTCTCTGTTTTTAGATCTTTCACCATGTTTAACTCAGACTTCCCCTTGCTGTGCTCATTTAGGGCCAAATGGCTCCAGCTAAACAAATATAAGTCAATAAATTTGAGACGGTAAGCAGGCAACAGTGAATACCACCATCAGAGACATAGTTGGAGGTAGAACCTGGTAGAGTGTCAGGTTCTTATGATTGAGAGTGTGGCTTGGTTTGTTGGAGAGCCTGATTGCCATTCCTGGTGCTTGAGGTCTGACACTGTCCACGATGCCTTGTCTTCTTGCCTCAAAAGTTGGCTAAAATAAAAGCGGAGTCCTCTGGCAAGCAGATCGCCTCAGAGGCATTCTCATTCATTGAGTGTGGTGGGGGCATTAGTGCGGTTTCAAGGTGAATTATCATCATGCTGCAAGAGGCCTGTTTCCTAAACCCTCACCCACACATGCTGCCACAGATCACTGTCTGCTTGGCATGCCCCCTCCAGCATGGATGCCATTGGTGGCGATGGGATGGTAATCACTTCTTTGAGATCGTCTCCCTGTGGCTGTGAGACCATAAGGTGGCACCATATAGGTCCTGCCCACAACACTGGAAAAATCGGAACTTGCTGGAGCTCCATTCCTGACAAGTGGGGATTCCTGAGCAGGCGGAGCACCTTGCTTTCAACAGCGTGATTCTGTGCTCAGGGTCAATGGCAGACCCTGGCTTGTGCATCATTAATGGGGCTGTTAACCTCCTATGAAAAATCTGGACAGCAGCAGGGTGGGAAAGTGAGAGAAAACTGAGGTTAGAGAGATTAGCTGATGTTGAGATAGAGCAAGTTCCAATGCTATCACGGTAATTATGAAAATTGACTTATCGCACGGTATATGGGCATCACCTCAGTCATTTTTTTCTGACCTCGATATTAGAAAATTGTGTTTACATAAGAATGGATGCTCATAACATTTTAACCAGTCACACTGCTCCTGCCCTCTCGTCTACCATCTGTGTTGCAGGCATCTGCAGCCCTGGATGTTCATACTTATAGTGCCAATATGTCAGACCGCCATGTACATACCAGAATCGATACAAGTCATGCATCGCTTAACAATTAGGAAATGTGTCTTCAGGCGTTGTTAGCATTGTCAGAACATCATAGAGTGTACTTAGCTGAACCTAGATGGTATAGCCTACTAAAGCGTTTCCCAACTTCTCACGGCATACTTTTCATTAGGTAATTATCTCAGACCATGCCAGTGATTAACTGTTAATCAACAGGAACATGAATCCATATTTCAGATAATTGTCCCTGTACTGTCTGTTTTTTTTATCTCCACTGCAGGAGGGTGTTGCTTCAGGAACAAGTGCGTTTTCTGAAATGATCCTTTTCAAAAATAATACATAAACAACCCTTTAGTGTTTATATACACTCAGTGACAAAAGAAGTTAAGCACACAGAAATAATGGTCCATTTGGATGCAATTTGGTGCAGACCAGCAATGAGTATGTAAATGATTCGATTTGCAAGTATGGTACGTCTAGACACCAGACACCAACACTTGATGGAGTTTGATAGGGCTCGCATTGTGGGTTTGCATGAGGCCTGGTGGTCGTATTGTGCAATTGCCCAGCATGTTGGGCATACAGATGTCAGTCACCCAATATTGGAGCCAATGACGGACATGGGATGATGGCACCCACACACGTCGAAGGTTCCGGTCCCCCAAGATGGACCACACCAAGGGAGGATCGTCATACTGTGCGCCAACCATTACAGAACCCCATGACATCTGTTCCTTGCCATTTGGACACAGGTATGGGATTCTCTACGACACCCCGTGTCATCCCATGTTGTGTATCAACATGTGGCATCAGCCAGACTACAGGTTCACCGTCCCTTGCATAGGCTGCCGTTAACACCAAAGCAGAGACAGCTGCGTTTGTAGTGGTGCCATAATCGGGAGGCATGGACTGATGACAAGTGGCCTTGTACCATGTTTAGTGATGAATTTCGGTTCTGCATTTCCATGGATGTACCATGAGACAGCACTCTGGTAGAGTCTTTCAACAAGACAATGCCCATCCACACACGTCATGTGTGTCTATGGACTGTCTGCGTCACGTTGAGGTCCTCCTGTGGCCAGCGAGTTCCCCAGTTCTTTCTCCAATCGAACATGTGTGGGAACGACATGGACATCAATTCATACCCAGTGCCAATCTACAGGATCTTGAGGACCTGTTGCAACAGCTGTGGGCTGACAGCCACAAGCAGCGGCTGTCTGACTCCCTTGCGCACTGTATCAGTGCATGTATCTTGGTTCGGGGGCGAGGAGGGTGGTGCCACACCCTACTGATATGAGACCAGCAGTACGCCCATACTGCCAACTCTGTTGTCCGTTTAATCTGACAATATAATCATTGTGATAGTCACATGACCTTCCACCACTCCGTCTGGGTGCTTAATGTTTTTGTCACCGTGTGTGTGTGTGTGTGTGTGTGTGTGTGTGTGTGTGTGTGTGTGTGTGTGTGTGTGTGTGTGTGTGTGTGTGTGTGTATATAAATGATATAATATAATATACACACAGCTCACCTGGCCAGTCATAATGGCACACTGGTGTGCTGGCGTACTATACACCTAGATGATACGATATAGCTTAAATAATACAAAGTACAGTATAGTAAATACATAAACCATAAAGCATTCCGGTGTCCCTGCAGTTCAGTCATCTGATACTGCCACTTGATTCCTTAGAGATGGACTGGCTCTCCAATGTTTCCCCTAGGTTTACAGCTTTGGGGGAGTGTTCATGTGTTTCTTTTAATGACAGCAGTCAATGTAACAACTGAACTAAACATTAGAACATTTCTTTTTATGACCATCGTCTGCTTTTCAGGTGGTTTATGCGACACATTTTCCAACGCATGCCCTCTGTCCGTTGGACAATGTATAGGCCTGTTCTACAGGAAAGGGTAACCTTAAATGACTTCTGTTGTGATCTGGCGCTATATAGAAAATAAAATAAAATTAACTTGACCTTCAAGGGGGGTGGGAGATGCCTAATATAATGGCAGGGGAAGCACTGCTCTCCATCTAGGATTTTCCTCTGCCTGCTCACCGTGTAGCCATTGATCTCTTCCTGGATTAAAGGTAGGAAGATTGATTGATGGATGGATGGATGGATGGGCTATTTATTGACTCTTGTCAGTCATGTTTAAGTAGGTAAATATAGCTTCTTTGTTTCTTTGTGTGTGCCCCCCCAATCCATTCCAAGTGCCAGCATTGGGGGGGCTGGCTTTTGGCAGCACTTGGGTTCTCTGTAGTTACGGGCGGGTGCCCATGTACCTTGCATTCACTGCAGCTGCTGGCAGGAAGGGAGATAAATCTGTTAGTCTGCTCTTCTGCTTCCCCTCCAGCCTGTCAGCAGCCCCATGCTGCAGAAGAAAAGTGGGTCTCTGGTTTCCTTATTCTGGCCAGTGCAAAAGCCTCAGGGGGAGCCGGGGGTGACTGGAGGAGGCTTCTGGCATAGAAAACCCTCTCCACCTGCTGGAAGAAGACGTCATTTCTATATGTCGGACAGTCAGCCATCTCAGGCTGCCCCCTCCCCCCATTCAGTCAGCTGCCCCCCACCCAACCTTCTCAGACACCTTGCTGTCCTCGGTTGCGAAACTCACCTCTTGGTCTCCTCTTTCTTGGCTGCGATTTCTTTTTGAACCTTTTGGGAGGAAGTGAGAGGGAGGGAGAGAGACAGAGAGGGTAAGAGAGAGAGAGAGAACGGAAGAGGCAGAGTGAGGTGGGGCAGGTTTCCCACAGTGCCCCAGTGTCACACACAAACATGCACACACTTCTGTGGTCTCACAAGCAGCACATTTGGCGTGGAACACAGCCACGTGACACGGGGACTGGAGGAAGGAACAGTGATTTTATTTGACTACAGCACTGGTGGGTGTGGGGGGGGGGGGGTAGGCTATAGCTTCCAAAGCATGAGAGAGCAACTGAAAGAAAAGGTGGCCTTTTCAATATGACTGGACTGCAGGGAAAAGAGGAAAAGGGAACATTCTCAGGCTGTGAGAAAGGCCGGATAAGGCAGCAGTGGCGAAAGTGAAAATCCCCCCACAGCAGCGCAGTACATGACCGCAGGCTGCGGGCGTAATCACACATCCAAGCTGCGCTCACATTTCACTACTTGGTTCCTCGTGTTGTGCCGTGTGCCCTACGATGGCATGACACCCTCTCCAGAGTGTACCCGTACCGTTTGCCCTACGATGGCAGGACACCCTCTCCAGGGTGTACCTCTACCGTGTGCCCTACGATGGGATGACACCCTCTCCAGAGTGTACCCCTACCGTTTGCCCTACGATGGGATGACACCGTCTCCAGGGTGTACCCCTACCGTGTGCCCTACGATGGGATGACACCCTCTCCAGAGTGTACCCCTACCGTTTGCCCTACGATGGCATGACACCCTCTCCAGGGTGTACCTCCACCGTGTGCCCTATGATGGGATGACACCCTCTCCAGGGTGTACCTCTACCGTGTGCCCTACGATGGCATGACACTCCCTCTAGGGTGTATCTCTCCCTGAGAAACGTGCACTTCTATGACCAGCCCTAAACCTGCCATGTGGTTCCTGTATGTGAGTTTGGGCCACAAACTGGGAGTCACCTTCAGTGCTGACCTTGATGCACTTTAGCAGGTCAGTCTCTCCTGCTGCCATTTCACCTCTGGGGAGCTGGGCGGGTGGGCAGTGCTGATCATTTTGCGCCCTTCTGCCACGGAGGGCCATGCCTTTAGCTCATGGGACAGGCTAACGGCTGCAGCTTTCAGTGCCCCTGCTGTTGAGAGAATATGACGTAGTTTGGGGGGCGTAATTTCAGGCAGCACAAGATACAACTACAGTAATTTAGTACTAAAGGGTGTGGAAGGCAGCCTCACCAGAGAGCCTGACACGGACTGCAGGCTGGCAGGTGGGGGTGCTTTCCATTGGGTCACAAATAAAACTGGGCCTCATCTCGTGCCAGCTAAATAGAGCGTGAGGAAGGGGATGCTCCTTAATAATGTTAGTCATAAGCTTTATTATACCGGTAATTATGTTTATACATGACATTTATCATATAGCCTGATTTAGTTTGTTTGTGGTGATGATGGCATGCAGATGACAGTGACAGCTTCCCCATTTATGTGCCCAGGTATTGTCTGCTTTCTCACACTTGATAGTTCACATTTTCCGGATGAAACGGCACCATTCCAGCCCCGACACGTTACCAGGCTACTGTGTGCCCTGTTATGGGCTCATGTTCCGTGGCCACATCTGGCTCCACTGAACAAAAAGCTGCGATCCCCAAAGTAACGTTTCTCCTCCCCTTCTGTTCAGGAACAATGCGGCCCGTGCAGCGCAACTTCTTCGAGCCGTCGTCGGCACCGGGCAAGGGAGTGGTGTGGGAGTGGGAGAATGACAGCGGCACGTGGACACCCTATGACATGGAGATCTGTGTGACCATACAAAACGCCTACGAGAAGCAGCACCCGTGGCTGGACCTAAGCTCTTTGGGCTTCTGCTACCTCATCGATTTCAACAGTATGGCACAGACCAATCGGCAGAGCCAGCGGCGGCGGCGGCTGCGTCGGCGGATGGACCTGGCCTACCCACTTACCGTGGGTTCTATCCCCAAGTCGCAGTCATGGCCAGTGGGTGCCACCTCTGGCCAGCCCTGCTCCTGCCAGCAGTGTATTCTGGTCCACAACACGCGGGCCGCGTCCAATGCCATACTAGCCTCGCAGCGCCGCAAGGTGTATTCCGGGGCAAACCCGCCCTCCAATGGCACCCAGACCTCCACCGTGCGCCAGAGCAATACGTTTGCTGGAGCGCCGCTGTGGTCCGCAGGCTCTGGCACGGTGGGCGGTGCCAGCAGCAGTGAGAGGGTGGGAAGTGGCTCAGGCCCTGCCCATAGCCCCGCCGACCTCCCAGCCGCCCACAGCCTCACCATCAATGGACAGAACAACCTGAACCGACCTGGCACTCAACGCGTCTCCATGGGAACAGCCCGTGGAGCCATCCCACCAGGGTAGGTGTGCTTGTTGCCGAGCGAGTGAGTGAGTGCAGAACAGCAGGAAGTGGCATCTGTGGTCAGACCACTTGGTGTTTCCATACCCTAGTAACAAGGCCCATGTGACCCAGAACCTTTTCCTCCCTGTTCCGCTCATCTCTCTCTCTCTCTCTCTCTCTCTCTCTCTCTCTCACTTTATGTCCTCTGCCTGTGATTTATTGCACTACTCTCTAACGGGGTGAGCAATGGCTTGACGGAGGTGGGGGGGTAAACACACCCCACCCCCACCAGGTTGTTTTTGCATATCATCACCCACTGAAGTGTTATCTATGTGTGTCTGTGTGTGAATGTCTGTGTCTGACTGTGTTTGCGTCTGTTTGTGTTGTGTGCTTGTGTGTATGTGTGTGTGTCTCTGTGTGAATGTCTGTGTCTGACTGTGTTTGTGTCTGTCTGTGTTGTGTGCTTGTGTGTATGTTTGTGTGTCTCTGTGTGAATGTCTGCTTGTGTCTGTGCAAATGTCTTTGTGCGTCTGTTTGTGAATGTCTGTGTCTGTGTGTGGATTATGTTTATATTACATTGTGGGGACCAAATGTCCTCCACAATGTGATAAAAACCAACTGGTTTTGAAAATGTGGGGACCATTTTTCAGGTCCACAAAAAAGTCTGTGAATGCAATCAAAAAATTAAAAATGCGAAAAGTCTCGTATTTTGTTTGGTTACGGTTGTGGTTAGGGCTGGGTTGGGGTTAAGGGCGTCATGTTGGGATTAGAGTTTTCCCCATAGAAATAAATGGATCTGTGTGTTTGTCTGTGTCTGTGTTTGTGTGTCTGTGCTCTGAAGGGTTGGAATCAGAAAGCATGACTTTAGCTATAATGAGGTTCTGTGTGGTGGCCATACCGGCTTGTGTGTGTGTGTGTGTGTGTGTGTGTGTGTCATCAGCAATGGCATATATTGAGTTGAACATTGAGTGGGTTTGAGGTCTCTACCCAATTTGTCATTTTTTTAAATGTGTGGGAGGGGGGTGGCCGAACTTGATTATTATGTGTGTTGCATCCCCCCACCCATGCTTATGCTTTATTACAAGAATACACTGAAATGTACAGTTTCCTGAATATGAGGCAATGGAAGGACATTTGGCCTGTGCAGGATGCAATGATGAAACAGAGAGAGGGAGCATCCAGCAGGGGGTGTGTTCTCCACATCGTATAGATGGAGGCACCACAAGATGGCTCATCCCAACACTGACCCACATAAGTGCCTCCCCTCCCCTGACCATTAATCCCAGTGACCTCACGGTTCCGTGAACCAGCACTGCATCTCTTCTTCTCTGGGAGCAACGGCAACCAGAACATTGCCAGGAAAAGTCCTGTAGTCCATTTTCATGGCTGCTATCTCTTTGAGCTACGGTGCGAATGGTTTCCCGTGAACAATGCACTGTTGTTATCCTGTGGCTTATTGTGCTGGGAAGCTTCATTCAAGCTGTGCAGTTTGCCTGTGGAGTCGTTATGAAAAACACACCTGTGCTGTAATCTCTGCTCACCAAGGACTCAGGGTGCTTTTCAGCTGCAGCACATGTTTGTTCACTGCGACAATAAGCTGCACCGGCTCTCTGTGTTTGCTCTCATGGTGTGGAGCGCTGGGGGAATTCCTGCGAAGTGCCCACTGCAAAGGTAAGACGTCAGGGATTTCTGCGGGACCTGATCCCACCGCTTTTCGGCTGAGAGGTGGGTTCCTTCTGTTTCACACGTATCGAGCGGAGAACTCGGCCCTGACTTCAAGCCACACATCACCGTCACTAGCGTTGCTTTCAGAATGGAAACTGTGAGGGGGCGGCAGAGGCAGCAGAGCCGGGCGACATTTGGGGAAATGACCCAAATCAGAGCAGTGGCAGCAGGCGCTCAGCTCTCACGGTCTGTGTGTGTGTGCGTGTGTGTGTGTGTGTTTGTATGTGTGCGTGTGTGTGTGTGTGTGTGAAAGAGAGAGAGGCAGATTCAGAGAGCGTACAGGGTTTGCAAGGTTGTTCCCAGGCGAGTGGCTTTGCACACATGAAAGCTGTGGCTGACACTGCACTGAGAACCAGCAGCAACACACACTCACACACAGCCGCAGACACACACACTCACACACAGCCGCAGACACACACAGCCGCAGACACACACACGCAGGCAGACACACACACACACAGGCACACACACGCAGGCAGACACACACACAGATGCAAAGTGACACACACACAGGCACATACACAAAGACGCAAACAGAAACACACACATGCACACACACACAGAGACGCAAATAGACGCACACAGATGCACACTTACATAGACTGACACACAGACACATACATACAGACACATAGACACACACATACAGACAGGGGCAGTACTAGAAATTTAGCCCCCGTGATGGCATATTAAGTTTCCAACCCAGGTATAGTCCAAATTTTTAGGCCCCCTGTCACTCAAGTGCCCTTGGAATCATCCTAACTTCTCTCCCCTTTACAGCACACACACTCATACCTAACAAACACAGGTCATCTCGCTCCCCCACATGGAACGCCCCCATGCAGGCTAACACTGAAAATTACATCTGCTGGTCCTGTCACACACACACACTGAGATGTATTTACCCAAGAATGCACCGTGACTGCTTCAGTAGCCTGTGTTCAGATGTGTTGTACAACATGAGGACTTTCTCACGCTCCATTCTATGTAACAGAAATCCCGTCTCTCTGGGGCTCTTTTATCATCCTTCTATATTACTACCATCATTAATTATTACCCATTATTATTACCATCTACCAACTTTCCTGGTCAGAGAGCCTAACTCAGGCAGCACAAGGTGGGACCGGCAACCCAGATGGGGAATGCCTATGGTTTTGGGACCACCACCACCACACCTTTAACTTTTTTGTTAAGACCGTAACTCAAGAACTGTTTGATGGATGTCTTTCAAACTTGCAGAGGCATTGTATGGGTATCAGCCTGGACCTGATCAAATTTTGAGACGGATAACCCCAAAATTAAAGCAGCCCTCCACAAAGAGAAGGGCAGCCTCAAGCACTAGATCTGGATAAGTCAATAATTATTTGTTGGATTTTTTCCAAACACAGTGAAGATCTGGACCTGTTCAAATTTTGAGACAAACTGCACCACAACTGAAACGACAGCACTCAGTGACAGCAAAGGGAAGAGAGGCTTTGGCAAGACACTTGAGCCTCTTGTTTTTTTGATATTATTACCCTAGTTGATCTTCAGTGGATTTTATTACCACTTCACCAAAACATCATATGGATAAAAAATCTATGCCTGAAAATCTGTACCTGATAAACCTGAAAATTATAAACTGTAACAACAGGGGGCAGCAGAGGGTGACAACAGAGGCTGCATTAGAAATCTTGTGAATACAGCCATCTGTCATCTGAACGTATCCTATGGATCTACCCAGGATCATTGTACTGGTCAGAGATTCTCAAACTATTGGGCCTGAGATATTTAGCTGAATATTCTAAAATAAAGTTTACAGTTTTTTTGTTGCCAGCCTCCCATTTTGCAAATTTTATCAGTTGCAGTCCAGTAGCTGGCAGGTGAAATTTTATATGAGAAGAAATGCAAAATTTATTATGGGGAATTTTATTGAAATTGGGTTTTTAATATGGATTTGTGTATAAGGTGGGCTTGGGCAGTATTACAGTATACAGGCTAACTATTTTTGTTCAGCAAACCTACGGCACATATGGTATGCATGCCATTTGTATGCATATTAATTTTAACTACTATAACATTGTAATAATAATATTTGTTCCCAAAGTTAAAATGCAAGCATAAAAAACTTTTGTTCATTTGCTAGTTTTTTAATTCACAAGGTGATTCACAAGGTGAGATAAGATAAGGTTTGTTGTCATTCTGCAAAACACAAGGTAATGAGAACATAATTGTATTTTCTCTGGAACCCTGGCATAGATGTAGGATTTAACCTTAAGTAACAAAGCAATAAATAAAAAGAAGCAATAAAAGGAATAGTAAGATGTACGTGGTACACAATGTGGTGTCCAAGAATATTGGTGCAACAACAAATAGACAAGTAGTGCGATAAGCAAATAGTGTTGTGTGTGCAGAGAACACTGTTAATACAATGTACAGAAGTACTGAAGGCAGTAATTAAAAGACTGAGGTCTGGTGTCATATGGCATATTCACTTATTCCCTGTTGCTGTTACTGTATTATTCCTTTAAAATTAGCTACATCAAAAGCACTGGGGTAGTTTGCGAACCCTACTGACCAATTACGGCAAATTTAAACTTTATCAATATTCAAAGTTAACAGCACTAGAACTGCTATGGAAATAAAGGTGACGATTGCATTCAGTGATCAGTGAGCCATTTTCCGTAGTGGAGGAAGAGGGTTTAAGTCAGTTCATTAACCACTTATAAGTTGTCTGAATGTATGTTTAAATAATTCATTATTAAATCTGGCCCGCAGATTGATGTTTCATTTTCCACATCTTAAAAAAGTAATTATGCTACTCTATGTCAACAAGCTCAGAAGTTTCACTTTTTCTTCTTATGCTGCATAGTAACTTCTAATACTACAGAGTGTCCATAAAGTCTCTTTACCATTTCAAAAATGTATTAACAAAGGCAATTGATGAGATATCTTCATCAGATTTGTTCTATGTACTCAGTGGTTATCAAAGTTTTTTATCACATCACAAACAAAGGTATCGGATATCACTAATCTAAAGCAGAGGGTCACTGATGCCAGTGCCACCATTGATGAGGGTATGCTACAGCGAACATGGCAAGAAATCGAGTACCATCTTGATGTGCTTCAAGCAACTAACCGTGCTCATATAGAGGTGTATTAAATGAGGCAAAAAACTTAAATATATAATTTTGTAATAATTTCCACATATCTGTCTTTTCATTTGCCTTTGTAATAAATATTGGAAATTGTAAAGAGACTTTATGGACACCCTGTATATTCAAACCTGTCCTGAGTGAATTTTAAGGGATAGCTACGTTTGTATGTACAGTGGAACCTTGGAACTTGAACGCCTCTCAATTTGACCAACTTGGACATCGAACGGGTCTGATGAATTTTTTTTTTACTTGTACCTTGACCGAAATCTTGGAACTTGACCATTCCTGCCAAAAATTGTATGGTTCAGTAAGCGTTCAGCACTATCTCTAATGGTTCTAGCCGCAATTTTACTGAAAACAAACAAAACAGAACTGCTAAACGGATCGGATCAACACACTCTGTCTCTGATGGGCTTTTTACACATTAGCAAATGGACCTACTGGGTTGCTTATGCCTATTAATCACTCTCAGTGTCGCGGTACCTCTCTAATTTTTTGTGCTTTATCTACAGTATGTTTAGTGATACAGTAATCATGCCCCCTAAGAAAGTGAGCAGTGATAGCAGCAAACCAAAGAGGAAAGTAGTGAGAGTAACTGTAGAACTTAAAAAGGAAATTATAGCGAGGTGGTGCACGTGTGTCTGCCCTCCCTTCAGGGTATGGGATTGTCATTTATGTCATGTTAATTGCTTTTGTATGTGTAATTTTTCATATGTGTATTTTTTATATTGATTGTTATATCATATACAGTGGTACCTCGGTTCTCAACCTTAATCCGTTCCGGATCGAATCCTAAAAAGTTCGAGTTCTGATCGAATTTTTCCCATAAGAAATAATGGAAAACCAGTTAAGTGGTTCCCAGCCCCCCAAAATTACACCTAAATATGTTTTTTTTTAGCATTTAAACACAAAATGAACAGGATAAAACAAGAAGAGCATTTGTTTCTTAATGGACCCCTGTCCTGCCCCAATCATCCGCTCCTTCCGTGTGCCACGTGTGATGACCTGCTCGTTCGATCCACCTGTGTGCCACGCCCTCCTCATTACTTCGTTTTAATTCCCGAATGTGATTACCTGTTGCCTGTTATTTTCTGCTTGTCTTGTGTATTTAGTCTACGTTCAAGTCTGTTTCCGTAGGTCTGTCATTAACTTGAGTTATTTGGGACACAAATAATACACAGGGGCTAATAAACAGTATATAACTACAGATTTCACTTCTGTTGATGAAGGGTGAATTCTGAGGTCAGAGTTCCAGAGGTTCCTCCAACTTCGTGAATCAGAATTAAGATTTCAGGGGGTGTTCCAGTTGAAAATTCTGACAAGGAATTTGGAAATTTTGATTTCCCAGTTTAAACGGAATGCAACAATAATGTCTCCAGCATGTCCTGGGTCTGCCCTGGGACCTCCTCCCAGTTAGACATACCCAAAACACCTCCCCGGGGAGGTGTCCAGGAGGCATCCTAGATAGATGCCTGAACCACTTTAGCTGGCTCTGTTTGATGCAGCAGAGCAGCAGCTCTTCTTTGAGCCCCTCCTGAAAGTCCAAATTCTGCACCCTATCTTTAGGAAGTCCAAACACCCTGCAAAGGAAGATTATTTCTGCCATTTGCATCCGCAGTCTCATTGTTTGGGTCACTACCCAGAGCTTGTGACCATAAGTGAGGGTAGGAATGCTGATTGACCCATAAATCAATAGCTCAATTTTTGGCTCAGCTCTCTGTTCACCAAGACAGACAGGTACAGCACCCGCATAACTGCTGATGCTGCACTGATCCGTCTGCCAGTCTTCTGCTCCATTCTCCCCTCACTTATGAACAAGATCCAATGATACTTGAACTCTTCCACTTGAGGCAATAACTCGTGCCCACCAAGAGAGGGCAATCCACCCATTTCTGCCGAGAACCATGGGCTCAGATTTGGAGGTCCATATCCTCATCCTGGCTGCGTCACACTCAGTTACAAACCACCCCAGTGCATGCTGCAGGTCACAGCCCGACAACACCAACAGGGCCATATCATCTGCAAAAAGCAAAGACGTGATCCTGAATCGGGCACCCTCAACTACTTGGCTGTACCTAGAAATTATGTCCATAAAAGAACTGGTTACAGCAACACCCACCAGGAATGGGTCTGACTTCTCAGTGTGAACAGAGTTCTCACTCTGGTTATACAGGGACTTGAAGCAACTCTGGAAGTACCCCCCATAGGACCCCATGAGGGATATGGTTGTATGTATTTTCCAAGTCCACAAAATACATGTAGACTGGATGGGCAAACTCCCATGAACTGTCCAGTGTCCTTGTGAGGGTAAAGATCTGATCCAGTGTTCCATGACCAGAATGGCATCCATATTTCTCTTCTTACGTTTGAGGTTCGACTAATGGACGGACCCACCGCTCCAGTACCCAGGCATGGGTCTTCTCAGGGAGGCTGCAGAGTGCGATGCCCCTGATCACACCCTCTGGTCCCCTTTCTCAAAGATTGGGCCCACCACACCAGTCTGTCAATCCACTGTCCCCGACCTCTTAAACGATGTTGAATTAGCATGTCAGCCCATTTTGACTACATCAGTGACCTCTGCCCTCGTGATCAGCAAGTCCTCCTCTAAGTTCACCAACTTCCACTGCTACTGCCTGAATATATTCCCAGTTGATGTCACCAGCACTTCATCCCTTCTGTAAACAGCATAGGCAATGCCCTGTTTTTCACTCCTAAGTCACCAACAGTTTGCCAGAATCTCTTCGAGGTCAACCAAAAATCATTTTTCATGCCTTTACCAAACTCTCGTCACATCCAAGTTTTTGCATCCACAACTGTCAAAGCTGCATTCCAGCTAGCCTGCTGGTAACTATCACCTCCTTCTGCAGATCCACAAGGTCACCAAGCTCAGAAGGCCTCCTTCTTAAGCCTAGTGACTCCTTGTATCACTGTTGTTAATCACTGGGTATGGGGGTTGACGCCATGAGTGGCACTAACAGCCTTACAACCCCCAGTTCTGCAGAGCCACCTCTGCAATGGAGGCACAGAACATTACCCATTTGGTTTCTATTTCTCCCTTGGAATGCAAGATAAGTTCTGCTGGAGGTGTAAGTTCAAGATCTCCCAGACAGGGACCTCTGCCATACGTTCCCAGCACATCCTCATTAAATGTTTGAGTCCAGCATCTGATCTGGTTCACCACCAGGTAGTGATTAGTTGACAGCTTGGCTCCTCTCTTTACCTGGGTGTCTAACACATACCGTGACAGATCCAATGATAGATTTACAAAATCGATTATCCAGGTGCAGCCTTGGATGTTCTGGTGGCAGGTGCACCTATGCACACCCTAATGCACAGCTGGAAGCATAGAATTGCACACAGCAATACAAGGTTATGTACACCAAGACATTTTTCTATGCTTTCAGTGTTGTGGAAACAGTTTGGGGAAGGCCCTTTTCTATTCCTGCATGACTGTACCCAAGTCCATAAAGACATGGTTGGCTGAGTTTAGTGTGGAAGATCTTGACTGGCCCACACAGAGCCCTGACCTGAACCCCATCGAACATCTTTGGGATTAACTATAATGGAGATTGTGAGCCAGGCCTTCAAGTCCCACATCAGTGCCTGACCTCACAATCATCTTCTGGATGAATGGGGAAAAACTCCTACAGACACAGTCCAAAACCTTGTGGAATGCTGCCCTATTCACCATGGTGTACTCTGAACTGGGGAGCTACGAATAAGCCCATAATTGCCTGACACCTCTTACCCGGGGCAACTCCAGAATGGAATAGAGTAGGGATGGATCGATCCAATCTGCAGCATCAGTATCGATCCAATACTGGTCAAAATTACTGGATCAGTTATCGGAAAAATAAACCTGAAGTATCTGCATGTCATGTAAATGTTTAGCTGAACGATATGTAGTAAAAGAACTGTATCATATGAGCAGAATGTCACGTGATGTACATCAGTACAACGTCGGACTCCAAGCGTGTTGCTAGCATGTCTGTGGTATGAACGTACTTTAAGCTCACAGAAAAAAAAACGCCGAACTGCCGTGTGCACTGTACGCAATGGCAGTGCTTTGAGGGGTAGTAGTATCATTAGAAATGTTAACACAATGAACTTGAGTAAACACTTGCAGAAATATCATGCAAAAGAATACGCCAAATTTATACAGATAACATCGACCAAGAACAAAACCATTCCGAAGCAACAAACAATTCAATTTGCAGGAAACAATTGAGAAACGCCTGAAGCTCCCTTCGGTCAGCAACGGAGCCATGCTGATTATGCAGAAGGTCGCTGAATTCATAGTGCCAGTCTAATTCATAGTGGAGTTCATTTCGAAAAGCCTGGAGAACGTTACAATAAAAAGAATCAGCAGTGATTACCTAACTGATTCAATCTGTGCACTGTACTTCTTCCTTTAGGGAAACAGAATATTTGGTTCACTGTTTGAGCGGTATGTACTATTGATAGCCTAGTTGACTTAGCGAGAAGAATAAAATATTGGATCGGGATCAGCAGATACTCAATGTTCTGGAATCGGTATTGCTATCGGACCAAAAAAAGTGGTATTAAGCCATCCCTAGAATAGAGTCCAGGCTAGAGCCCGACCGATAAAGGATTTTGAAGGCCGATACCGATACAAATATTTGTTGGTTTTAAAATCCGATATTC
>JABFEA020000043.1:429872-441099 GCA_019775915.2 Cyphomyrus plagiostoma
TCAGCCAATAAGGGCAAAGGTGTGTCGTCACGGAGGTGGTTCCAGTTTGTGCAGCCGGGTGAGAGGTCGCAATGCATGTAAGCGTAATGCATTACGTCATGATCAGAACGCGTTGCTTTAAGCCAGCGCTATAAGCGAATGGAACGCACCCAATGACCGGACTGGGGAAACAAACTGAAACGCGGACGAAATACAGAGGACTAATGACAACAAGCAGAAACAAATGATCACACGGGGATTCCACACGGGGTTAACGAGGGGGCGTGGCACACGGAAGGAGCGGACTATCGGGGCAGGACATATTGTTTTGATACATTTACTTTCTTACTTTATAAATTACTGTTTTGATAAATGTGCTTAGATGTGTTTAGTACAATTTTGTGTTTAAATGCTAAGAAAACATATTTAGGTGTAATTTTTGGGGGCCGGGAACTAAATAATTGATTTTCCATTATTTCTTATGGGGAAGACCTCCACTTAATCGATCACAACTCAAACTTTTTAGGGTTCGATCCTGAGTTCTGAACTGATTAAATTCGAGTTCTGAGGTACCACTGTATTTTGCTATAGTCAGTTGATAACTTAATATTTCAGCTGATAGTGATGGTGTAGCTATAGAATCCTAGTAATTCATTCATTGCCCAACCAAATCATAAGGATGTCATAAATATAATACCCCAAACCGGGAGCTTTTCCCAGAAGGGCTTATTTGATTGATTAAACATGTACTCTTTTCCTCCAATACTCCAAGAAGAAATGTATTGATGACATCTTTATGGTTTAGCCCGAGTTAAATGCTTTCGCCGAAATTAACGGTCATGAATGACGGCATGCAAGCTTCACGTATGCGTCGATGCTCACCTCTAGTGGTGATATAAAGAATTTCACACTTTTTCGTTTCAGGACAGGATACCTGAGTGCGTCCCTTCCCTGCAGAAGGTGCTTGTAGATGGTTTGTGCCTCTGCGTCGGGGTCTAGAGGGTCGCTCCAGTCTCCCAGAGTCACAGCAGAATGTGTTCGGCTGCAGCCGTGAGCTGGGAGAAGCAGGATAATGTCGACATATCAGGAGAGGCTGGTGTTTATGAATCGATATATAAGGGCAAGTGCGTCTTTGCCGGTGTCGTGCGGAACCCCCCACCCTCCCATTTTCGCGTGCACGCGCATTCTCAGTACCGTGGTGTTTTACCTCAATTTAATTCCCAAAAGGTTTTAAAAGAACGGTTTAAACTAAACGTACGGTTTCTAAAGGCAATTACCTCAATATAACGCGCGTTTAATATAATATAATATAATATAATATAATTTCACTTTATATCACTTTAAGGAGATTCAATTTATTTAAGTCGTATGTTTCGAGACAGTAGAATGAACCCGGAGACTCCGCCAAAAAGCCACGCTTGCCCACACAGGGTGAACACACAAACATACGACGTACAGCGACACCCACTGTGCCGCCCTCATAGGCTTGTAAGATGGGCGATGTTAGTATCTACATTGCGCATTTCAGGCGCATGCAATTGTCACATCGTAAAGACAACAATAGTTCCTGGGATCGAACCATCAATGTTGCGCTAAAACATTTTGCAAATATAACGACGGTTCCTTTGAAAATGTTCTAATAGCCTACATGTTATATAAAATAAAAGCGTTAAATTATATAAAATCAGTCTACAGTTTACTATAGACTTATAAACGTGTTACAAACATCTGACCTGCAACATCAACCTACACCTGTTTCCCTGACTGCTACACCCTGCTCCACCACCGAACTGAATCTAAGACATTATTTACATGTCTGTAAATAAGATGTCTTTTATATCGTATTTAATCTGTATTGGTTTTATGTTATGGGTGGCATGGTGGTGCAGTGGTTAGCACTGTTACCTCACACCTCTGGGACCTAGGTTCGTGTCTCTGCCTGGGTTATATGTGTGTGGAGTTTGCATGTTCTCCCCATGTTGTCATGGGGTTTCCTCCGGGTACTCCGGTTTCCCCCCCACAGTCCAAACACATGCTGAGGCTGATTGGAGTTCCTAAATTGCCTGTAGGTGTTGGTGTGTGACTGTGCCCTGTGATGGGCTGGCCCCCCATCCAGGGTTGTTCCCTGCCTCATGCCCATTGCTTTTGGGATAGGCTCCGGACCCCCCATGACCCAGTAGGATAAGCGGGTTGGAAGATGGATGGTTTTATGTATTGTGTTATAATGTACAAGACACCAACTGCCAGAAACAAATTCCTTGTGTGTGCCACACACACACTTGGCCAATAAACCTGATTCTGCTTTCGCGTGATTGTAATCATTCTTGTACTTGTTTGATTCACTCATTGAGGAAATAACTCTATAAGGCCGCAACTAAATTGAAGCAAGGACGGACGGGCACCGCCAGGGGAGGGTGATCCAATCAAGACCGATAGAGGAGGCAGACAGACAACGTAAGCGGCCCCGGCTTATCTTGAGCCTTCCCCAAGGACAAGGACTGGCCGACTAACTAGAGCAAACGCCAAACATGTGGTTGCCACGTAGAAGGAAGGTGCCGAAAACAGGGAGAGATGCTCAAAAGGGCTATAAGAGGGACAGAGCCCATACATATGGCTAAGCCTCTTCCTGTACATGCTGAATGTATGTCAGATTGTCGCTCCCGGATTATAATCTGCCAGAGAATAAACCCGTGCCTTGCAACTACTCCTCGTCCCAGCTGTGAATCCTTTCTCATCAATGGACCCGGCGGAGTACAACTCGAACATCATACAAATCGTGTGGCAAGAAATTAAACAAAAATGATCGAAGACGAGAAAGTCGAACTAGAGCTGGTCACGGAAAGACATTTGGCTACATAGACATATTTCATATAGAAGATACTGAGAAAAAACCCACTTTATATGTGTTGGCACAACTAACTGTAATACCACCAACTTATTTGACACTTCCATAGTAGATAAGTTCTCTTTAGATGTGCACTTAATATATTGCAAAAGCATTAAATATAGTTTTATTGAGTTGAGTAAGATGTGTGGGACAGTCCTACTCAATACACACAATATACAGTATTAGCAAAAAGTAATTAATATTGTAATGCTGTCCCATCATGCCCCAGCATGCTGCGAGAGTATTTGTAAATAGCCCCTTGTTGTATTTCCTGTTGTGTACGTGTTTGCATGTGTCTTGTCCGATCCTCCCCTATCTGTCGCACTGTATAAATTATCCACCATGTGTGAGTTTTTCCTTTTGGTGTCTGACCTTCCCGCGTTTCCAATTTATGTGTGTCACAGTGATAGTTTAATGCTTGTGTTATTCCTGTTAAGTACTGAATAAAAGAGCCTGGTTCTTTCCTGCAACCAAGTCTCCTCATCATTTGCTCTTCCATTCCCTTGGTCTGCTCCAACAGCGATCCCACTATTAGGAGGCAGGAGCTGGCCAGCTTGGAGCAGGAGCACATCTGCCAGATGTGTCTGGCCGAGGCAGCGGAGGTGAGGCCCCACTGGAGAACCAGCCTGATAGCTAACATGGAAGAAGAGCCGATGCCAGGGGGGACCTGCTCAAATTATTTTGATGTTGTGGGGACCATTTTTTGGGTCCCTAGAAGGAGAAACTCAGTTTCATAAAAATCTGTGAGTGCAATAAAAAAAAGAAAAATATCAAAAGTCTTGTATTTTGTTTAGTTAATTATATCTAAGGTTAGGGCTGGGTAATAGTTAAGGTTGCCATAGTTGGGATTAGGGTCTTTCCTGTAGAAATGACTGGACAGTCCCCACAAACATATGAATACAAACAGGTGTTTCAGTGGGTGCATGTGTGTGTGTGTGTGTGTGCTTCTCACCTCCTCGGTCACTCTGCAGACAGCACGTCCACCTCCCCCCTCTATGTGTCCCTGGGTGGTATGAGGGAAGCTTGTCGGAGGTCTCTATGCTGGCCTTGCGGATCGCCGACAGCCATTGGTTCAGCTCATTCACATTCTGCAGAGGGCAGGGCAAGGAGTTTCACAAAGGCATATGTGCCCCAGGTACCCAAAGAGTCACACCACTGTCACCCCTCATCCAGAGGCATGCCCTCATCCACTGTCACCCCTCATCCAGAGGCATGCCCTCATCCACTGTCACCCCTCATCCAGACCTTCTACAGCTGGATGTATGGTGTGTACTCACTCAACTTCACTGATGTGTCCAATAGTAGAGGAGAATGGCATTGTGGGAAAAGCACACATCGCAACTTTGGGACACGTCATACTCCCAGCATGCACCCTAGCATTGGGAGGTGTGTCATACTCCCAGCTTTGGGAGGCATGTCATACTCCCAACTTTGGGAGGCGTGTCATACTCCCAGCTTTGGGAGGCGTGTCATTCTCCCAGCATGCACCCCAGCTTCTGAAGGCATGTCATACTCCCAGCATGCACCCCAGCTTCTGAAGGCATGTCATACTCCCAGCATGCACCCCAGCTTTGGGAGGCGTGTCATACTCCCAGCATGCACCCCGGCTTCTGAAGGCATGTCATACTCCCAGCATGCACCCTTGCTTTGGGAGGCGTGTCATACTCCCAGCTTTGGGAGGCGTATCGTCCTCCCAGCATGCACCCCAGCATTGGGAGGCGTGTTGTACTTCTGGCATGCTTCAGAACTTTAAGAGGCATGTCACACACCTTGCATTGGAGGTACATGGTGCTTGTCTGCCCGTCCCCATCCCGCATCAGCACCTGCATGATATGCTGCAGCTGGAAGGCATTCTCGTCGACGCGCTCCACAGCGCAAACATGCTCCATGGGGATGGAGGACCTCACCTGGGGTGGGTTTGTTGTGTTAGTGAAGGAAACCTTACAAACTGTCTCTGCACAGTCTGACAGAAGGAGGTAGGGTTAGGGTTAGGGTTAGGTTTAAAGAGTGAACAGCCAGAACAGGGAGATCAAATAATGACAGCAACCAGGGGAATATGGACAAAGTGACGAAGTGAAAGATGAATGGCAGAGCAGGAGGCTACTTTAATGTATAAATGAGCTTCTCAGGCTCAGACACCTTGGGGGGAGTCAGGTATCGTCTACAAAGGGATTTGTGATGGGATGAATATGCACCAGGCACCTCTCTACACATTCTCTCTCTTCCTCTCCTCACCCCATTTATATCTTTTACCTTTATGCACATTCCTTTTCTCCCTCTCTTCACTCCATTTCTATTTTTCACCTCTATGCACATTCCTTTTCTCTCTCCTCACCCCATTTCTGTCTTTCAGCTTTCTGCACATTCTCTCTCTCCCTCTCCTCACCCCATTTCTATCTTTCACCTCTATGCACATTCTATCTATCCTGCTCACTCTCCTCACCCTGGGGCCCACCTGCCAGTCGGGGCTCTTGGCATAGGACAGGTTCTCGCTGTTCAGCCAGAAGTAGCGCTTCTTGAAGGTGAACCGCGTCAGCAGCTGTGGTCCCTCTGTCTTGCGCTTGTGCAGATATCCCTCCTTCAGTGTCACCGAGGGCAAAAATGGAGCCCGCTGCAGCCTGTCAGAAACTGAGGTGCAAGGGACCAGGTGTCTGCTGCTTTGCAACGGCGATCCCAATGAATACACTGCCATTTACAAGCTTGGTTGATTGGGTTTATCTTACGTGTGTAATGGAAATACCTCCTAGACATATTCTGGGAAATTTTTATGCATTACGTGGAGTATTCCTGTGGATCAATTACCGTTCTGCTCATTTTCTTATCTTTAGCTTGTCTGGTTGGGAGTTGAGGGCACTGAGCCTGCTCACTACGGAGGAGCTTGGTCTCTCAGCTGTCACAGTAACATGTAAAATGAGGGCACTGAGCCTGCTCACTACAGTGGAATCTTCCTGTCAGCTGTCACAGTAACATATAAAATGAGGGCACTGAGCCTGCTCACTACGGAGGAACTTTGCCTCCCAGCTGTCACAGTAACATGTAAAATGAGGGCAGCTTACCGCATGGTTTCACAGTATTTAAATGGTGATGGTGAAATGAGGCTTCGTGAAGCACTAGCCAAATGATTCACTGAAAGGTTCTTTACTTTAAGCCTCATTTAACAGTGTACAGTAATTATACCTACTGGTGAATATAATAATGATAGAAATAGGCCTTCTGAGAGACAGAGAAAATTGAAAATATCGCTTTACAGTTAATCTTTCAGAGTATTCGAGCCATTGTTTCACAGAAACAAGTAGTAGCAAAATGGGCACTGTCTTGGAAAAATGTGCAACTGCATACGGTTACGTTAAAGATTTTGTATAATTCTATTGCTATCGTCATTTTTATATTTAAAAATTATGATGTTATTTTAAAAAAAAAAGGGCAGTGAAGTGTTCAACTGTGCTTGAGCTGGGACCAAATGGAGTAACACAAATGAAAGGGTATGAGTGGATGAGGCCCTGTTCAGAGAGGTCACCTGACTTGGTGATTTTGTTAAGGATTTTTGGATAACATTTAGGTACAGAATTATCGCAAAGGCTTTAAAACATTTCGATGCACGGTTTCGAGTTTACCATTACTAGGTTAATAAATGAATATAACGTACTCCTCAAAAATTTCAGCTTGCAATAGTGACCTCTTCAACACAACACTCAAAATCATCAAAACAACCAAAATTACTCACAAATCACGCAGAGTTTCACTTCTACAATTCAAAACTTAGGATGTCCTACTGGGTTTCACATCTCATCCTGAATCACCTAAATTTTTCAGAATGATTCAAGCATCTTAGCGAGGCTGCAGCAGACACACCCGTTTGTACTCAATACACACTTCAAAGCCTTGGTTTCTAACCTAACATCACTCCTTCTAACTCTCTGAGAAGGCCAGAGGGCTTAACTGCAGATACAATGCTCACAGAAATTCTTGGGATGCTTGCTTAATTTAATAAAAATGTTGCATTTTTTGGTGCAAAATCATTACTTTATCACCAAAAAAAATCACACTAGAAACACCCAGTAGGTGTAGTAAAACATTGGTTTTAAGTAGTAATAAATTGAAACCCAAATTATAGTTCAGAGTTAAAAAGTTAATTGTGTTTAGTATCTCTTTGGGAGCCAGTGACTACAACTGCAATTAATAGCAAAATGGCAACTGAATGAATCAGTCAAAAAAATTATGACATATAAAAAAAGAAAATGTCTGTGTGGAAGTTATGTGCAGATATGTTAAACATTGCTTACCAAGGACTGTACATTCGGCAGCTGTCCCTTATGACGGCTTGAGGGCGCAATTATTTTAACTGAACACAAGATGGGGCTGCGGCACTGAAAATACGAATAGAAGCGTGGCACCATGGAAGAGATAGAGGAGGTAGTGCAGAGACCTAAAGGAGCCTGAACAACCTGGAGTAAAACCTCACCCTTTCATCATCGACCAGGGCAATGCAGGGTTCATGGAGCATTTCAGTAGGGGGTGTCTCGCTTTACCCCTGATCCAGTAGGCCTGAGCTAAATCAGCCCCACTGTGTTTCCTTAAGGGAAATGGACACTCAGTGGCATTCAAAGGACATGACACCTCACCCCTGGAGAACCTTTCAAAAGGATTTTTTTCCTCTCAATAATACAATGTGAAAAGTATTGATGATGAATTTTTTAAGTAGTTAGCCTACTTTACAGGTCAAAGCTCCCCAACAATACAGTAAATGAATGATTAATTAATACTAATTAAAATAAACGACAACCTTTTATTTTATACTTTATAGTACACAGACTAGAGGCGTAGAGGCGACGTGTTTAAACTAACTATTTATGCATATAAATAAACATATCTATTTGCAGGGCCTGTCCTGGCTCATGCCACACCCTGGATGAGCATCACGAAACAATCATCTTTTAACGGCCCTATTAATATTCTTTACCCTTTTTGAAATGTTGGTGTTCTTGTACCTATATCAGTTACAATGTTTTTTATCAGGGTCATCTACACCGGTCCCCTCCCCCTACAGTGTGGTGCCCTCCATCCAGGTGAAACTGGCTGGAAAGTCAGTGTCTTCTCAGATGCTGGCACCCTAGATCACACGGCTGTTCCTTGCTGGTACAGTACAGGGCACAAGTACTTCTAGGGGTGCCCAACATCACATAGCTGTTCCATACTGTTACATCAGAGGGCCAGAACAAATCTAGAGGCACCCCATGTTACGTAGCTGCTCTGTACCAACACTGCAGTAGGTGTGAGTACATCTAGGGGCAGGGACATTGTATCCTGACACAAAGCCAGGGTAATCCCATAGTACAGCATCACCACCTGTTCAGCTCATGCATATTTCATGAGGCACCCCCTGTCTGTCGCCTCGCACGCTGACACCTGAGTGCAGGGGACTTGCCTGGAGGAGTGACAGCACGCAGATAGCCAGGTCCTCAAGGTCCCCCCCTTATACAGCTGTCAGCATTCACCCAGCCACACAGAGGAGAGTGAAGCCTCACCGGTCTCACAATCAACATCGATGAGCTTGTCCAGGAAGTCTCTGAAGGAGCCGACACTGCTCAGGATGACAGGGTGCAGGGGGGCCATCCACTGCTCCTTCCCCTGGCCGAGCTGGAGGCCCAGGTTACCAACACTCTGCACAGCCTGTCGGGTGGGGTGCAGTCCGAGAAGAGGGGGAGAACATGAGGAAGCAGGAGGGAACGGGAGGAACAGGTTGCAGTGGAGAGAGAGGGAGAGAGAGGGGGAATGAAAGGGAGAGAGGGAGAGGGAGAAAAAGTGGTGGGATGTATCAGGGAAAGAGAGAGGGGTAATGATAGAGAGGGAGAAAGGATGGAGGGAGGTCTCAGAGAGAGAGAGTGAGGGGGAATGAAAGGGACAGAGAGGGGAAAAGGGTGGAAGGATATATCAGGGAGAGAGGGGGGAATGAAAAGGAGAGAGATGGAGAAAGGGTGGAGGAAGATATCAGGGAAAGAGAGAGAGAGAAGGAATGAAATGGAAGATGAGGGAGATTTATTTATTACTCCCCCCACACACACAGGTTTGTAGTTATATTTTTGTGGGGATTCTCCATTCATTTCTATGGGGAAAACTCAACATGGCGACTGTAACCCCTAACCTTACCCATAAACAACCAAACAAAATCCAAGACTTCTGGCATTTTTCATTTTTTGATTTCATTCATATATTTTCATAGGAACCTGAAAAATGGTCCCCACACCATTAAAATAACAGGGTATCATCACACTGTGAGTGACATTTGATTCCCACAATGTAATATAACCCTAATCTATGCGCACACACACAAACCCTACATCTGTCCTGCTTCCTGTTAAAGTCGCACATCTGATGGTGCCAATCTGATGTTATGCTACACTGACCACATGCCCCCCCCCCCCAAAAGATCTGCTGGGCCACTGTGGGCCTCCCAAATCCCACTTTGAGGTTGCTGCTTTTCACAGATCATGCCGACAGCTTCCTTTGTCCCTGGCACACCTGGCTCTGTGTCGAGAGGTGTGGATGGGGGCAAAGCTCCACTTCACCCTCCGACAAACAGCCAACCACACCTGGGGGGGGCAGTCCTGTTAGTGGGCAGGCCTGGAGGGCAGGAGAGAGCCCAGGTGTAGCAGCAAGACAGCTGCTGTGGGGGAGGTCGGTGACGTGTGCCAATGTGCGCCAGGTGTGTGCGAGGGCACGCGTTAGAACATGAACAAGGGAACATGTGAGGATGATGCAAGGGTGGTGTGAGGGTGTATGAGGGCACATGTGAGGGTACATAAGAGAGCACGTGTGTGGGCAGTGCAACCAGGTATGAGGCTGCTTGTGAGGGTGATGTGAGGACACATGTGAGAGTGTGTTTGCAAACTTGGTGTGAAGGTGTGTGTGAGCATGATGTGAGGACAAGAATGATGGTAAGTGTGAAGGCACACAGAGCAGTGTGAGGGCACATGCAAGTGTGGTGCAAGAATGTGTGTGAGGGCACGTGTGAGGGTGCGTGCCAGGACACTGTTAGGGCACATGGGAGGGTGAAGGTGTATGAGGGTGGTGCAAGCGTGAGGGCGAGTGTGAGGGTGTGAATGAGGTCGCGTGTGTGCACCTTGGCCAGCAGCAGCAGCGTGCGACCAGTGCGTGCATCCGCATGTCGCTCTCGCAGGTGGAACAACTTGGGCGTCAGGATGGCAGGAGCCACGAAGCGCAGGAAGAGGAAACCGCCAATGGCCAGGTACTTCACATCCTGGGGGGCAGACAGGATAAACCTGAACCAGACAGAACAAATCCATGCAGAGGACATACAGGCTTGGCCCAGTCCCTAGGGGGCAGAGGACATACAGGCTTGGCCCAGTCCCTAGGAGGCAGAGGACATACAGGCTTGGCCCAGTCCCTAGGGGGCAGAGGACATACAGGCTTGGCCCAATCCCTAGGGGGCAGGCCACAAAATCACACAGGCCACGTTCATCCCTGTCCATAAAGGAGATGCAGTTTCAGGGGCGGGTTGTTCCTATCTTGCCATCTGGTGGCGTGTGCTGCTGAGGGATGTTAAGGTGGCATCTTGCAAGCTGCATGATGCATGCTCTTGTGTGACACTGTGTCTCTTTGTGCCCGTGCGAGGACCTCCTTGTGCTCTTCCTAAGTGTTTATGGCCGCACCGCACACTACCTCGTGTTCAGGCCCTGGGAATCGTTCCTCCACACGCTTGTGCAGCTGCTTGAAGACGACGCGCATCACGATGGGGCACTGTGCCAGAGAGCCGAAGATGGCATCCATGATGGCCAACAGGTAGCCCTGCAGGACCTCCACGCTGCTCTCAAGCACCTCTGCCTCGGAGACCACACCCTTGAAGGAGATCCGCCTGGGGGGGTTTATTTTAAAAGGCTGAAAGGACCCAGTTTATTGAATTTGAATTCAGATGATGGGAGAGCAAGTAAAGGAGAGAACGTCAGTCTGAATGAGGAGCTGTGTGTGTAGATGAGCTCTTTGCAGTTCTGCAGCCTGGTTTATTGCTCCCTGGATATTCCCAGGCTGCAGGTGCCTGTCATCCTCACACACCAGCTACACGATAGTAGCTTAGCACTATTACCATGACTTAAGTGTGTTACTATCTAAAGGGGGTCTGGGCTGGTTGCTAAGCAACTATTCCCCTACATTCACTTTCTCTCTCCATCACTCAGAGCCTTAGTAACTCCTACAGGTATGGCAGAGTCACTTAGAGTCTCACTAATGCCTGAGGGCATGGAAGAGTCACTCAAAAGTACTGAAACGGCCTTAACTAAAGTCATAAATGACATATCGATGGCAACTGACGCCGACAGTGTGACTGTGCTACTGCTCTTGGACCTT
>JABFEA020000043.1:456398-483390 GCA_019775915.2 Cyphomyrus plagiostoma
AATACTCAGACCGGCCCGTCTGGCACCAACAACCATGCCACGCTCAAAATTGCTTAAATCACCTTTCTTTCCCATTCAGCTTGGAGTTCAGGAGATTGTCTTGACCAGGACCACACCTCTAAATGCATTGAAGCAACTGCCATGTGATTGGTCGATTAGATAATTACATTAATGAGAAATTGAACAGGTGTTCCTAATAATCCTTTAGGTGAGTGTACAGTGTTGGCTGTGGGAATCAAACCCACACTACACGTATATGACATTATGAAACATCCACCTTTCCACTTCATATAGAGTCAAAAAGATGGAGTGTCTGTACAGTGGGTCCGTTATGGGCATGGTTCAGTGTGCCACCGGGGGGGAACACGACTGACCTGGCCTCGATGACATCACAGCGCAGGAGGGGCCTCTGGCCGGTTGTCTGCAGCTCCAGGCTGAGGTGGACGTCACCCTGCACCTCCTCGTCCGGCTCGACCTGCCGCAGGCTCAGCCAGCCATCCAGTCCTGGGGAGATCATGTGTTTTACACGAAGGGAGAGAACTGCGGATGCAGCCGAGAGTGAGCAGAGAGGTAGCCAACGGGCACACATGACCACAACACAATGAAGTGTGTGTACATGCCTGTGTATACACTTGTTGCCCATTGCTAATATATGGAAGCATATTGATTTCCCAAGAAAAAAAAAGCCCTGTGATATGGTTATTCTGGAGGTCACACCTTCACCCACATGAAAAGGCAGCTAAATACCTTTGGACTGGGACGCAATGGCCTCTTTGCTCAGAGAGATCTTCCCGATGACGTCATCATGGCTTTGAGGGGAATAGGGAGAGTCAGCCAGAAAATGCCATAAAGATGTATGAGTAAAGCAGCAAGGACAGTTCAGAGCAAAGATGTAAGCAGAGAGGTAATGTGCCACGTCAGGGCCGACACACAAACATAACATGCCACCAGAGATGCTCCCCACACAAGTGTTTGGCTCTCAGAGAAGCACGGAAACGTCCAGAGGAGGATGCACAGGCGGCAGTGCAGTGGTCTGCAGGCCACACTAGCATGGATCCCTGTCATCATATTCACAGAGCGGGAAAAGATCAGGACTGTCAAAGGCAGTGAAGTATTACATAACCAGCATAGCTGCTGGGACAGGCCACCAGTGGGCTGCATTAGTAGCCACGCTATAAAGCGTCCCACTCAGGTTGGGAGCACCATCATGAAATTTTCTGGTTCAGCTTCTAGCGAATCTCACTGTAATTACAATCTTGAGATAAAACTGATGGCAAGTTTGTGAATATGACAAGGCGTGGACCTACCCAATGGTGTCTTCATCCATGACGTAGAGGGAGAGCGTGTGGAAGCCCATGGGGAGGTGTAGGGTGTACTCCTCTCCCCAGAATGGGTTCAGATTCTTCCACACCGTGGCTGTCCTGTAGGGGGCACCCCACAAAGGAAACCATAAGGCTTCATCACTGGGACAGCATTACATTACCCTGCAGGTGGCTGCCCTCTGCAGACAACTTGATCTACAAAGACCAAGTTGAGGGAGGCGTAAAAAGAATTTCCCTACGGGGACAATAAAGGATTGATTATTATTATTAAAAAATACAGTAAGACAAAAAATAAGTTTTACAGTAGATGTGCAATGGTGAGGCAAACATGTAGACAAATAAACAAAGAAATAAATAGATAAAAGGATAGATGTAATGTGCGTTGTAATGAAGCTTGTGCAGTGGTTGGTTAGAGTATGAGACAGCTTCTCATGGGTCCTTATTTAGAAGGGCGATGGCCTGGGGGCAGAAGCTGTTAGGGTGACAGTTTGTCCTTGTGCTCAGGGCTCTTATTCTCTGCTTTCACTGGGATGGAAGATGCTGGAAAAGGGAGGGGCCAGGATACAGGGTGTCAGAACAGTACCTTTTTGCCTCTGTTCATCATCCTAGATGAGTACAGGGCTTCAAGCAGGGGGGGCATCATACTATGTGCTGTAGTCTCCTTTCAGAATGTGATGCTGCAGTTCCAAACCAGACACAGACGGAGGAAGTAATAATTGATTCTACTGCATTTGTGTAGAACCAAGTTCAGCCATGAACTTCTGTGACAGTTTAAATTTTTTTAACTGAGGCAAGAAGTACAGCCACTGTTGGGCCTTCTTAGTGATGCAGGTGATGTGTGTAGCCCATTGTGTCTTCTTGGTGATTAGGACGGCCTGAGCTGCCCACTGTTGGACAGCTCGAAGAGTCCTGCTGCTGCCATCTCTCAGATCTGCTGTTCTGCCCCTTGCTGCTTTGCCAGGGCCAGCCAATGCAGACACAGATAGAAGGGCAGGGCGTTTGCTGCGTTAATATTGTGATGTTACAGGCTCAGCAGTCTACGGATGGGCAGCAGAGATGCCCTGGAACAAGCTCAGCAGAGCCTTGAGTTCATCTTGTTGCTCTGCCATTAAGTCCTGACTTAAGTTCCTGGACATCCTGCACTGTCTTGGGAGATGGAGCCCTTGTGGTGCCGTTGTTCCCCTGGTCTGGGCTGTAGTTGCGGCTATGTCACTGGAGAGACCTTCCCTTGATATCTGCGAGCTACACTCTTCTCCTGCTACACGGATGCCTCTCATCCTCATTTCCTCCACCTTTGTTGCCGGCTGCCACTGATGTGGTAGAGGGCCACCATGTCTGTCCTGATGTGGAGGGCTGCCTTTGGCACATCACTGATGGCCCCAAGGTGGACTAAGAAGTCTAAGCTAATGATGCAGAGGTTGGCGATGTAGGCCAGCCAGACCTGCACCACCGTGTGTCCTGCCAACATGACTCCCAACTGCCTTTTCCTCCTCATAACCATGCTCAGGCCCGATACTGAGCTCAGCTGGATGTTTATAACCTCCCAGCCAGTCGGTGCAGCTCTGTCAGTGCCTGGCAGCATGACAGAGAGGATCAATGGGGGCATGCCATCCACCAAACAGTCGACAAACAAGCCACAGGCCTTGCCAAGCTGGCCCACTCTGGCTGCAGCTGCAGAAATTCAACTGAACTGCATTACGGGTGGCACCATCCGCCCAGCATTTGTTGGTTGCTTTTCAAAGTGAGGGCATGGTACTGGAGTGGGGCTCCTTGCAGTGGAGACTGAGTGTGGGGACACAGGGGAGAAAGTTGCTGATGAGGCACAGTAGTTGTGGCACGCACATCTGCGCTCATCTCTTCCTCGGCAGTCTCCACGGCGCTGGTCACCAAGCTGTTCCTTCATCTTCCCGTCAGACTGTCCCCGGCCAAACTGCCAGTCCAGCATGGTGGTTCCCCAAGAGAGAGGCTTAGGAGTGCCCTCAGCGCCAGGTGGCCTGCCATCTCCATGAAGGGCCAACCATTGAGCCACATCTCCAGTTGGACCTGGATAAGGTAGGGTTCCAGAGGCCCTTTCCATCCTAGAAGACCTGTTTTAGGTGGGTCTTTGTCAGAATCGATCTGTGTCCTCATGTCATGCCGTTCCAGGTCGCGGTGCCGTCGCTTGGTGAGGTGCAGGGCACCATGGGAAGGAATATTGCTCGGTTTCTGGGGGACCCTTCAGATTCACTGCAGCAGTGGGTTCACAGGTGCTGCTCAGTCTCCCTGCTGAGCACTTCCACCTTCATTCCCACTTCTGACACCAATGTGGCACAGCTGCTAAACATGGCGATCGCCAGCAAATAAATGACATGGAGTCGATGTGTGAGAAAACATACAATAAGGTTTGACTGCACGTCACTCTTAGAACTCACACACTGCCCACTGTGCCGGCTGCCCCAACTACTCATACAGCACACGGTAGCCCAATTAACACTGAACAATTCACATGACATTAATGTACAGCACAATAACCACACGATACATGCTAATTATGTGGAGGGCTGCTCTCGGCGGTGGTTTGGTTCTAGATCTGGTTTGATTCTAGATCTTCTTTTATCATATTCATTATATCCACATTGATCGTTACTGTCACATGTAGCACAATACAGAAGAACAATGCCAATATGGGCAGGATACTGACCCCAGAACACCTGGCTTTATGATCCAAAACTGTTAAAGCCAAACTGTGGAAAACTCCCCCAAGATGTACACAGTAACCGAGGCACTCAGATATGGAATTGTAACCTTGATGCATATTATTTTTTACACACTAAGGTGTACATGGTAGTTTGTTTTTCTTGTTTTTATTTGGTACATGCCTTAGCGATGGTAGCCTAATGGTTAGGGAAGTGCACTTGTAATCAAATGATTGCTGACAGCAAAATACCACCTGAGTACCTGAGCAAGGTACAGCCCCCCCTCCCCCCACAAGCACTGCTCTCTGGGTTCTGAATTAGCTGCCCCCTGCTATGTCATGATGTTACATATGGGCTAAATGCAGAGGATACATTTTGTTGTGCTGTGGTGTGTCAACAACGACAACATATCACTTGTCACTTCATAGCATATGTCACCATGAAGGAGGAAAAGTGCCTGGGAGCACAAACTTAATGGTCCAGTGAGCATCTCCCAGTGCTGCCCTCATGCAGCACTGGCACAGCTGTAGGCTGGATCATAAGCCCTTCAGTGATCAAAAGCCCTCCACACCACCTCCCACTGTAGCTCACGACATATACCTGCAGCCACCCCCACTATCATGCCTGCCAGTCCTCCTCATCCCTCTATCTCTGCCTCTCTGTCTCCCTCCTCTCCCTGACGGAAGCTGCCTTGTAATAATTTATGCACCTCTCCATGGTTACCCACTGGTGTCTTTAAACTCTATGGCTGGATCAGATTCTGGGCTCCCAGAAGCTCACAAGGATCACACATTTTACAGCCCCCTCCCCCTCTCCCTCTCCACACACTTGCGCGCGCACGCGCACACACACACACGCACACACAAAGTGTCTGCCTCATCTCGGTTCCCTTGGTCCTCCGCGGCAAACACGGTAACATCTGAAAACTCTGCCGCCCCGCACACGCCCCCCAGTGTGCGGGCGGCGTACGGCGTAATCTGTCCTATTGCCTGAGTAATCTGTCCTACTGAGTGTCCGACGCACTCCCGCCAAACCTTCTCTGCCGCGATATAAGTATTAACTGAAGAAAATATGATGGAGCAATACGATTCCACACGACGTAATGCAAAGGAGGAGGAATTGCACAGCAAACAATGCTGCGCTGCTCTCAGTGAGTCAGAAGGCGACCTCATGGGAGCGTACAGGTTCCGTACAAGTAAAGCTTTAGTATCAGAAGCCACGATCAAGCCATTTATTGCTAATTAACCTACATACCATAAATTTAACTTACAAAAGGCAGTACAATAGTTTTGAATAGTTTTAGAAACCTACCGGGCAACGATCTCGCTGTCAACTTTTACAATGCAGTATGGGTCACTGGTTCCGGAGCTATTTGAAAGAAAAAAGGAGAACTACATTAGGCGTTAAATCCATCTAGGGAAATACACGATATATTTTACAATTTACTACAAAATTCTTCGATTTACTTTCTTTGAGTTTACAGCTTTGCAGTTTACAATGGCTCATCTTACAAACATTACTCTGTTACATTACACTATATGTACACCAAGAAATAAAAAAAAAACCAAAACCTCACATTTATGTTCAAACCTAAATCTTATTCAGAGAGTTTTACAAACAAAGCATAAGCAATCAGTGCGTGCCTCAGTAAAGAATTTAAAATCAGGGTTCTAGGGAACCGTCAATTAGCGCCCATAACTGTATATGAATGCATTCAATATGACAGCTCTTCAGTTTTATTAAATGCTTTTATCGTTTCTACTTTACATCGTACAGTACTGACTGCAAATCACCGGTGCCAGCTTAATGGGTAAAGTTGCGATATTTCTAAAACTTACACATCCTTGGCAGGCAGATTCCGTCCTTCCACAATTCGAAAATAAAGAGACGTGTTTTTCGCCATTTTCGCCGCTTTTCTAGATTCTTAAAACGCTCGCTGTTAGCCTGTGTTCTTCAATATGATGCGCCTGGTTTCTGTCACATCCGACGCAAACCGGCATGTGCATCCATACCTCCGTTCTTAAATATCGCAGTAAGTACTTACGTTTGAAGCATACGCTTTTATTAACACATTAATACGATATGATATTTTATAGACAAGAGGAATATGTGACAGTCGCCCGAGGAGCTGCGGCTCTACATGACAACATCACCCCAAGCCCATGAACTCCTAGTGAACAACAAGCGGACTGAAATCAACACCGCCAATTTCTTGACACCGTCATACTTCTATAGCAAGACAGTCGTCTTAAAAGAAACCAACTGGGAATATAAAACTTGAAGATAAATATCAATGAAGAGAAAAAGCTGCTGCTCCGGTGCACATCAGTCTTTGGCTGAAATGACAGTCCCGAAAATGCCTCCGTGCAGCCGAGGAAGGTAGGGGGTGTGAATACCTCCCAGCTAATACTGGCTATCGATACAGTGGAGTTAGGGCGCCATCTGGCGTGGAGACGCATCCCTTACAAACTCACGTTCTCCCTGCGGAAGCCACTCCCCCTTCGTGTTTTTCATACGTTTACCATTCGTATGCATATTAATAATTTAAAATTACTACTTTTTGACATGTGAATTGTCACCAAATATTGTAGATTTTCATAAAACCATGTTAGTTAAGGTGATAAAGCCCACCGGCATGCAGGTGGACAGCACTGTCTTGGGTCTTCAGTCAGCTTAGCGCGTCGGTGTCGCAGACTTGAAGTTCTTTCTCAGCTCGTAGGTTGCTTTCCGAATTTCTTTTAATCGATCTGTAAGTCAGTCGGAGTTGTAATTATTTAATTGATTCCTTAAAGCAACTGCTTGGTTTTTATTGTAACTTCGTGTTCCTGATAAATCTCCCGCTGTGGTTAACACGCTACATCGCCCTCTCGTAATTCTGATTACAATATTTTAGTAATTCCTTGCAGCAACTAATTTGTATTGTGTTTCATTTTTTGAAGGAACTTTCCCGGGTTCATAAAAGATTATTACTGACCTGTGTGTGAGCTAAACTGTGTTTATAAATTAATGGAGACGTACTCCGGTGCCTATGGCGAGCAGACAGACTCGGCGAAGCAGCAGGAGAGACATTACTACCTCCTGTCTGAACTCCAGACGCTTGTAAAAGACTTGGCCAGGTGAAAGCGGATCGAGTTCACTGTGTTTTTCTGTAAATCAGCCATGGTTTTAATGTGCATAGATACGCAGTGTCAACGTGGCGTCTGTACCTGGTCAATATAAAACAGAACGGCAGCAGCTAGTAGTGCATGTGCACGATTTAAAAATATCTTTGTACGAAGTGCTGCCGTGAGGCTCTTTAGCTTAGTGTGTGTCGTGCCCCCCCAGCTCTTTCCAGCAGCGCCTGTCGCACACCACCCTGAGTGACCTGGCCCTTGCGCTCATCGATGGCACCGTGTACGAAATCGTCCACGGGCTGCTTGAGATCCAGCACCTAACGGAGAGGAACTTGTACAATCAAAGACAGAAGCTGCATAGCGAACACAGAGGTGGGTAGGAAGCCGAAAGTGTCATTGTTTAGCAAGCTGAGCTTGAGTCCCAATGAATAAATGTTACATTTATATAGTGCTTTTCAAAACACCCAAATTAATTTGCAGAATCAGTGGAGAGCCACTTCAACCACCACCACTGTGTAGCCCCCACCTGGATGATGTGACGGCAGCCTTTCTGTGCCAGTACGCTCACCATAGAGTAGCTATGCTGGTGAAGGGGCAGGAGGGAATTCACTAGGCAAAAATAGATGTTTAGGAGGCCAGATCTGAAAGGGCCACAGTGGGCAATTTTAGCCAGGACATCAGGGTAGCACTCTTACTCTTTGAAAGATGCCCATTGCACTGGGATCCACACCGACCACAGGATGGGCTTACCCAGTCACTGCATTGGGATGCACACAGACCACAGGATGGGCTACCCAGTCACTGCATTGGGATGCACACAGATCACAGGATGGGCTACCCAGTCACTGCATTGGGATCCACAAAGACCACAGGATGGGCTACCCAGTCACTACATTGGGATCCACACAGACTACAGGATGGGCTAATTTCTTGGCCACACGAGCGCCTCTGCCAGGAGCAACCCAGCTTTCCTAGTGGGTCTCCCACCCAAGTACTGGCCAGGCCCAAACCTACTTATATTCATTTGGATTATCTGGTCTCCACTGCACATCGTATGGCTTCTGACAGTCATCCGTCCGGATTCAGACCCTATCCTGGAAGCTTGCCAGTAGTATTGAAAAATTGTTTAGTGGTACACTGGTGGCTCATTTTCACATTACCCATCTTGCTCTCAGCAAGAGACAAACCAAAGGTCAGCCAACTGGAGCAGGTGTTCTGTAAGTCCTTGTCCTTGGGCCCAGTAATGATATGATTACTCTGACCCTATGAGCTACATGTCACCCCCTCCATACACACAGAGTGATATGATGAATTTATAAGCTTGAACAAACTTCTGAACATGAATTGGTACATGGTTGAAAAATAATCTGGTATCTTCAGAAGCATGCTGTAGATTAAATGTTTATATAGTTATTCGTGTTGTCTTCTTCAGTGCTATTGATTGGTTTTGCAGGTGTTTTTAAGCTACTTGTGATTTGCCATCTTCTTGTATCTGATTATCTCTGCAGTCCATCTCTTATTTGTGTATTGAATCAGATTGTTCTTTTTCCGTTTTATTTTTTCGAGCAGCTCTCAAACAGGAGCTTGTTCGGAAGCACAAGGAAGCACTACAGGCCTGCAAATCCCACAACCTGGCAGTTCTGAGGATGAACCAGCAGGCGGAGACAGAGGTCAGCAACTGGTTGTTGTGATTGTGGAACAAGGATGTAGGTAAAACACAGTGCCATCTATCTCTCTGTTGGGGTTTTTCCCTTCATTTCCAGTTACCTGAAGTATATTCTTATGCATGCACTTGTATTGGATACGCATGTGCATATTAAACAACCGCCGCCCCCAGAAGAACACCCTTATTCTGTATATTCAGAATCAGTATCTTCAGTTCAGCCAAATGTTGCTCATGTTTTTGGTTGATTCGAGCTTTTATGCTGGTCACGGATGTGTCTCTCTGCAGATGGACTGAGTGCCATTGCTCTCCACCCTGAATAAAATGCTGCACATTCACACGCTGTCCATTGACCATAATTAGCTTCCAAGATCATACAGTTTAACCCTCTCCACCCTACAGGCCTTGGAGCAGCGTGTGAAGGAGGAGCAAAGCATGATGGATGAGAAGATTGTAGTGGAGCTGGACCAGAAGGTGGTGGACCAGCAGACGACACTGGAGAAGGCAGGGGTTCCAGGCTTCTACCGGACCACCAACTCCCAGGTTCCTCCCAGCCACTTCACTCCCATGGAGCCTGGCAGACTGCACTCTCACTGTTACCCTCTGTATTATTTATGAGTTATGTGGGAGGAATGAGACACTGTCTCATACCTCTGGGACCAGTGTTCAGTTCACCCCAGGGATCTGTGTGTGGAGTTTGCATGTTCTCCCCACATTGTGGGGGCTACTCTCGCTCCCTCCCGCAATCCAAAAACATGCTGAGGCTAATTGTTGTTATATTGCCCATTGGTGTGCATGTGTGAGTGGATGGTGTGTGTGTGGGCCCTGAGTGAGTTGTTCCCTGCCTTGCACCTATAGCATCCAGGATAGGCTCTGGACCCCCATGGCCTTGCATAGAAGAAGTGGGTACAGAAGATGGATAGATGGATGAGATCGCGGTAAACTAGGATCAGTCCGCCAAGGCCTCTGCCTTATCTGCTGACTGCTGCCCAGTCCACATAGCACTTGGACCCTTATGACCCCTACTGCAGGTGGTTGCCTACAGGTCAACGGTTCCATGGGGCTCACTGGGACTTGGGCAGGCCGCCAGGAGGTCACCAGCAAGCTCTCCCCCAGGCTCTGGCTACAGGACAGGACACCGGGCTCCCTTTCCCAGCCGGGGTTTCTGGTTCCTTGTTTTTTCTTTTTCGTGAATCACTCTTAGTCTGGGTAGTAGGCTCAGCCTTAGAGAGAGGATGAGGGGCTCTGATATTCAGCCTTAGAGAGAGGGTGAGGAGCTCTGACAGTCAGGAGGGGCTCAAAGTAATGCCACTGCTCCTCCACATGGAAAGGAGCCAGGTGAGGTGGTTTTGGCATCAGTCTAGGATGCCTGCTGGATGCCTCCCTGGGAAGGTGCTCCAGGCATGTCCAATGGGAGAAGACCCTGGGGCAGACCTAGGACATGCTGGAGAGCTTACATAAGAACTATACAAATGAGAGGAGGCCATTCGGCCCATCAGGCTCGCTTGGGGAGAACTTAACTAATAGCTCACAGTTGTTAAAATCTTATCTAGCTATGATTTAAAGGAACCCAAGGATTCAGCTTGCACTACGTTATCAGGAAGACTGTTCCGTACTCTACACACTGCGTAAAGAAGTGCTTCCTTAAATCCAGTTTGAAATGTCCTCCCATCTCTGGGCTGGCCTGGGAACGCCTTGGTATTCCCCGGAGGAGCTGGAGGAGGTAGCTGGAGAGAGGGAGGTCTAGGCATCTCTGTGACCCAGACCTGTTAAGTTGCAGGAATTGGATGGATGGCGCGAATGAATGTGATACAGCAGTGAAACCAGTGGATTAAAAAGTTACTCCGTTCTGAAAGGTGTATATACTTACTGTGTGTGTGTGTGTGTGTGTGTGTGTGTGGGTGGGGGGGTTGCATAGTAGCTCACTGGCTGATGTAAACTGGGGTCTCCTCTCCTTGCTGTAGGAACTGACCATGCAGATGAACCTGCTGGAGCTGATTCTCAAGCTGCAGCAGAAGGAGTCTCAGTCTAGGAGCCTTTCCTGAGGGCAGCGTGCCTCCGCGGGAGGGGGGCCTTGGCCAAGCCTGCCACCTACACTCACGTCAGCATCACCCCGTGGTGTTCTGGTCTGGCACATGGCTTTTGGGTGAAGACGCCTCCTACCGCAAAACTGTGGAAAATCCCATCACAGTCGGCCTCTGAGGGGGACTTTTTGGAGGAAAAGCAGTTAGCAAAGAGTCTATTGAGCTAATGGGGGGTCCTGTCAGCACTGCTGAGCGCAAGAATCCTATTTCCTGTATTAACTTACCGTATGGTAGCATGAATGTTGGTTTGTGTGTATGACACACTGACGTACGTCACATTAGTCTGCTTTTTTTCTGTAATCTTGAGCTGCAACTAAAATTGCTTTATGAAAATAAGAGCCTCTGTTGCCCCATTTCCAAAATGTGTGAAAATCTGATGGTAAATAAACCTGTTAATAATTCTGTTAATCTGTAGCGGGTTTTGGTGTGTCACATTGTGAAGGAAAGCCATGTAAAAACCAGCATTAACTCCAATGTTTGCTTACCAACCAAATTCAGAGCCTTTCTTAATGATATCTCTTCTGATACTGGGTTCCTGTTTATTTTAGATCAGCCGTCTTTCCATATAGCAGTTACATGTATAACAGAATTGGATCATTGCAGTGGGCTATAATCGTTAGAAGAATTTTTACAAAATTCCTGGGACCTGTGCCCTTTGGAGTCTGACTAAATAGGATTGTCCCCTTAATCCAGGGGTGGCCAGTCTTAACAACAGAAGGCCGGTGTGTGTGTGTGGATTTCTGAGATAACCTTTAGGTCAGCTGTTCAAACCCAGGCACGAGGGGTCTTAACACAATCAGTCCTCTAATTTGGGCATTGCAGTGAAATCTGACACACAGCTGCCTTTTTGGATAAGATTGCTCACTCTTGCCTCAGTATGTCACCAGGTAAAACTTGGTTTAATTCAAATTTCATATGAAATGGGGATGGTGCTTACTGCCCCTAAACATGCAGATCATCAATAGAAACAGGACACCAGATTTGCCTAAACTTAGTGGGACAGTCTAATATTCCAACACAATGAGTAATACATCCAATAATGATCCACTGTACTACCAGTCCACTATACTATTTTAGCAAAGAGCAGGCAGAAGCAGTTTTGTAGGACCTGACTAACTGTTGAGCAGCATGGAGCTGAAAGGAGAAGCTGGTGTGAATGGAGATGTTGCTATTTGGCATCTAAACGAAGATCAGGAATGGTGCACAGAAAAGCTGAGCAGAACCTGGCAGGGTAATGTGCCGGGCACTTTGAACTTGAGGTCAAAACTCACCATTATTTCCCCCTGAATTCCAACTGGGATCTATGGAATGTTCTGTTACAACCAGCTTTTTTAAAAGAATGTTTTTCTGGGCTGAATATTTGAATTGAACTTATAAACGAATAGTTATGCCCTTGGGTGCTTGGCGGTCAATACAGTGTCCCAAGAATGGCCACGGTGTACGCTTATTTTAGAGCTAGACGATACGAAGCACATGCGTGCTGGTTGTTTTTAGTGAGACATTTCTTGATCAGAAAGGAAATTTTAAACATGACAGAAGAGACAGGGTGCTTCAGTAAGGTGAGATGTTCTGTCGAGTTAGGCTACCGTGGTGCTAATCGATAGCTGTAACCCTAACTCACCAAAAAATCCCAAAACCCTTACCTTAACCCTAACCCCTAAAACCTAACCTTAATTCCAAGACAGTGGAACTGCACATGCGCGGAAAGGCTCGATAGTACGTCTCAATAGGTAGCTCAACTCGTTAGAACATGAGATACTCATTATTTTCACTTTACTGCACAGAAAGTGTGCAGTATTACTGTGAAAAGCCATGCCCAGGTCGGAGACACACTATGGCGTTTGTTTTTGTATTTTTATGTAGTAAAATTGGAAGTTTGTAGTTTTACAGAGTAACTCAAAAGTAAATTAATAAGTAGTGTTATTATGTTTCAGAAGGATTAACATAAGAAAAAGCGTCCAGGTACAATTTAAAGAAGTAATTGGTAACTTTAGTATTTTTTTTAGTAATCACCCCAAAACTAGTTATGGCAAATTGATTCCTGGCCCGTTGGAAAAGCTTGACAGACTATCTGAGTGTACCCTGCCCGTTCGGTGTTATACAGGAGAGAGCCGCACTGCACTGCCTGTCACACCTCACTTCCTCTTCATGGATACTCTGGTTCCTCCTATAGTGCAAAAACACAAGATTCAGGTAGTTTCTAGAATTGCCCCTCGAGTGGCCTGCGATTGGCTGTCCACCAGGGGCCCGGAACTCTATGTGAGACATGAAATGACGACTCACTCAAAGGGGGCGCTGTTGATCAGCGGCTAACCTTCTATGTCTGTAATCGGTTTGAGCCCCAGGCTCAGTATAATAGTTCGCTGAAGTCTATGGGCTCCCGAACGAGACACTCTAATGTGACCATCCCAAGCTTGCTCTCACCTGTATATATGTGTCTGTGTGTCTCACAGAGAACAAGCTGTAGGCAAAAAGACCATTTCCCCAGGGGGATTACTAAAACGTCACTATTATATTCTAATAGTAAAAGCTTAAGCACGCGAGGGATGCAGTGTTATACATTTATCTAAATGAACTGATGAAGTAATCTGCATTTAATATCGTTGATGAGAAATCCTAACATGAAGCGTTTAACAGACACTCAGGATTGGGATTAAGGTTATCCCGAAGCGGGGTCCCTGCAGCTTTAAGAGCGGCTACGCACCCCACCCTCCGTGGATCCTCTACACACCGGAGCGCCGCTCATCCGCCTCGCAGCGCAGCCGGACCGGCAACAGCGGTATCTGTCTCCTGGGTGGAAAGGTAGTGTCCCCGTTTCCCCGCTTAATACTACCGGTGGACCTTATCAAATGTACCAATGCGTTCTTTTCTTATATTGTAATAGGCTTAAATGAACTAGAAGGACGATGCTTTTTTTGCCAAGGATTTCACAGCCGCACAATCGTATCTCTCCTTACATTACGAAAGCAGAGATATCATTTAAATACCGCAAAATATCGATGAAAACATGTCAAAACATAATATTTGGAATGATGCGGTATTTCTCCTTAGGAATAGTACAGACGGTGTTTCGTCGGCACAGCAGGCGTTTCCATTTTGTTTTAAATTATAAATGATGCCGTTTTAAATAGCATAAATATTCAGTTCACCCACAGTGCCTCTTCCGTTTATTTTCTTATTACGCACTGGGAAAAGCAGGTGATTTTTAACCTTAATTACCGGCTGGTGTTTGGGGAGGGGGGATAATTACGTAATCGTGGCGTGTCTTCGTGGTGCTGCGAGCGCGGGGAGTGAGACGAGGCGGTGCGGCGCGCGGAGCGTCCTGTCCGGTGCAGCGCGGTCCTCCATCTACACTGCTGTCCAGCCAAGGGGATGGATACACACTCTGCTTTAGTGCTAGTCATTTTGGCAATTTGGAAAAATTGAAAAAAACTAAAGTAGGATTATTGAATTCGCATATTGGTTTTTGATACGTGGACAAATGTAAAATATTTAGCAGTACCTCTTAAAATATTGCTACTAATACACCCGAATTGATACCGCTGAGGCGGCAACCAGCACAGATGCTCCGAGTCACGACCGCCGCTCCACAGTCACTTCCATGTCGTTTTGGTAAATAAGAATCTGGCAAACTAAACAGGTGCAAAATGTTGTTTCAAAAGCAAGCAGACCTTAACAGTTTGGGAACGGGTTTATACTTGTGCTGACCAAAACAGCTGTTCACCCTGGCCAGACAGGTCAAGATCTTTGGATAATGATATCTCTCCCTATCAGCCACGTGGCCTATGAGTGGTGACCCACCTACATCACACAGGTGGTGGCTGCACTAGTACAGTGGAGCAGCGAGTTCCTCCTAATAAACTAAGCAGGATCACGTTTCGTGATCATTAAACTTCTCCAATAATCATCTTCAGTACAGATGCCATTGTTCCTCCTTCTCTTGCTCAAAATCACATTAAAGAGGGAGCTGTTACCTGACCTGTACTACGAAGCGGGGTTACTGGCTTATCGGGGTAACTTGCTGGATTTAAGGTACCACAGTTTAAATTGACTTTATATTCGCTCACTTACATTTTGCCCAGACTACCTTAAATCCGACAAGTTACCCCTTTAAGTCATTAATCCTGCTTCGTAGTACAGGCCACAGGTCCCTGGAAGCGAGATCTAGTTAGACAGAGAAATTGGAAGGTGGTTAGAATTGCACTGCCAGTAACTGCTGATGGGCACTTGAGATTATTCATCTGTGGAACACAGTAGCGCTCTGTGAATCAGATATGTGTTCAGGCCTTCTCTGTGGTGTGGTTAACTGGTGGGTAGCAAGAATGGAAAGACGTTGAGCTGTGTTGTTGTGTCCTGGTTTACCATAGGCTCCCTTGAATCCTCTTGTCAGTTCATAAGAGCTCAGGCTAGAGATGCTAATGCAACAAATAAAAATTACCTTCACAAGTCTGTGATATGTATGACAAAAACAAAGTTGGTTATTTTGTTTCTTGCCAGACACTTTTATCCAAAGTCGGTTTGATAGTTCAATGAATCACATCAGTATTTGTTCAGGGGACAGTTTTAAAGTCCAGAGGCCATTTGAACCCCTGCAGCTCCCTGTTGTTGGCTTACACTGTCGGTGTGTCACAGGTGCCGTGTCCCCTCAGGTGGGGAATGTGTGTGGCGTGACGCCTCGTCTGAAAGCTGCTCCTCATCTCGCATCTCTGTCCCACTGAGGGCCTGCCAGTCCAGGGCACCATCGCCATGGCTACACACACCCCAGGCTGCGCGCCAGCCGTGCGACTCTGTCAGAAGCTCAACCGGCGCAAGACGCTGGAAGCGGACATGATGGCGACGTCGCTGAAGCGCTGCCTCTCCACGCTGGACCTGGCGCTGCTGGGGGTGGGCGGCATGGTGGGCTCGGGGCTTTACGTATTGACGGGCACCGTCGCCAAAGAGACGGCCGGCCCGGCCGTGGTGCTGTCCTTCCTCATCGCCGGGGTGGCATCGCTCATGGCCGCCCTGTGCTACGCTGAGTTTGGTGCCCGCGTGCCCAAGACTGGCTCTGCATACATGTTCACCTATGTGTCCGTGGGAGAGATCTGGGCCTTCCTCATCGGCTGGAACGTCATCTTAGAGTACATGATAGGTGGAGCTGCTGTGGCCCGTGCCTGGAGCGGCTACCTGGACTCCGTCTTCAACCATGCCATCCAGAATTTCACGGAGACCCACATCATGCAGTGGAACGTGCCCTTCATTGCCCACTACCCCGATCTACTGGCTGCCGCCATCCTGCTGCTGGCCACCATCTTCATCTCCTTCGGCGTGCGTGTGTCCTCCTGGCTGAACCACATCTTCTCCACCATCAGCATATGCGTCATCGTCTTCATTCTCATCTTCGGCTTCATGCTGGCCGAGCCTGCAAACTGGAGCCAGAAGGAGGGTGGCTTCGCCCCCTTCGGCCTGTCTGGCATCATGGCGGGCACAGCCACTTGCTTCTATGCCTTCGTCGGATTTGATGTGATTGCCGCCTCCAGCGAGGAAGCCAAGAACCCGCAGCGAGCCGTGCCAGTGGCCACCGCCATCTCCCTGGCCCTGGCGGCCAGTGCCTACATCCTGGTGTCCACCGTGCTCACGCTCTTGGTACCCTGGCATACGCTGGACCCCAACTCTGCCCTATCTGATGCTTTTTTCCGGCGTGGATACAGCTGGGCTGGTTTCATTGTGGCCATTGGCTCCATCTGTGGTGAGGGTTTGTGTACCTGTCTGCCTGCCCTCTCTCTCCTCCTCTGTCTGCCTGCCTGCCCTCTCTCTCCTCCTCTGTCTGCCTGCCTGCCCTCTCTCTCCTCCTCTGTCTGCCTGCCTGCCCTCTCTCTCCTCCTCTGTCTGCCTGCCTGCTTGCCCTCTCTCCCCTTCTCTCTGCTTGTTTGCCTGCTATCCACCCCCCCCCCCGCAATGTTTACTGTAATGCCTTCTTGACGAGGCACTGATATGCACAACTTCTCTTCCTCTCCTCCCTTCAGCGATGAACACCGTCCTGCTCAGTAACCTTTTCTCACTGCCCCGGATAGTATATGCCATGGCGGAGGATGGCCTATTCTTCTCCGTCTTCTCCAGAGTGAACCCTGTCACCAAGGTCCCCGTCATCGCTATCCAGGTCTTCGGCTGCCTCATGGCCCTGATGGCCCTCATCTTTGACCTGGAGGCTCTGGTGCAGTTCCTGTCTATCGGCACTCTGCTGGCCTATACCTTTGTGGCGGCTAGCATCATCGTGCTCCGCTTCCAGCCCGAGAAGGCAGCCTCTAGGTCTGGCTCCTCCAATGCCCGGCAGGAGCCATCACCCACCGAATTGGAGCCCCAGACCATGGCTCAGGAGAGTGGTGAGCTGAAGGAGTACGAGTCCTTCTCTGACAAGCTACAGCTGGTAGAGCAGGAGAAGCAGAGCCGCGAGCGCCGGGCTGCGGGCCAGCTGAAGGCCCGCTGGGAACCCTACCTGGGCCATGTGCTGGGTGACTGCGAGCCTGGAGAAGTGGTGGCCTTCTCTGTGCTGGCACTTATGGTCAGTGGCCTCTCGCTATGTGCCGTGCTGGTGTTCGGCAGCAACGCGCTGCAATTGCCCCTGTGGAGCATCTCACTGCTGGTGCTTGTGTTTGGCCTGGCCTTCCTGCTCAGCCTGGCCCTCATCTGGGTCCATGAACAGCAGGCCAACACCAAGACCTTCCAGGTGAGCGCAAGGCCCCCAATATGGTCTGTGCTTCCAAATGTACGTGCTTGACACACCCATGCATATGTGCATACATGATCACAGACAGACATGGACAAGCACATGCATAAATGTGGTATGTGCAGTAACACCTACAGAGACCATATATATACCCTATACTTACGGTTAGGGGAGCCTTCATGGAATACATAAGCAGACACTCATGGATAAGGGAGCCTGCATTGAACATGTATGCAGACATGAACACATACGGGAGTCCCCACATGACACGTACCCTGACAAGCACGGATAGGGGAGCCTGCATTGAATACATGCAGGCATGCACAGATAGGGGAGCTCACACTGGACACAGATGCAGACAAACGTGGATAGAGGAGCCTGCATGGAACATGCATGAAAACACACGTGGATAGAGAAGCCCCCATGTGACATGCATGCAGACATGCACGGATTGGGAAGCCCACACAGGACACGTTGAAAGACATGTAAGGATAGGGGGCTCCCACAACATGCATATGCACAGATGTATGGATTGGGGAGCCCACATGGGACACAAATGCACAGAAACAGGAGCCCACATGGGAAACATATACATACATGTAATTAGAACAGGACCATTTTTACCTCTATTACTGCCAGATAAATGGACTGTGCCTAAAAACAGCTGTGATGATATCAGACGAGCCCAGGGGGCAGGTGAGGTGTCGCTTGGGCTATCTGCCTGGCTATTCCCCTGCCCCAGCACACTGGCTCTCCTCTCCCCCGTTCAGGTGCCCTTGGTGCCCTTCATCCCAGGCACCAGTATCCTGCTCAACGTCTTCCTCATGCTCAAGCTCAGCCCCCTTACATGGGTGCGCTTCATCATCTGGCTTGTTGCAGGTAAGGTACCCCTGCTGGCGAGCCACGTGCATAACACTGAGAGGCTTTTTCACAGCATGGCCATTCGGTTCACCTGTAGCTCAAGCAGTTTATATGATGGACTGGTGTCCTGTCCTTGGTGCCCCCTGCCCTATGCCCTGTGATGGACTGGAGTGCCACCATTGGTGCCCCCTGCATTGTGATGGATTGGTATCCCATCCTCGGTGCCCCTTGCCCTGTGATGGACTGGAGTGCCACCCTTGGTGCCCCCTGCATGGAATAGTACCAGTGTTCCCAGTTGATGCAGCTTGTGGGCCTGTGACTTTTAACTGCATTTCTGTTTGGTGGATGTCTGTTCTTTGGAGGTCTGTCAGTCTTTCTTTCACGAGGCCTGCATGATTAAGGCAGATTAGCTGGGTTTTAGCCATAGTGTTGGAACGGCACTGTCTTTAGGGTGAAATCGGGCCGGACAGGAATCCCCAACCATAAAGATGAGTGCCTGAGTGAGTTAGGGAATTTTTAAGCATTTCACTCATTTGCCTAAATCCAGCATCCAGTGTGTCTGTCTGTGTCTCTGTTAGTGTCCCTGTGTCTTTGTGTCCCTCTCTTTAACCCAGCATGCGTGTCTCCCTGCAGGCCTGACTGTATACTTTGGCTACGGGATGTGGCACAGTAAAGAGGGCCAGCGGGAGCGCCCCCCACAGGACCTGGCAACACGCTACGTGGTCCTGCCCAGTGGCAGCCTGGTGGAGACCGTGCAGACGGTGCAGCCTGATGCCCAGGGTGAGGCCCCGCCCCAGAACACACCCATGGCCACACCTACTGCCACGCCCACCACTGAGGACCAGAATGCCAAGAGATGATGTGTCATGGAAGCCAACTCCAGCCCCTGTCTGCCTTTCCTTGCTTTTAAGTCCCTCTCCACACCCCCCATCCCCCTCAGATGGACCATGGGATGGGAGTGGATCCCTGGTTCCGTTTCGCTTGGTGTCCGGCCCATGGGATGAGGTGTTGCAGGTCTCTGCGCTCTGGGCACTCTAATTGCTCTGGGGGGGGGGGGTCCCGCAGCTGTTGCCCCCTGATCTGATCAGTTGCCTTTTTTCCTTTTTATATCTGTCTTCTTGGCACATAAATAAGCAGGTGGTGATAAGCTATTGGTGAATGATGTAACTGCCATTAGCATTGGCTAGTCCACTGCTTCAATGGACAGTCCGCTTTTTTTATGTCATATATATATATATATATATATATATATAGCATTTTATTCATTTGTCACATTCACTTACGATGATGGGAGAACTGAAAATGACCAACCATGTAGTCCAAATGAGTTATAATGTAGTTAAGGGACCAGTCCTACATAATACACCTTTGGCTGTGGGTATGCAGAACAGCTACTGCACAGTGCATTATGGGATACAGGCACACATACCGTAATCATCTTTGGTGTTACAGTTATAGGCTTTGTGGGTCATGGCTGGGGTTCTTGTACTCATCTCCTTTTCTGTATTTTCAAATAGTTGGTCAATTTCTGTTCAGCCAAAGAATTTAACATTGTATGTGTTTTGTGCGTACTGTGAAGTTCAGTGAAACGCCCCCCACCACAGAACAGGAACAGCACATTTTTAAATCATTTGTGACCACTGAGTGTTTTGCATCACTGTAGTATTGTGTATGGGGACCACAATCCAGCGCTGAGTGAAGCCTAGTTCATACTTTACTTTTTCCACCTGGGCTTTTGTGCACTCCTGGGCTGGAGACTGTCGTCCGTGCAGGAGCTTGTGTTCATAACATGGATGTGAATGGGTGTACTCGGTGCATGCTTAATGAAATAATTTCTCCAGACCAGCAGAAGACAGATGTCTTGGTCTGAATCAAGCTTACGCAAAATCAGGCAGAGAAAATGTTCATAACAGCAAGTTTTAAGTCTTGTCGGGGTTTTTAAAACGATAAAAACGTCACATTTTTTGTAAAACAATTCACGTCAGCTTTGTCTCACAAACAATGTAAACAGTAAATATGTTTAGTATTTACTATTTACCTCTGCCCAATCACATTTCCCATTGAAACTACTATTCGAGTCTTGTGATAAAATATGATTTTTGGGTAAAACTCAAGACGTAGGTAGTAATCAAGACATAGGTGGAATATATCATTAATCTTGAACAAATACAAATGAGACAAGGTTTCCAGAACTCTTGATGTTTGTTTTGAACAGAACAAATTGAACGAACTTTGGATAAAGTTTACATGAATGCCACCTACTGGATATACCTAGTCAATTATGCGCAGTCGATGCACATGGATTCCACTAGATGTGGGCAACCTGTGCAGCAACCTCAGCCAACCCCTGATGATGAAATTTACATCACCTCCCACTTGCATGACAAGTGCACATGGAAAAATTAAGTATGAGCTGGTCTTCAAGCAAGGTGAAACGTTTGAGTCGTATGTGTAGCCTGGTGTCCTGTCTATCCCACAATGCCCCGTCACTCTGGGATATCATAGCGTGCGTAGAACCTTCACCAATGCCCCTCACATGCTTTTGAAAATACATATATATGTATGAGAATAGTCTCTTTTCTATTTTTCTTCTGCTTTGAATGTATTTATTTCCAGCCACTTATCCTGGACAGTTGGGCTGTGCGATATGAAGCATCAGGGCTGCACACTTACTTTTAAGTGGTAGCTCAAGCAGTTTATATGCACTGAACATTCATGTAGACATGCATGGATAGGGAAGCTCCCATGGGAAAACGCATCCAGACACGCACAGATGGGGGAGCCCACACGGAACACACATGCAGACACGCACAGGTGGGGGAGCCCACACGGAACACGCACAGGTGAGGGAGCCCACACGGGACACGCATGCAGACACGCACAGGTGGGGGAGCCCACACGGAACACGCACAGGTGAGGGAGCCCACATGGGACATGCATGCAGACACGCACAGGTGGGGGAGCCCACACGGGACACGCATGCAGATATGCACAGGTGGGGGAGCCCACACGGGACACGCATGCAGACACGCACAGGTGGGGGAGCCCACACGGGACTCGCATGCAGACACGCAATGATGGGGGAGCCCACACGGGACACGCATGCAGACACGCACAGATGGGGGAGCCCACACGGGACACGCATGCAGACACGCACAGATGGGGGAGCCCACATGGGACACGCATGCAGACACGCACAGATTGGGGAGCCCACATGGGACACGCATACAGACACGCACAGATGGGGGAGCCCACATGGGACACAAGTGGGGGCTTCCTTTGCAGCCTTGATGGTGTCTGTGCTGGAACGGCAAAAATTTCAGTAGCAAAAATAGCTTATTCATTAGCATGTAGACGACTATAGCAAAAAGATATCTTTTTTTATTCACATTAAAAAGGGTTTCCAGCCCGAAATGGTTCAAAAGCTACAAAAATGCACACAGGCAAACTGCCTGTTTGATCAATACTTCAGCATTTTAATTGTGACGATTACTTACTGCACCATGCTTAAAAAGTAGAGATGGGTTGGTCAGTAGCCCAGCTAGTCTCACCACTATTTGAACGCGATGCTCTGGAGCCTCACCTGAAACCACATCGTCACATGATCTTTGGAAACGAAGCTTCGTTTCTCACCAACACGTCATGCACGTCTCAGATGAGATGCCTTCACCCTGCCCCATAGGGATCATGTTAACTGCTGTGCCGTACAGCCATGGGTTAACACTACCTGAACACGCTTTTACAGTGTCGATTTAGATTATTTTAAAGATTTACAATAATTATTTACATGCACAATGATTCATCAGTGGTTGTTGCTATTGTTACATTTTGCTCCATACAGACTTGTCTGTGCGCGTGATACCTATGCCACAATGCCAGTATCCAATCCATCTAATAGGTCTGGTTCGGTGCCATTACTGATGCGATATTCGGATCGGTGCATCTCTAGGATTAACATCACCAGTGAGCGTGGCTGTCTGATAACTTCCTGATGAGTCCTTGGACAGAATATATGCACTCTTGGGTTTTAGCCTATACATGTGTGAAAACTGACAAATTGATCCCAAACTAGTCCAAATTTTGTTCACCTGCCCAGAGCAAAATTTAATTCAGAAATGTCCAACTGGGCAGGAACTCACTAAATCTAGCAACGCTGATGTCAGTAACCAATTCATACCACCTGCCTGATTTGTGCCTTGCACGTCTGCGCATATGCAGCATTTGGAGCTGTTTCGAGCTGTTCACTCTGCCATTTTACGGCAAACCATATTTACAGCGAACTAGAGTGACTGCTTCATCGTTTAGAGAGATCTGATGGTGACTGAAAAAAAATCTTTATTTGCTTGTGATTTTAAGCATTCACTATTTGTTTTATTTCAGAACTCACGCTGGTTGTCTATATCCAGTTTTTGGATCATCACTATTACCTACATATGTAAAATATAGTTTTATATTTCCGTGAATTGAAATTGCTTATATTCAGTAACACTGTATTTTGGTATACTTCTAGTTTTGGTTCACTGTGAAAATATATTTTGCGTTTGTTTCAGCCATATTAATATCACTCCACATCAGGGGTATTGGAAAAATAAATTGGCAAAATAACACATTTTAGTTGTTTGTCCTTTTGGCATAATCTACTGATTTGGCTGCAGCATAAACAGTGGCATCCGTCAGGGACATACGGTCATTCCACCATGACTGGGGTACCTAAGCAGACCCATAAACACTTGGACACGAGTGCAGGTACCTTACGGAACTTTTATTAAATAGAACACAAAGAATCTGCACCCAGAATATCTGGCTGAATATCCCATTCTGGGCTGGTGGAGATCGCTCACACGCAGTCCTTAAAGTGAACCGGGTGTTGTGAAAAGAAATGCTAAGAAATCAGGCTGGGTCGTGAAACAAAGTGGCACAAATAGGGCACCATCGTAAAATGTAAGTTTAATGTTACACATGCGCAGACATGCAAGGTGTAAATGGGGCAGCCGGCACAGTCCGTACTTTGCAAATTCTCTGCAAACTAACCCCTGCAACAGACTCGCCACTAATCTTCTAAGTGATTTCTGTTTACCTTTTTATCCTTTTTATGTTTTATACATCAGTATTTGATATTTTCTTACATGCTTCATTGAAAATATGCACAAATATTCTAAATAAAAGCAGAAAATAATTAAAATTAAATAAGCACATTTTATTTGTCAAGCATATGATTCAAAATGTGATAAGAAATATGTGATACATATCATGATTGGGATATGAGATTCTGTCCATATCGCGCAGCCCTACTGGACGGGGGGGTGGGGGCACCGCTTATTTACTCTCGTCCTCATTGTCATACTTGATGCTGTTCTGCTGTTTTCTGAGTTTCGCAGTGCATCTACCCTCAGGAATTGTAACCCTCAGTTTGCTATCAAACAGCCGGACATTTCTGCCGTGGCGTCTGGCTGATGTACTCGTCGTCACGAATGAGGCCCTCTCCCCCAGGAGTCCATGTAAGATCCTGAAAGGCCTCATACAGACACAGGGCTTCTTTCTTTCTTTGCTCTCTAAGCCAGGGAGGGGTCAGGTTCTGCTCGTCACGTGTCACATGTCACTAGAGCAGTCCCCGGCAGTCCTGCGGACAGAGCCACACACCTTCACTGTTGTGGGTATTCAGCCGTTGGCCTGCGTGTGCCTGCATGCCTTACACAAAGCGGCTCAGGCTGCAGAAGGCCAGGCAGCGTGCTGGTGGACATCTGGGTGTGGTGTGGGGGCCGCCGGGCAACAGTGAATGTGAAGTGGTCTTCGGTGTTACATTGCTGCCAAAGTCTCTCTACACTTTCACTGGGCTCTCAGTAGTAAGGCTTGGGACTATGGGCATGACACTTGAGACCGTGCACCACACTTGGTGTGTGTGTATGTGTGTGTAGGAAGGGGCAGGATGGCTGCCCTATAACACAGCAGGGGGCAGGAGACTGTAACAGTGGCAGTTAGTTCTCATCAGACTTATGTTGACTGTGTGACACCGTTGCTTGGAGGCGATTAAGAATTAACAATCATAATTTACCTTATTTCTAAGTGTCACACACATTATTAATTTGTTTATAATTACAGCAAACAGTAGTGAAGATAAAAATATGGAACATCAGGCTGAATAAGCCCAAACAATTATGGCTAGAGCAGAAGCCATACCAGAACACCCAGGATCAAGGCTGACAGCTACTGATTGAATGTCAGTTATGTCTGTGTAAGGGCTGAAATGGTGTACTGAAATAGAGGGCTGAAATGCTGTACTGAAAAAGAGGACTGAAATGCTGTACTGAAATAGAGGGTTGAAATGGTGTACTGGAATTAGATACATCAGCTGAGCGAGATGATGAGCTGAGACTTCAAGGTTTTGATCCCCAGGTCAGTTGCTGCTCACTGATTCCTGAAGTGGGCCCAGTAGAAATGCTCTGTATGTTCTCCCACATGCTCATTCCCCAATGTTCCCTTGCAGCTACGTTTTTGCTGCCTCCCCCCCACCCCAATCGGTTATACTTCCTGTATGTAAACATATGACACCAAGTGACCAATGGCCTTAAAGACATTGTAATCAGCACAAATGTGTTCCACAGCCTGTGAAAGAAGAGAGCTTGGCACCTTCTGTGATTTATTAGAATACATTCAGCTTTGTGATTCTCTGCTTGGTTTATTTCATATCACAGGTTTAAGGTCAGTGCGTTGTTCTGGGTTATATGCTCAAAGGACCAAATGAAAGAAAGAAGGATTTTGTTTATTTTTGCACAGCACACTAATGCAAATAAAGTCCTCCCTTCCTCTTTGTATGGCTCTGTAATGGTGAGCCCAATCTGTTACACAAAAGCTGTTCTTTCTCGTTGCTGATAAAGCCATCAGTCTGCCATCTTTCTCTGTCCTATGCCCAGTGCTCATGTATCACTGAGAGCTGAATCGCCAGCGCTCAAAACCTCAGTGCTGTTGGCACGATCCCGCTTCCCATTGTCTTTATTGTCACTCTTTCAGTAAGAGAGTGTAATATTTGGTGATAAATAAATGTTTCAAAGCAACACGTTGTAGCTCTTATTTTTTCACTTTTGTTAAGGTTTTGTTAAACTGTAAAATTCAGGCACAGGGGCAAGGCATAGTGCAGGCTGGGAAGAAAGTGGATGATCCACTGGTGGCTCAGGGAACATGTGGGTTTATTAACAGAACTGAAAACACGAGGAACATAACAAAACGGACCACGAGGTGTCAATAAGAAAATAGGGAAAAACAAAGACTAACTACAAAAATCAGGGCAACAAGGAACAGGCAGGTGAGGAACAAAATACAAAAATTGATCAACTCAGGGAAACTTCTAACATTCTCAAACACTTACTGAAAAGGACATGAAATACAACTGACATACAACAATGACCCACTAGGGCAGGGGTCACCAACCTTTTTGAAACAGAGCTGCTTCACAGGTACGGAGGCATACTAAGGGCTACCATTTTGAAACGCCCTCCTAAACTTATCTAAACTTCATGTATAATAAACATGTTTTAAATGCTTTTTTTAAAAGTCCTTTTCAAATCTATATAAATGCAAATGAGATTAAAGAAGAATAGCAGCATGATAAAATTTTAAACATTTTTCAGTGGTGAGTTGTGTTATTTTTAGAACAGGTCTACGGGCAATTCATGTGGTCCTTGGGGGCATCCTGGTGCCCACAGACACCATGTAGGTGACCCCTGCGCTTAGGGAACTGAACTAAGGCAGGAACTTAAATACAGAGGGATAAAAAGAGTAATGCAGGACAGGTGAGAACAATTAATGAGGGCTGGTAAACAGGCAACAGGTGAAACTGATAAGTTAAAACATTAAACTCAAACTAGGAAACAGAAGCTAACACTAAGGGAATAACAGACAGGTAAAACAACCACAGGCACAAAGCAACCAAAACCGAATACAAATCACAAAAACACAGGAACTAGAAAACTGACACAAATGAAGCACTAGGGAACATAATTTACAAAAATAGAAAAACAGAGGAGGTGGGATTTGAACACACAGCTGAGGGGTTTACTGGTAGTTGCATAGTCAGCTCACTGAGCAATACAACCATCTGGGGAGCCAGGTAAACACACTGACGATTTTCACAATGGGAGAGAACAGGATGGCCAGGGACATCTGCTGGCCAAACAGGGAGGAGACATGAAAGACTCGGACAGACGGGTGCTGACCCTGACAAAAACTAGATATGCTTTTTATGTTGTGGTAGTTTACACTTCAGTTGATTGTCCTGTCTGCCCGGATATTACTGGAACTGAGAGGCACTGTTCACACCTTGTATTAATACACGTCCTGATCCGATCACAAGCAGATGGCCCTAAATATGTCCATTCACACTGTCCCATTAGTGTGTCCTTTTATTTTTAAATAATTAAAGGTATTATATGTCTTCTACATCTAATCTTTAAACTGCATTTTGTAATAACTTTGTAATTTTCATTAGACAGTCATAGGGGCAGCATGGTGGTGCAGTGGTTAGCACTGTTGCCTCACACCTCTGGGACCCGGGTTCTGGTCTCATGTGTGTGG
>JABFEA020000043.1:501159-513147 GCA_019775915.2 Cyphomyrus plagiostoma
TATTTATGTATTTTTTTATTTAATGCATTTGCACTTAATTTGATTTATATTCATTTATTGTATGATGAGTCCTTGATATCATATGTTGCATGTTCACACATAACACACATAAACAATCAAATTTTTGGAAAAGAATGGATGGATTTATAGCGTTTTGAAAAAAAAAACTTTGAATTTATAATCAACAATACTGTTGTTTTATTTAATAATCATTGTTCAACATGTTCAGACTGAGCCAACAAACCATTTTAACAGGAGAAATTAAATATTAACAAAATGTGTGGGTCTAGGTAAAAAATGTAATTTTCCTGAAAACTATCAAAATGGATTTATGCCATATATATATATATATGACTGGAGTAATGTGGCTTTCACACACAATGCGCCAACGGCACCTGTACGCTTTGTGCCACTGTCTTATTGCGCTGTCCTGCATGGGCGTCGATAGGCCATTTTTAGGGGGGTTTAGCCCCCTAACATTTGTACTCAGCCCCCCTAAAAATTCCCCGTAAACTTTACACAAATTGGTGAATGCCCACATCCCCTTTAAATTTCATATGAAAACGGGAGAACGGCGGCAGACTTCGGCTCCGCCCCGTCTTTCAGCGCGGTCTTCAACTGAAGCATCACAAGACTGCGGCATCACAGAGCGAGGATTAAGCCAAGGTGTGTGTTTTTCGATAAATTATTATATCTGCATCAGTGCAGTCCTTTTTTATAAATACAGTTTACAAAAATGTCAAAATTTTCGCTGTGTTACGTCATCACACCAGCTGTTTCCTCTAGCGAAAAAGGTTTGTACTAGAAATGCAACAATAAAATTTTGTGTTTATACAGTAAACAGTGCGCGTGTGTGTGATCAGGAAGACTCATTTGAGTACTGATTCTGAACAAGCCAAACATGTGTTAAACATCTATCTATGGGGGCTGAGCCCCCCTTAAATGAAAAGTCCTAGAAACGCCCCTGCTGTCCTGTAATGACTGCGCGCATGTATAAAAGCCTATAAAGTAAATATTGTCGCTCTATGCAGCTTTTCTAGTTCTGTGTTGATTTATGTAGCACCATGGTTCCTGAAGACCGTTGTTTCGTTTCACTGTGTAGCCTAATGTACTAACCGTATATGGTTAAAATAAAATAATAAAATAAAATAAAGAAGCCACTTGACTTGAATTCCATTGAATTGTGCCGTGCCACGGTGGTTGCGTCGAGCAAAGGGGAAGCGCAGCGGCCGATGTTCTACCTGATAGACAGATTACTCAAAAACTACCCGGGCCCGGATCGAATACGCACGTGGCAAAAAAAATGAGGCATCCTGCTCTGAACCGAACCAGGAATGCTATTTGAATTGACACGCGTACCTCCTTAAGATGCAGACAGCTCAAATGCAGCAGGTTCTGCCAGTAGCGTCTCACCACCAAGCCGATGGATACAGAAGGAGGGGCCGCTCGACTTTGTGAGCCTCTCCTTCGCACCCCCAATATCACCTCTGCATGGGCATTCAAACTCTGAAGCAGGAGCATCAGTCTAAAGCCGGGGAACAGAAACACAAAGAAATGTGCAGGGCAGAGTATGAACCTACATCTCTGTTCACGTGCGTTAATAACAACATCATATGACATAATAACAGCTCAGTAGCTGTCCATACCTGTCAATCATCAGCTCCAGCAAAACAACGTGCGAGTGCTGATTAAATTCTTCTTCCCCCTCCACAAAGTCGTATTGCTCCAAAAGTGATGCCAAGTCCAAATTGCAGGACATCTTATCTGGGAACTTCCATGAAGGAAATCGAACCGGACCGGTACAGGAAAGCACGTCCAAAACAGCTCCCTGAATATCCGTTAGATCTCTCCGTAGACTGTCCACACAGTCCTGGCGACCCAAAAGGTGGGTCATCACTCTTTCCTTTGATGGAAAAAGTGATTAAGAGTGCTTCTATATTTGGCAATAACCGGAGCAGGCTTACAACAGATGTTTTTTGATTCGATGTTATGAGACCAGCAACACTGCGAAACATTCGTGATTTTGTTACTGTATTGCAAAGAGGCAAATCGGTTTTGTTGACAACTACTGTCATAGCGACTCCAGTCCGAGCTACGAAGGTGGAGCTAAATTTTAAAGCGACAATTCCCATGATTCTCTGCGCCCCGGAAGTGATCTGCTAAGGTCACATACGACGTGCCTGCGTTACAGCGCCTCGTTTAGCAGGTTGAGTATAACTCCATATTTTCATTGCGATTTTTAAAACACGTTGACAAAATAGACGGTTCTCTTTTTTAAATCAGATGCAACTTTAATAGTTACCAGTAAGAGGGCTGTGATTTGCATTACAGGTAGGAAGGCGAAGGTCATTGTCTCGCAGCCATGCCGCCTGGGCCCGTTCAGATCGTACAGCCGGAACTTAACAACTCGGTAAGTGTAACTATTAGATAACTTTAATTTCTTTTCAGCTCGGTAGTTTGTTGCTGTTTTATTTGCTTTGTATTTGTACAAAGCTAAACATTGTTGTGGTTGTTGGTTAATTTCACTGTCCTTTACGGTACCGTTTTACAGGCTTTTGTGCTCTCTTCAGTACATTAACAAATCTATAAACAGTAATACTGTCAGATCGGTGTGCAAATGGCTTCACCAGCTGTTTAGTTGAAAAGCTGTTTATCAATCTGTTCCCAGTATCCATTTGGTTGAGCATAACATGTTTTATGAGCATAACATGTTCGCTGCCCTTTTTTAGTATAATATTGATGGTGATATTTTACCACCAGCAACCTGATGAGACGAAGGATGAAACTCCAGCAACAAAACCCATCGTGGGAATCATTTATCCGCCCCCCGAAGTCCGAAACATTGTCGACAAGACAGCCAGCTTCGTAGCCAGGTTTGCCTTCCGTTTGCAAACTTAAAAATCTTTTATTTATATACCGCCTTTGTCACACTTAAGGACGCTTTACAATCAATAATGCAGTGAAGCAATGCACACACAGAAACAGCAGCAAAAAAGTGACAAGAATGTTACATACTGGTATTTGTAGCATTTCTAAAATATTTGAGTTTTCAGTTGGAGCTTGAAGATAGACTTTAACTCTTGCAAACTGTGAAGAAATGCTTTCCATTTCGTTGGAGGTGGGTGAGGGTTAGCAGCCGTGTAAGTGTCCAGAACATGTGAAGTTATGGAGTTATACAGAGGAAGCATCTGCATGGGCCATGACAACTCAAGAGCATAATGGAAGCGAGAAGCACGAAGATTCAGAAGGATATGAGAGGATCAATAGATATTTCCAATAACTAATCAAAGGTTATTTTCTTACTTGTTCTGGGCAGAGAGTAAATAAAGCAGAATTATATCCATGCAAATTTGTGTGACCAGAGAAGCCGATAAGATCCAGTGCTGTATAACCCTTAGTATGAGTTGGAGAATCATGCTGTACAAAACTGAAACATTCCAACATCAAGCACAGCTCACAAGCAGATGGACAGTCAGTTTCCATATGAATATTGAAGTTACCAAGTAACGTAATTGCAGAAGACATACCACAAACAAAAGTAAGCAGTTCATTGAGGTCAGTGAAAAAATTAGGATGGAACTTGTAAATAAATTAGTTTAATATGCAGAGAAGTATGCCCAGTGATTTTAAAAATCAAATATTCAAGTGATGAGAGATTTTGTGAATCAAGTGTTGTTTTATTCTGTCATAAGGGGCCACCACCAAACCACCACCCTGCCTGTTAAACAGGGCTTAGACAGAAAACCAGAGTGGTGAACTGGTTAAGTAGTAAGAAGTTGTTTGGTTTTTGCTAAATTTCACCATGCAGTAGCATGTCCAGATTTTTCGTGGTAGACAGGTTGTTCAGGAAATTTGCTTTACTTGTCGAAGATCGACAGTTTAAAAGTGCAAATTAAAGATTTAAATCAGCTTTTTGTCTTTATTCAGCTGTGTTATGATCAGCTGGTATCTCAACAAGCTCCTTGATCTAGTCCATTTTCTGGATGAGCTTTTAGATGAGTCTGGTCTTGCATATCAAATTCTGAGAATTACGATGAGGCAGTATACTTTATACAAAAATTACAATATGGGGAGTGGTAAATATATTGCGGGTGACGAGCGATACCAAGCTCTGTACGGAAAATGAATGTCGTTTCTGAGCCGGGAGTGAGAGCACTAGGCACAAAGTTGCAATGAGAAGTAGGTGATCGTCCTCGGAGGCAGCACCACTAACTGCCACGTTAGCCAGAACCCACAAGTTACACCCAACTAAACAGTCAACATAAGTAAGTGAGAAAATGGAGGCTAACTCACCGACTAGGCTGGCACAGGGGAAGCTTATAGGAAGAGGGAGCAAGTGATATGATCAATGACAAACACAACTCTAGACAAAAAAACAGAAATAGCAGTGAAAAGTGGCAGCCAAAGCACACACAGCATCCTCTCAACCAGAACAAGAACAGCATCCTTAAACCTACTTCATAGTAGAAGCATCAACATTGTACCATTGACACAAAAACAGCTGCTTAGGTCTCAGTCTGTTATTCATTTGGTATGAGGCATTTTGCAGGAACTTAACAGATTTTTTCATTTTGAGAACGGTATTAATGGTTTGGCAGAGCTATTATAATGTTCACGTTGTGCCTCTTGGAGCACAGCCTAAAGGTCTTTAGCCAGGCAGGTCAAACAAGGTGTCCAAATCCATTGTGTAACGGTGTGTGAATTTCCATCCAAATCCATTTGTTGTACTTGTGATTAGAGATGCACCAATTTGATATTCGTGACCAATCCAGACCTATTTGAGGACTCAGCCATACGTGACTATTTTGTTTTTGGAGTCTAATAAGAGAGTTTTAATAATAAATAGGAGCGATTTGTACAATCAATCAATCGCACAACAGCGCTTTCCCATTTTAGATGTCTTTTTGCGGCATTCATACTGAACACTAACGCTGCCACACAGTTTTTCTGCGCCTCTGGGTGTGAGCGTGGTGACTTCCACCTGCTGTGATGTCACATGCTTACCCTTTGCAGTAGGGGGAGTGTAAGAACATCAGATAGTAGGGCGACAGTCTGGTGGTATTTTATGCTTTTAACAACCTGTAGCACAGCAATTGCACAGGAAAATCCCACTAAACAAAGTACACAACTGTATGAGGAAACAAAAAGCAATGTATGATTTCCATGTATGCAAGTTAAACTGATTGGCCTATAGTTTGCTGGATTACTTCTATCCCCTTTTTTGAATATGGGCGTTATATTAATATACATCCAATCAGAAGGTACCACAACAGCGGATAAGGATTTCTGAAATAGTAAAGTTAACGATTGATAAATAATTTCTCATCTCTTTTAAAACTTTATGTAAGATGCCATCAAGTACCTGTTATTTTGAGTTGAGGCTTTGTAGCACATCAGCTTCAGTTATACATAAACTGGTCAAAGATGAAGCTGGATTAGGAATAAGAGACGGTATGTTACTCGTCTTCTACAGTGAATATCCATGCAAAACAATCAAACTCATTAACTATATCAATTTCATTTTCAATTATAAGACAATTCTGCAGATTAGTGATTTCAGCTTTTAGAGCTCTTTTGGAGTTAAAATATTGGAAGACACTTTTAGTGTTATCCTTAGCCTCTAATGCAACCTTCTTTTTGACATTCCTCTTAGTAAGTCTAGATTTTTAAATTTAAAATATTATTTACTCCCCTCGTCTTTTCCCACCTCAGGAATGGACCAGAGTTCGAGGCCAGGATTCGGCAGAACGAGATCAACAACCCAAAGTTCAATTTCCTGAACCCCAGTGACCCCTACCATGCCTACTACCGGCACAAGGTCAACGAGTTCAAGGAGGGCAAAGCCCAGGAGCCGTCAGCCGCCGTGCCCAAGGTCATGCAGCAACAGGCCATGCAGCAGGCCCCACAGCAGCAGCTGCCACAGAAGGTGGGCTTTAGCTCCTCTCACTTGCCTTTTTTTTTCTCTGACTGTTATGCGTATCAAATGAAATCTCTTGGGTAGCGTGGAGTGGTGAGCAGCTACCAATTATTTGGATGTTCCTTGGGGTGGATGGGGGGAGGAGCTGGGAGCTACTGGAATCACGGTTAATTGAACAGGCCTGCATTGTCGCCCCTGCTTGTCACTGGGCAGGTCCAGGCTCAGGTGATTCACGAGACTGTGGTGCCCAAAGAGCCCCCGCCTGAATTTGAGTTCATCGCAGACCCACCCTCCATTTCTGCCTTCGACCTCGACGTGGTGAAGCTGACGGCCCAGTTTGTGGCCCGAAATGGCCGCCAGTTCCTCACACAGCTCATGCAGAAGGAGCAGCGCAACTACCAGTTTGACTTCCTGCGGCCCCAGCACAGCCTGTTCACCTACTTCACCAAGCTGGTGGAGCAGTATACCAAGGTACGAGGGAGGGCCGGTGCGGAAGAGGCATGTGCAGAGGCATGTGTGACACAGGCCCATAGAGGCCGGCTGTCATATCCACTGTGCTCTTGTCTGGCTCTCCAGGTGAAACACTGTTGCTTTCTGTGCTTTTCAGATCCTCATCCCTCCCAAGGGGCTCCTGCAGAAGCTGAAGAGGGAGGCCGAAAACCCCAGGGAGGTGCTGGACCAGGTGGGTCCCTGAGCTATGCAAGCGCAGTGCTGATGCTGAAACTTACGGTGACACCGGCTTGCCGCGCCCTCTCTTCAGGTCCGCTATCGCGTGGAGTGGGCCAAGTTCCAAGAGCGCGAGAGAAAGAAAGAGGAGGAGGAGCGAGAGAAGGAGCGCGTGGCGTATGCCCAGATCGATTGGCATGACTTTGTGGTGGTGGAGACCGTGGACTTCCAGCCCAACGAGCAAGGTACTACCTCCAAGTCTGGCCATCAAGTGCAAGAGACGGGCAAAAGCCTGCGCTTGATGGTCCCTCTGTAGAGTGGGCACACACACATGTAAAGCACAGGGATAGCTGCTGGACAGCTGCAGATTCTACAGGTCATGTTAATGTTTGATTCAGCCTCGCTATGCAGAAAGGCTCATTGAGTAGAAATCACAGTAGGGTTCTCCTTGTTAGAATCTGTTACAGCATATAGCTGTAGATCTTTAAACATAAATGCCAGGCATGATTCTTTCCTTTGATTTAAATATTACTGTTTTAGATCATTATGCTTGGATGGCATCTAATTTCTCATTCCATACAGATATTATATTGCAGTATATGGCATTTTAATTGTGTTTTTAAAAGCAAAGCTAATTTGATACAGTGGTACCTCGGTTCTTGAACTTACTTCATTCCGCACTCTAGATCGAATCCTAAAAAGTTCGAGTTCTGATCGAATTTTTCCCATAAGAAATAATGGAAAACTAATTGTTAATTGTTCCCGGCCCCTCAAAATTACACCTAAATATTTTTTTAATGCATTTAAACACAAAATGAACAGGATAAAACAAGAGCATTTTTTCCTTAATGGCTTCGAAAATGATAAAGATATTATCCCAACATTACCCCTGTCTTGCCCCCGATCGTCCGCTCCTTCCGTGTGCCACGCCCCCTTGTTAACCTCATGTGGGATCTAGGCCTGTCACGATAACAAATTTTGCTGGACGATAAATTGTCCCAGGAATTATTACGATAAACAATAACATTGCAGTGACGTGATATCCGCCAGTGTGAAATACGGCTCACTTGCTCCTGGTTTGAATAACTATGAGCACAAGAAAGGATAAACTTGTGTATCAGAAGCTAAAAAAACAATAATAATTTCCTAAGTGCACCACGTCCTCAAAATACAATCGAGTTTTAAATTTCCACGCACACCTCTGGGAAGTTTGGCAAATCAAACATATTTAAACTCATATTTCATGTATTTTGCCATATTTTACTGTACCATTTATAGTGAACACGTCTGCCTGGGCGAAATTTATAATTATAATCGGGTGACCATTCTAACCAATTTTTTTCTTCACATCTAACTGACGTGTATATTTCTTACATGAATAATAGGTTAAAAAAAAGAAAAAAAAAACGGATAGTGTCACACATTGATTGCAAAATATAGTACAACCGTTTCAAAAGCATTACAGTACTGTACAAATTAAGTTACTCAACTGTATAATTTAAATACGCTATGTAGTACTGTACCTAAATTCAATTTTATTTATACAGCATATTTGTACAACATTGTTTGAATACACGTTCACTGCAGCGTCTCCGTGGCTCGTTTTATGGCGGTTTATCACAAGCTTTGAGTCTATATAACACAAATCTGAATATTGAACAGCTTTAATTAGAACTCTGACAAAGTACCAGTGCTGCCATACTTTTACACTAAGCTATTTGTCGTGCTTCTTCATGGATCTGAAGCAGCAACCTCTCCTGTTCCCGTGTTTCTGTTTGACACAGATTAACGCAATGTGTACTTAAGCACATATAGAACATACCAAGTTAAACATTCTCCGCTAGAATGACTGGAGATGTTCATAGTTACTTCATTGTCACATGCATACACTATCACTGTATGGGAGTAACATCTATTAGCGTAAGCTATAGCTAATGCCAGCTACAAAGTTGAACGAATAAGACTCCCCTTCGTATCCATGGATGTAAGACAAGGCAAACATCTTAAAGCCTTTCTCTAATTTACTCGTTGGTACTTTGGAGAAGGATTTATGAAAGCGATGTATGTCTTTGAACATAAGTTTGGGTAAGTCCTGTAAACGGCATGTATAAACCAATGCCATTTTTCACTGACCGGAAATGAGCAACCCGCATTTCCATGAACGCAGAAGCTGACAGGCAAAGAGACCACTGACACGAGAGTTCACGCCTCAGTACTAGTGATGTCATTTGCGAATGAGACTGCTCTTTGAGCAGACTATTTTTAGTGAACGATGGGAGCCGGCTACTGTTCAAGACCCGTTTTATTAATGTTTATAAAATTGTCTGGGTTTTTGAGCTGCCGAAACCTTAAGGATGATTGTGGCCCATGAGACGGCGTCTTATTTTTTAACAAGCTCAAATCAAGTCACACCAATCAGCATCAGGTTAAACGAAGAGAGGGGCGGGTTTGTAAAAAAGAGCCGTTTAGGAGCCGGAAGAGCTGGCTCTTTTGGGTGAGCTGAGACAAATGAGCCGGTTGGCTAAAAAGAGCCGATATTCACATTTGGTAGAGAGAGACACGAGGAAAACAAACGAGGATGCAAATTAAAAATATCGCGGCCAGAAAAATTATTTTAATTATCGTGCAATTAATCGATTTATCGTTTATCGCAACAGGCCTAGTGGGATCCCCATGTGATCAGCTGCTTCTGGTTATTGTCATTAGTCCTCTGTATTAAGTCTGTGTTTCAGTTTGTTTACCCAGTCCGGTCATTGGGTGCGTTCGACTTGCTTACAGCACTGGCTTAAAGCAACGTGTTCTGATCCTGACGCAGTGCATTACGGTTAGATGGGTTGCGACCTCTCACCCAGCTGCACATACTGGGACCGCCTCCGTGACAACACACCTTTGCCCTTATTGGCTGAAGAGTTTAGTTACACGCATGACGTTTGTATCCCAGGCAGTTCCGATGTAATCTACCATTTCTCCCGAATATCACTTAAAGCAGTGAGAACTTAATTTGCCTGGTAAAATAAAGTTTATATAAATGACATAAATGCTCTAATAGTACACGTTAGTGGTTTATTTATTGTTACTGTAATGTTGCGCTGCTTTATTTGGTTAATCGTCCAGTCTGTGAAGAAGGCATTCAAGTAAGATTTGCATTGTAGTATGACTCATTTCTTGGCGCGTACAATTTATATTAGGTTTAGCGTTCACGGTTCAGCTTCTGATATTCAGATCTAGTTCTAGTTCGACTTACAAGAAATTTGAGTTCTAGTGAGTTCGAGAACCGAGGTACCACTGTATTTTGAAATCCTGGAAATAAAATTTCCACATTTCACTAAACGATCCACGCTCTTGCTTGGTTAATTTTGTCATCTAGCCTACACTTAGATGACCTGTCAGTCATTACTTTAGCCCCGCCCTTTATGCTTTCATAGGTGGCCTGGCATGTCAGTCATTACTTTTGCTTCCCCCTTTCTCCCCCAGGACATTTCCCCCCTCCCACCACCCCAGAGGAACTTGGTGCTCGGATCCTGATTCAGGAGCGCTACGAAAAATTTGGGGAGAGTGAAGAAGTGGAGATGGAGGTGGAGAGTGAGGATGAGGAAGATGACCGGGTGGACAGGGAGGAAGGACATCCAACCCAGCCGGACCAGGACACACAGCTACAGGACATGGATGAGGTGAGTAGATGTTCACACGGGTCCAAGAGCCACCATGCTAAGGATGGTTTACATGCGTGTGCCATGATGCTGACTGTGCTGCGGATAATTTACATGCGTGTGCCATGATGCTGACCATGATACGGTTAGTTTACATGCGTGTGCCATGATGCTGACCATGATACGGTTAGTTTACATGCGTGTGCCATGATGCTGACCGTGATATGGGTAGTTTACATGCGTGTGCCATGATGCTGACTCACAGGGCTCTGATGAAGATGATGACACCATGAAGGCACCGTTGCCCCCTGATAACCCCATGCCCCCACCCCTGCCCCCCACACCCGATCAGGTCATCATCCGCAAGGACTACGACCCCAAGGGTAAGACTGGGTCCGACCCACTAAAGTCAATTAGCGGCAAGACAAGCAGCTGTGATGAATGAATGCCGGTGCTGTCATCTCTGCTGGGGGGTGAAATTCCCAGTACGATCCTAGCTTAGCTACAGCACTGGCCCTTTGCAGGATCATGTTTTTACCATTTGTACTGTATGCAGCCTCCAAGCCTCACCCCCCGACGGTAGCCTCAGAGGAGTACCTGATCTCCCCCATTACGGGAGAGAAGATTCCCGCCAGCAAGATGCAGGAGCACATGCGCATTGGCTTGCTGGACCCACGCTGGCTGGAGCAGCGTGACCTGAAGATCCGCGAGCGGCAGATCGAGGACGAGGTGTACGCCCCGGGGCCTGACATCGAGAGCAGCCTGAAGCAGCTGGCCGAGCGGCGTACCGACATCTTCGGTGTGGAGGAGACCGCCATAGGCAAGAAGATCGGGGAGGAGGAGATCCAGAAGCCAGAGGAGAAGGTACTGCACCCCGAGCCTAGGCAGCACCAGCATGCACTCTGACCCCGACCCTAGGCAGCACCAGCACGCACTCTGACCCCGAGCTTGTGACCTCCTAGGTGACATGGGATGGCCACTCGGGCAGTATGGCACGCACACAGCAGGCCGCACAGGCCAACATAACGCTGCAGGAGCAGATCGAGGCCATCCACAAAGCCAAGGGCTTGGTGCAGGAGGACGACACCAAGGAGAAGATTGGCCCCAGCAAGCCCAGCGAGGCCCCGCCTCCACCCCCGCCAGTTGCAGCCTCTACGGCACCCAGCCTTCCCAAGCCCTCGCCACCGGTGACCTCGGTGCCCCGCACCCCTCCCACTGTAAGCTTATGGACTTGTCTCTGTGTCCCATACCCCACAGCAGCTCACTGGCACAACATGTGGCAACGTGCAATGCACAGACCATTCTACGTTTCACTCGAGTCAGAAACACAAGCAGTCTGTCAACATCTAGTATAAGTCCCATCACATGCATGTTGAGAAATGCAGTTTTCAACTGCCCAGTTTATAGTTTCTGTCCTGCCCCCATGTGTGTGATACATGGCAGCACCCTTCTGCCCACACACAGAATAAAGTAAATTTTATGAATATGGATTAATGATTGAAAGTAACCATAAGCCAGCTGATCGTTACGGGTCCATTCATTAATTCAATGTGAAAGGGTCAGAGCATCATCTCAAATCCACAATTTGTTTCCGATCACAGATTTAGACAAGATGAGATTACTACACAGTAAAATGACTGTCCCCCGTCCTTTCGGGCTCTCTGTGTCCCCTCCTACCTTGTCTGTTTTGGGGGGGGGGGGGGGGGGGGGGGGGGGGGGGGGGGGGGGGGGGGGGGGGGGGGGGGGGGGGGGGGG
>JABFEA020000043.1:539906-550940 GCA_019775915.2 Cyphomyrus plagiostoma
AAGCCGAGCAGCTGCATTCTGAATCAGTTGGAGGGGACGAATGGCACTCAGTGGTAGACCCGCTAGGAGCGAGTTGCTGTAGTCAAGGCGGGAGATGATGAGGGACTGAACGAGTATCTGGGTAGCCTGTGTGGAAAGGAATGGACGTATCCTTCTGATATTAAGCAGGAGAAACTGACAAGAGCAGGACTTGACCTCAATCACTCCAGTAAAATGCCCAGGTGTTTGTGTGCATCGTATATTTCAGTGTGTCTCCATGAAGTGGGGCTGGTAGGTACTGTCCCGGAGCTTTATAGGGATGAGAGGCTAGGGACTGAGGTATCGCTGAAGCCAGCTCTGAGGGTCAGTCGCCTCGCTCTGTATGAACGGCGGATGCTGGCGAAGAGGAACGGTTGTAGCCCCACTGAAGGGCTCTGAGGGTCAGTCACATGGTAGCTTTTGGGGCTGGTACTCTGTCAAATGTGACTGGCTTGGTTCCACGGAAAATGGCCACAGTCCCTTCCTGAAGGCCTCCCTCAGCATGTCACATGTCTGCACTGGGGACTGGGGTGGTGGTGATCCCTGGATTTTACTCAACTGTGCCCAGAGCTTCTGCATAGGGATCCTTGGTGTGAAAACGCTGCCCCCACTTTGTTTTCTGTTCTTGTGCATAAAGCACTGGGAGAATGTGGTAATGAGCTTGGGCAGGTAGATTTCCTGAGAAGGTCAGCTGTTTGTGTCAGAATGCTGCACCGTCGGCTGGTCCTCATCTGCCCGCAGTGTTTGTAATGTGGGAGTCACAGACTGAGTACACAGGTCAGAGGAGGTCTTCAGATCTCGAGAAATGCCAGAACATGTACAGTTCATTCCATTTTAATGCAACAAATGGCCCTGGCTTCACCCTTTTTGATGAAATGTGGCATTTGAATTTTATATTTCTTTTGGAACTGAAAAGTTCCGAGTTCCTGTTACCTTTATGCTAAATAAGCACAGGAGATGCAAAAAGCTCATAGGTTAAAACTCACAGATCCCAAAGCCATTTAGAGACACCACCCCATAAGCAGAAAGTGAAAATAAGAAAAGATGTCCATATCTCACAATTTGCATCTTCCAAAATGTGTCAACCCCTTCAGGTCCTGGAAGTGTCCCTGTCAGAAGGGGACATCGAGAAAGAACATCAGGCTCAGCTGAAGCGCTGGAAGGAAATCCGAGGCGAGCTGAAGCACAAGACCCCTCCCAGGATGCACGGCGCCTGGGCTATCATGGCCGCCGAGCCGCCTAGCCAGCAGGACCTGCAGCAGACACCCACCATCATACCACCACCACAGGAGAACAAGGAGGTCCCAGAGCTGAAGGACAACAAGAAGAAGGCCAGCCTGAGGAAGAAGAAGACTCCAAAGGAGATCCCCAACCCGTATGCCCTGCCCAGCGATCCCAAGCCGCTCCTCAAAGGCTCTCCCCTTCAGGAGTCTAACTTGAGCATCAGCAGTGCAGAGCAAGATACATACCTGTAGTTGAGGCTGTTCTGCCCTCGTGTGGCTTAACTGGGGAAGTGCTCCTGGACTATCTAGGCACACTTGGGGAGTGTTTCTCCTTCTTCCTTTCTCCCCTGTATCGCAATGGTTGTCTGACATGAGCGATGCTGGGCTTCTGTCATTACTGTCTCACATTGCAGAGGTGGACTCCCAGCTTATGTATTACCCCTCATTTTTCTGCTCTGTGAGAGGGCCAGGTCCCTAAACCACCCTAATTAACTAATGGATACCACTCTCATCAGCACCCATTTTGTTCATTGGGATTTTAATGACTATTTGTGGAGGTATGAAACTTTTTGTAAAGATTTTGTGGTTTATCCATATATATAGATTGCAAATGTTTAGGTTTTTTTTTTTTTATAAAGCATATAGGGTTTCCCTGTATATATCAGACTCTGACTTGGGAAGTGAGCAAAGATGGTGTCAAGCAGTTTTTAAGCCTTTTTGTATTACTAAAAAACACCAGATGGCTAAAACTGATCTTTTGTAGAGTTCTTTTTCATATGGCACGGAGCGATGCTGACATTCATTGCTGAGGGCTTTTCTTTCATGTTGGAAGGGGCTCAATAAGCAAACATTTTTAAAAGGTGTAAATGAGATTCCCACATTCATTGAGAGAATCCCAGCTGGAATATGCACCATTTGTTTAAGCTGGAACCGTACTCACACTGTGTCTGAAATGTACATTCCATGTTTGAAGCCAAAGGTATATCAATCTACTCTCTTTCACTTCAGCTGTAGAGATGGGACAGCTGATGACTGCTGGGATTACAAAAGCACCAAATGTGCATTTTTTTTCCTTGGTTTACAATGAAAACAATAGCTGTACTGAAAGGAATGCCCATCTTGCATGTCTGAGAGTCCCACAGGGGAGTGCTGGCCTTGCCACCACATGCCTGGGGTATGATGACACGCAGGGGCTCATGGGAAATGTAGTCTGGCAGATATCTGTGCCAGATACAATTATCATGCTCCACATTTGTGCAAATGATCTTGTTTTTCATTTATGGTTTTTCAGTTGTATTCAAACCATTGATTACCTGATAAGCAAAGATAGCAGAGAATAGGTTTATCAATCATTTTATTTCTGTTGAATATTTGTCCACATTCCAGTCAATGTCATAGGTTATCCAACAGATGTCTTATGTTGGTAAATTGGAAAAATGACGTGTGTGTGTGTGTGTGTGTGTGTGTGTGTGTGTATTACATAATACACACACTATTTTTTTACAATACTGTATGGGTCTGCTTTGCCACTGTATATAAATATGGATTTTTTAAAACTGGAAAACAAGATTAGAACACTATAGATTTATATGTCAAGATACGTTTGTAGAAACTTCAACTTATTTGGGAATATGTAGTACTCTACTTTGGAAATGTCCTTTTAAGTGAACACACGATATCATCGAGAAATGTGAGGAAAGAGTAACCTTGCTGAACCTTATGCTATAAGCACAATTACAGAATATCTTTTAAAATGCACTTACCATAGATGGGCAAAAGCAGGTTTGTTAGATGTATCAATTACGAATAAAGGGGAGTACAGCTCAGAAGACTGCGACAATATACTGGTAACACAAAATTTGATGATAGAGGAGCAGTTCCGATTGGGAACCTGCAGAGCCAACCGCTACATGATGCATGCCTGACTGACAAATCTTTTCAGATTTTCATTTAGGAGCTTTGCAGGTCTGTTTTAGTAAGGTTTGCGCTTCTGGAGATGGTAATCTTAAGTGAGCCAAGCCCACTGTGTTCTCCCAGCCCCTGTCCTCCTCCTCTTGCTCACTCAGTCCGTGAAGGAGTCCTTCTCTCAAGAGCCCATCAATGAAAATGTGTTCAAATCCATTAAGATACTAAATATAAGGTCTAGTAGCTAGATCTTATTTTATTCTCTTGTGTGCCAAGGTCTGAATTTCTGTGTATTGTTTACTTCCATATTGAGCAATGTACAATAAACACATTTGCACGATTCTTAATTTTTGGCCCCGTTTTTATAGTTATGTTAGATTTTAGGTAACTCTTAAAGCTGACATCATAATGCATTCATAAAACATTATAAACATGGCTATAACTATAAAAAGGCATAAATTATAGCCATGTTTATTATGCATTATGAATTCTCTATGAAGCGCTCATCTATAATGCACTCTGGACACATTTGTAATGTATTCTAATGGCCAGTATAAGGCATTTAAATGTATGAACATAGATATAATAAGCAATCAATTTTAACAATCCAACACTATTAGGCAGATAATGTTCTCTTAAAAAAAATAACTAATCCAAATGGTAAAATGGGTTTGTCTGATACGGACTACAATCTTCGTTTAAAAATTAGTTTTAACGCGCACCTGTTCACTATGATTCGCACGATTCGCCCGCAGAGTGATCTGTCGGACGTCCGATTCGCCCACAGAGGACGCTGTCTACCACTATATTGGAGATTTCCAAACTTCTATTTCTTCTGGAGGTGAAATGGAAAAAGAATGAACCTTTACTATTAGGGATTAAATTGGTCAGGGACCTCGCAGGCTACACTTTGCATACGTTTTTATTTAGAAAGACTGAAAACGAGAAAGTCGTTTTGGTTATGGATAGAGCTTGTGATTCTTTCATGACTGATGTGCGACGGTCACCGCGGAAATGTAAGGAGAATTCTGTAAATTATGCGACAATAACAAAAAAAAAAAAAACCTGGGGCGTACGTAAACGTGAGCCTAAATATTAATTTGAACAATCCAATTAAAATGATAGTAGTATTACTTTTGGTTGTTGATAGACGGTTATTTACGTTAGTCTTGGCTTTTCAGCATGGCGCATTTCCTGTTTTTCCAGAATTTCTGTTATGGTCAGAGTTTGCACCTCAGTAAGAGCTCAATTGCCTGCTGTGCTGAAAACTAAAATGATCCAGGAGGGAGCAGATGTACAGCACAGAGCGCAGCAGGATCTGTAGACCTGCAATATACTCATACTACCTTTTTAAAGGTTCCGGATCTTTTGCATCTCGATCGCTGACAGCTGGCAGCCCTATGCGGCAAAAGGCTGATTGCCGAAAAGAAGGGGCAGCTTCAGCACTATGGATATACCTCCATTTCCTGTGTGTTTCTGTCCAGTAAAGATTTCAAGCTGTGCTGACATAACATTAATCTCCCTGTAGCTGTTGCTCTCAATTCTCAGTGTCATCAGTAGCAGTTTAAAATCAGTTAGATGGCTTATTACATAATTATTTTGCTGTAGCCATGTAAAATCCAGCCTACAGCAAGGTACATGTAGCTAAGTGGGCAAGCCTGAGTGTCAGTATTAAACTTTACTGGAATATCCTCCAGATAAAGCAGATTACCCGTAATAAATAGTTTTATATGAAAGAGTGTTAGTCAAGGTCTACAAATATAAAACCAAAATTCTGGCAACTTTGTTCAGGCATGAGCGTGCAAGCAAGGAATAAATGTAATTATGTGGATTGCTGCTGTGTCGTCCTTTTTATGAGGTTTCACATTTCTCTCAAGACTGACTTTACCGAATGATGCCTGCTCTAGCTAGTCAAATGGTCCCTTGTCTAGTGACAGCAGAGAGCGTTTGAAATGCACAGCATGCTGGGATACGTGGCAGCTCAGGCAGCACAGAGATGGTGGTGCAGAATGACCAAGAGCTCCTGCCCGCCCCCCCGATGGCCTTGTCGGCCCGGACACCTGGCCACCCCCTTCAGGGCCGTCGTGCCATTTCCATCTCAAAGGCCCCCATCAAGCTGGCCCTTTCTCTCCTCTCCCAGCCCTGATTTATCTCCTCTGAGGAACGGAAGCCCATGCCTTTAGAAATCCATCCCCGTGTTATTTTCCAAGGAGAGAGAGTGGAAAGTGAGGAGCCTTGTGATCTCCGGCACGATCTCTCGGCCAGGTGGGTGCCTGTCACAGTGGCTGATTCATCTGTTTCGATTTGGGATCCTCTACCATTCGTCCAGCGTGGGTCCTGGCAGGCAGAGGGTGTCGTCTCTGCCTCCCCGGTGTCTGATTGCTGTGCTCTGATAAAGCGTGATGCGTGACTCGGGCTGTGTTCACAGCTCTTCTGACAGCTAGTTCTCCACAGTTGAGGTGCTTAGGTCAGGGTGAGGCCAGTGCATTATTTATACTGCTCAGGGAAACACTCACTCTCTTGATGTGTCTCAATGTCCGACCAGGTAATTTAATTATCTTAGTTCCTTACTCCTGTCCCGTTTGTCATGGTGAATGCACACACTTATTCATGTGATCTTCTACACTACTTCCACTATTAAGTTTACTAGTGAGACGTTAAAAAGTAACATTTTTTTTAACAGACACATCAAACAAGCCTATTTTCCAAAGAAGCTTTACCAAGCATTTTTAGAAGACTCATGATTCAAGCAATTTGTCATATGTTCAGTACACAGTGATATTTTGTTTTGTTTCTTTTATACCTGGTTCTTTGTTGGGGAGTCGGCATCTCATTGTGTGATGGCATGTGGGAGGTGTTATGGGTCATGGCTGTGGCGGGCCCTGGATTGGGGGGGGGGGGACGGGTGCTCTGTACTGTGGCTCATGTGCCAGGCCCCAGCCCCCGATTTGTGTTCTCAGCTGTTCAGGTTTCACCTTGCATTCCCTGTCCAGTCTCTCCAAACTTGTGTCTGTGTGCTTTCCAAGAACTTCCAAGAACTCCTAGTTCCATGGAAATATTTTCTCTAGAACCCACAGCATGGTTCTGCAAATGTTTCAAACAGAAGTGTGTTTTATTACATTGATATTTTTATTGTCTTTGATAGTAAAAAAAAAATCTAAATATTCTGTGTATTTAGACAGCTGCTCAGTCTTTTTGAAACTGAACCATTTACAAATGAGTGTGACACCATCTTATAGATTAGATATTTGTATTGTGTTTACTAATGATGTTTGTATACTCCATGAATTCCCCATAACCCATTGATCCAATGCTGATAAGAGGTGGGTGTGTTCTGTCTTCAGATGTCTATTTCTGGTATCCTGTGTTGATGGCTAACTCCTACACCAGCAGTAGATGTAGGCCATGTTTACCGTAGTAAGATTTGTAAAGTCCCCAGAGTATGCGATAAAGGGAGAAACATGCCAGACCATCGCTAGCATCACGAAAGAGCTGCTGTCCCCATCTGACATTCACAGAATCCATCATGGTATCATTTTCAAGGAGACGTCGCCTGTAGTTGCACACACCAGTTCAGAGGCAGCGGTGCAAACAGAATCCCTGTAACTCAGAGTTTTTCTCATTCATTCTGGAGGGAACTGAGTAGGTGTATAGCTGTAGGCCGTGGTGGAGCAGGCGGCATGTTGGGTCATGCACCCCAAAGCAGGCTGGTCGAATCCCAGGAGAGCTGCTGCTGGAGTGAGGTGTCTTACCAAAGCGTAAAGCATCAAATTGCAAACCCCATGTCAAAAATGCCATGTCTGCAGAAGCTTTTGCCCCTGCCGAGATACTTCCAAGTACCTTCCATCGCAGTCTCTGAGCTTAGTAAGGAGGTGAAGGAGGGTTACCCACTTGGAGTTACCTACACCTGGATGATCTCCTCATAGCTGAAGGGGGAGGCAAGGGAGGAACTGTAATCCCTTCATTGTCAGAGCCATCATCTGCTATAAGAAAGCCTGAGGCCTCCCTTTGTGCTATAGTGTGTCAGATAAACCATGTTTGTGCTGCAGTGTTACCTCCTGCAGAAATCAGAAAGCATATTTGGGCCCTTTACCGATGGATAGGTGTGCAGTTATGGGCTGTGCTGCCTGTGCTGCCCTCTGTCAGGGCCTCTGCGTGAGAGGGTTGCAGGCAGCAGATGCTAAAGGAACAGGGCTGCTTAACCCCCCCCCCGACGTGGCAGAACAAGAAGCAGACTATGACCCTGAGCAGGATTCCCTCACAGGATTTTCTGGATGTCTGCATGCTGGCCTCAAGTTGCAACATAATTTTTCAGTTGCTTGCCCCTTATCTAGTCGGTTGGTTTGTGGTTTCCTGGTTTTTCCAAACAAATGCAGAATTCCACACACGCCTCTGTAAGTACTGGGGTGAGGAGTTCCCTAAATCCCCAGGGTAGGGGTCAGGGGTCAGGGGTCAGGCCAAGGATTTAGTGGACTTGCCTTATCAGCGAGAGCGTGGTTTAATTGTGTGACAAAAAACATGCAAAATGATACCGGCTCATTGGAGACTGAGGCAGAAAGTAAACAAAATAATGGATCTTCATATCGCTTTTGTTGTTGGGGGCGTTGTTGTCTTTCCTGTGGGGGTTACTAGTCAGCCTGGTGACAAGTTGCAGATGCAGATGCAGGGCGTCAACCTCAGTGCTGTCGATTACACCCCCCATACCATCTCCGCATGCTCTCCGGAGGCACAGCAGTCTCAGCTTGTAACTCTATACTGTAGCTGCTCTCAGTGATGATGGAGAGAGAGCAGGATGGAAGAGAGCATGAAGGGAGCCTGGGAAGGAAGAGCAGGAGGGGAACTGGGGAATGGAGAGTAGGAGCTGTGCTGGGGAGGGAGCACAGGAGCAGAGTTGGGGAAAGGAGAACAGGAGGGGAGCCAGAGGTAGCACACCGTGGTGGAATGATCCAGTGGATGAAGGTGTGTTGATAGTTGATACTATCCTGGCAACTGCCTAAGGTGGAGGGTCATTTGACAGTACACAGAAGTTGGCATCTGCCCCCCCAAAACATACACACAGCCAGAAGGGGAACCCCCCCCCCCCACACTCACACACACACACACACACACACATCTAGAGGGGAAATCGGATACATTTTGGAAGAAGGTTCACAGGTGGCCAGGTTTATGATGATATTAATGAAGCAGTAGTATTTTGTTGAATATGACTAACAACATTGGAAACCTTTTGGTGCTTAACCACAGTGCCATCTGCTGGTGTAGATGTGTGTATGAGCAAAGTTATCAAAGGAGATATTCAGTAATCCTGGACAGTATGGTGAATAATGAAAGCTGAGAAAGCCTATAACGGCAGTGGATGTGATTCACAATGCAACAGAGCTCTGGCTCAGTGGGGGGCACTGTTACCTCACACCTCCAGGGCTGATGGTTTGAATTTTGCATCATCTGTGTGTGTACGGAGTTTGCATTTTCTCCCCATTGTGGAGAGAGTTTTCTTCAGCTACTCCAGTGTATGTATGTGGGAAACTCAATTATGCAAAAATCTGTGACTACAATTAACAAGCTTAAAATGCCAGAAGTCTTGTATTTTGTTTGCTTTTGGTTAAGGTTAGGTTTTGAGGTTGGCTTGGCAGGGGTTAAGGTTGTCATGGATGGGAATTTGTGTGTGAGTCCCTGCCCTGCCTTAGAGCAAAAGCGACTCCGCTCCCCTCCATGACCCAGACCAGGATTTGGTGCAGAATGTGTGTGGAGGAATAGTGTCATTAGGACGTAACAGCGGCTGATTCCTCTTTAATCTGCAGTGTTCTTGCCGCAATATGGCTTCATCATAATGCTGCGCTTCATCATTGCCTTGTTTAGGTGGCCAAAGCTGGGGCTTTCGCAGTCAGCATTCAGGTGCCGGTCATGCTTTGGAGCATGAGGAATTCGAGCTGATCGCCTGGCTCTACGTGCAGCACGTGTGCACATGTATGGCCTGCAGAGAGGCGCAATGCCAAGGCCCCGTCCAGGGTTCAGGACGGTGGAAACAGGAAGCCGTCCTCAATCAGAGACCCCGCTTCCTGTCTGAGCGCTGCGCTCTGGCGCGTCTTGCTGATGATGTGTTTGGTTTATCTTCTGTGCATCAAGTGGCACATCCTGCCATTGTCATGTTTTCTTCATCCCGTCTGTTGTCCCATTTCTCCCTGCAGCCCTGGACACTCCACACATCCCCCAAACTGTGTAATTATGGGATTAACAGGATATGCTACTTATGGGCTCCTATCGTCTAATGTAATTACTCTCTGTGGTTTGGCTTCTGCTTCAGCTGCTGCTTTCTCTGATGATTAACCTTTATTACGTGGCCTCTGGGGCTCCTGCCACTTCCAGCTGGACACTGCATCACCGCCACTATTGCTGTTGTTGTTGTGGTTGGTGGTGGTATTATACTTGCTGGTGTTGTCTCACAGCCTTGCAAACTATTTTATTTATTACTTACTAAAAATAAATCTGTTGCCCTGCAAAGCTGGCACATTTCCAGTGTCTACTGGGGCCCTGCCTGCTTGTTCCCAGTCTGGACTGGACCTGTCCCCTAATGCTGTGCCAGTCCGGTGTGATTCTAGCTGAGGTCCTAGGGAGGCCAGGCGCATTATGAGGGGAGATTGGGAACAGCCCCATGCTGACAGGCACCCAGGACGTGGCCGGCGGATGGCTGGGAGGTGTGAGCCGTGTTTCTCACAGGTCAGCCAAAGGTCAGAAATGTGACCTGAGGACATTCCTGGATGGCTGCAGGCTCCACCACTATCTCTGTAGCACTCCTGGACACGCTTATCGATCGCACTCCAATGTCTGACACTTATGGACCACATACCAACGTCTCACACGTATGGACCGCACACCAACATCTCACACGTATGGACCGCACACCAACGTCTCACACGTATGGACCGCACACCAATGTCTCACACGTATGGACCGCACACCAATGTCTCACACGTATGGACCACATACCGATGTCCCACGCTTATGGACCACATACCAATGTCCCACGCTTATGGACCGTGCACCAATGTTTCACATTTATGGACCGCACACCAATGTCCCACACTTATAGACCGCACATCAATGTTCCACGCTTATGGACCATACACCAATCTCTCCTGCTGCTGTTGAGGGGTGTAGGGGTGCCTAGCAATCAGGTGAGCTTCTGGGGAGGGAGTGTCCCCGGGACAGCAGGAGACCACCGAGAGAGAGGCAGTGTCCCCTGGACAGTAAGAGGCCACTGAGAGAGTCAGTGTCCCCAGGACAGAAAGAGGCTACCAAGAAAGACAGTGTCCTCGGGACAGCAGGAGGCCACCAGCAGAGATAGTGTCCCCTTCACCAAACCAGTCAAACCACGTCCCGGACATGATGTTGGACTAGTTATGCTATTAAGTGCCCCCTTACGGTACTAAAGCCATGTGGTGTATTTCCCTGAGGGTGATCCAGGTCACAGGCAGCTGGACCAGGCCAAGGGGACGCCCACTAAACACCTGACTGCAGCAGGACTGGAAGTGTGTTTGTCTGGGGGGTCACCAGCCGGGATCCCAAGGAGTTTTGCTGTACAGTGGGAGTGGCAACGCAGCGCATGCTCCCTGACCTGACCTCACATAACTTTGATGGCCCTGATGCCTTATTAAAAATAAATGTGTCACCCATCAAGCTGCCTGTGCTTCCAGCAGAGAGCTAGGGGACTTTGGCGAGTCGCCATTGGGATCATGCTGCTCTCATGCTGAAGTCCACCGTGGCCGTAAATAACGGAGGCTTAACCTGCACACATTGAGATCTGCTGGCAGATTGTGTGCAGGTTTGGTCACCATATCTTAAAAAGGACATTGCAGCCTTAGAAAAGGTGCAGCGTAGGGCCACAAAA
>JABFEA020000043.1:565235-578034 GCA_019775915.2 Cyphomyrus plagiostoma
CTCCCCCCAACTTATTTCTTCCTCCCCCTCCATATGTTGGTGGTCTTGTCTGTTATTGTTGTATTGCTTTGAATTGTTGGTGATTCTGAGTGTATTGTACTATTATTGTTTGTTAAAAGTATTCAATAAAAATATTTATAAATAAATAAATGTGTATGCTATTTGTGACTGAAATCAATGTATTATAATTATTATTGTTGTTAATAATAATAATAATAATAATAATAATAATAATAATAATAATAATAATAATAATAATTGCTTGGGTGTAGTGGGTGGTCGAGTTAGTTAACAATAGGAAAAGAATAATCAACTATAAAAATAGCTAATTAGAGCTGTAATGGTTTACTGGGAGGGGCTCATCCTGGCTCCAGCAAAATGAGACACTTGCCTTCAGGAAGCATCCAGCCAGCCCTGGACATGAGCCCGCTGACATCCAGCCAACCAGTTTCCATTCATTCTTCTTGTTCAGGGTTGATACTGGCCAAATCCCAAACTGGTCCCTACACACTCAGCTTCACCAATCTGCCTTCCATTGCACGTTCCTGAGACCCATCGCAATATTGCAGCAGCAAGGGCTAAGGGGGAGTGGTCTACTATGCCATCCTGAAGCGAGTCAGCAGTGATGAAAAGTCACACAACATCACAATCACTTCAATATCCCACAATGCTTTGCACACAGGAAACAGAACAGTGCAAAAAATATTAAGGATGAGGTATTGTCATGTAATGAAAGAAAACAATTGCATATTAAAACTAAAATTAGCATTAAGTTATGAATGTTACATTTTTGAAGACATTTCATTTACACAAGATGAATAAGCACGAAAGTAGGCCTATTCATTATAATTTACATGAAAATCATGTTATATTTGTTGCCCAGGGATGGTTCGCTGGTATCGGGCATCCACTGTAGATATTGGAACATAGGGACTACAGAGGGACTACTGTGTGTGTGTGTGTGTGTGTTTGTGTGTGTTATATAAAATGTACTCAAAATAAAACATGTACAAACTTCGGATTGTTCAATCAGTCTGATAAGTTCATTTTCTTAACAACTTGTATATTATTATATTATAAGGAACGACAGCACAGCTTCTTGAGGGAGCAATCTCGTCACATCACAACATTACACATTTCCTCTTTCCTGTAAAGAAGACTGGAAAGGCGAAGCAAAGGAGAGTCTGCCTCAAAAATTTCCTTCAGGGCCTAAGCATGAGTGTAACTTGTAACGAAGGTGGAGTGTCAATTGCGTAGTTCGGGCCTAGGCCATACTCATATATTTGGTGTCATTTAAGAAGCAGTTCCTTGCCTGCTACATGAGGGGGGGGGGGGCTCTTTTAACTGTGATTTGATGTAATGTGATGTGATCTTTAGAGAGTCCCAATCCCAGAAAATCTGAAAGCAACTGAATGGCTTAGTACTTTCAAAACTGGGCTGAGAAGACATCTTCATGTGATAGTCTGTTACTTTTATTCATGATCAGTAATTTTATTATTTAATTTTTTGCACACATTATAATCAGTTATTCATAGGGTTGCTCCCCCAGAAGAGGTACGGACTAGAGGCCCCTGTGAGGTAGGGGTCAGAGTCCCCTGTGAGGTAGGGGTTAAAGTCCCTAATAAGGTTGCAGCTATAGTCACCTGTGAGATAGCAGCTAGAGTCCCCAGTGAGGTAAGAGCTAGAGTTCCCTGTGAGGTAAGGGTTATAGTCCCCTGTGAGGTAAGGGCTAGGGGCCCTTTTGGGGTGGGGGCTAGAACAGGCGTGTCAGACTCCAGTTCTGGAGGGCCGGAGCCCTGTGTAGCTTATGGTGCATTCGATTATTTCTTTCCAACTCGGAACTCGGATGAAAATGTCACGAAAAACGTCACTTCCCGTCAGAAATACACCTCTTTTATGATGTTGAAGTCGGACGAGTTTTTGTTGTCCGAGTTGCCCCTGTGATGTAATTTCAACATGGCGGCCTACACGCTCAACAGTAATTCTATTTTCTAAATCTTTAAAAATGTTTATTTTGTTAAATGTATTTTTATAAATGTAATTGCACGTGTTTGATTTAGAGAATATCATATCATAACAGTATCCTAGCATACAATATCAGATTTTTACCAGACTAGTTAGTGTCTTTGGTTTGTTTGTAGTTTGTTTGCCACTCAAAAAACGAATATCGCTATGAATGTACTAAAATATTTTATAAAGATTTTAATGTGGTTTGACTAGTTCATGTTTCTTATCTCACTCCAAATCTGCTAAAATATAAAGCAACAACACACAGCAACATATTCATGGAGGCAGCCATGTTTGTTCCAAGATGTGGGTAGCTCGAACGGGAGATTTCGGACGTGATGTCACTCAACTTGGAATTTCCGATCTCTGAGAGAAAAATGAACGCACAAAAGCTCTTTCCCTGTTCCCACACAAATGATTCACCTCAAGAGCAGTATGGTAATTAGCACAAGAAGTTGCATCAGGTGTGTTAAATGAGGGGAAACCCAAAAATGTGCAGGGCTCTGGCCCCCCAGGATTGGAGTCTGACACCTGTGGACTAGAGGCTCCTGTGAGGTAGGGGCTAGAATCCCTGGTGAGAGCCACTGCTGAGGCTTGCCAGGTGAATGAGTCCTGAGAGAGGTATCCAGAGCACGGCCTGACCACAGATCCTCAGTATCTGTCAGCATGAGACCCACATGGGCTGCTGCAGCTCCAAGGCAGAGGGTGGAGCTCCATGAGAGCAGGGGGCTTGTGGTCCACAAAACTCCCAGTAACATGATAAGCCTGTGGGGTTGGCCCAGTGGGGAGGGCAGTGGATGGGGTAGTTCAGCAATGTGGCCCCATTTCCAGGATAATCTCACAAAGACAGGAAGAGAGAAGAGGGATTGCACGCCACCACCACTACCCCCCCCATTTGGCCCACGAGTTTGGGTGTTAAAAAGCAAACCTATGACCTAACTGGGCCCCACCCCTCGTATTGGCCATCCTTCTTGTTTAGGAGCTCTGACAGGGGGTACAAAGTGGCATGTGAGCCTTGGCTGAGTGCTGTCCGAACTCAGACCTTCCTAATGTAATGTCTTGGTGACAGTGTCAGTACTGCACACACACGAAGAGTAACTGCATCCACCACAGGCCCTGGGTAATGTCTTGGTGACAGTGTCAGTACTGCACACACACACAGAGTAACTGCATCCACCACAGGCCCTGGGTAATGTCTTGGTGACAGTGTCAGTACTGCGCACACACACAGAGTAACTGCATCCGCCACAGACCCTGGGTAATGTCTTGGTGACAGTGTCAGTACTGCACACACACACAGAGTAACTGCATCCACCACAGGCCCCAAGTAACGCCTCGGTATTGGTCTTAGTGCTGCAAGCGTATATCGAGTAACAGCGTCCATCGCAGGCACCAGTGAGCCTTGGTGACGATCTCATCACTGCACACACATGTAGCGTAATGGCATCCGCCACACTGCGGGCCACAGATGATGCCTCAGTGACAGTCCCGCACACGCATGCAGAGTAATTACATCTGCCGCAGGCCCAGGTGCAGCCTTTGGTGACAGCAAGCCCCGGTGGTGTCAGCACTGCATGTGCATGCAGAGTACTGCCGTCTGCCAGCATAAGCCGATTGTGTGTACAGGGGGTCAAGGTCAAAATAGCCTCTGCAGGTTAGTCTATCTTTGGTATTTAAGGCCCTTTTGCCAGGAAGGTCAGACTGAGCTAAAATGTACCTACAGATTTATGGGTGTTTGTTGCTACATAAGCAAAGATGATGGGATTTAGACAGGATTTTGTTCATTATGATTGCTATGATCTTATATTTTTATTTTCATGTTTTTTTGTGAAAATAAGCATGTTTTAATAGTTTTAACAATACACACATTTCAAAGCAAATTCTGTTTTCTCTCTTGCACTGAAATTGCACCAAACCAGGAACCTGAAACCGAGTTTTGTATTGTTACACCCCTAGACTGAACACTGACCATTATGTCAGTTATCCTCAAATTAATATCTGGCCAGCATTGTGCAGGAATGTGGACCCAAGTTCAGGTATCGTGGTCATAGGGTTTTTGAAAACAATGTTTATGAGTCATTGTGAGATGCCTTCCTGCTAGGAAGCTGGCAGTCTCCCCCTTTCAAGTGTGGGGTCTTAGCTACCCCACTTCCACACATCACAGGCTCCCTCTGCTGTGCCACTCTAACCCAGCCCAAGCCTTTTAGGTGGTGCCCAAAATCTCACATGGAAAGTCCATCATGGGAAAGGCCTATTAACCGGGACAGGCCCCCAGCATGCAGCTGCGGGGGGAGCCCAGTTGGTGCCAGCATCACAGAGAGGGGGGGACCCGTGTGCTGGAAATGTCCAGTCACGCACTCAGCCTATAAAGAGCACAGCCTGCTGGAGGTTACTCTCCTTTGCTCCCTTTTTGATCGAGAGCTTGCGTTCTGCTTACTGGCTGCTTGCTGGAGGCTGCTCTCAGTCAGCATGCAGATACCCTCTTAGATTCAAGTTATTTCTTTTTGATGATGAGGTGAACTTAATGTTCTTCCTTTTTGAATATCCTTTGAAGATGCTGTTGTGTCAGTGCAGCCTAGCATGCAGCATGGATGCCGTGGTAACATGCCGCTGCGTTTATGCTGCAAAGCTTCTGAAATGTTAGCTGCCGGGACCAGAGACAGATAAGGCAAACATCAGGTCACATCAGATTATATCGCATGTTATCACATTCTCTTTTCTGGCACAGGCAGAGTGGTGGCTCTGAAAGTGGGGACTTTCAGACTGCCAGCAACCAGAAGATCACCGATTTAAATCCTATGAATGCCAGGAGTGATCCTACTCCGTTGGGCCCTCAAGCAAGGCCCTTAACCTGCAATTGCTTTATCCTGGGTATGACATTAATATACATCCAGCCCTGCAAAGAGGCCTCCAACCTACAGGGAAATATGGGGCTTGGTGGTGGGACTGGCCAGGTTGGTACTGGCACTCCAGCCACCAGGAAAAAAACTCCACCACTGACTAGTGTGGTGCTGAGGTGTCACCTGCCACATGGCTGCACTTGGGTTCTCATCCCTGAGGTGGTTTGCTGTGTGAGTGGGTAGCAACATGCTGTCAGCATATGCTCCTCTGTATCTCTCTCTCACCTGGTGCACTGTTGCACTTGAAAGGGGGTCAAATGTAATAAATTTTCATTTGACTGAAAACAACAAATTTATTTTTGTATAGCGCATTATCAAAACTCCTGAGAAGGAAGAAACCTTGGGAGAGACCAGACTGAAAGGGGAAGTTCATCCTCTGGGGGCCGGCAGGAAGAGTCAAATTGGAGAGATGGCTAAGTGCCATTCATACTGTCCAAACAATAAAATTTGAGACATAAACGGGGAGCAGGGGGGAGATGACAAGCCGGTGCCAACGCTCCCTTCAGTCGCCAGGCAACCAGAAGGCAGGCAGTGGGTCATACATGGAAGATGACACAGGCAGAACGGCGAGCTGGATGCACGGATGTCATTGGTAGTGGCGACGTCACATGCTGCAAGGTATGCTGGACATCTTGATAGTCACTGACACTAGTGCTGCCCCCATGCTGCTGTCAGTGGCTCAGTGCTGCATTCATGCTGGTGTCAGTAGCCCAGTGCTGCAATCATGCTGGTGTCAGTGACTCTGTGCTGGCCAATGCTGCATTCATGCTGCTGTCAGTAGCTCAGTGTTGCATTTATAATGTCAGCGGCTCAGTGTAGCCAGTGCTGTGTGTAGCTGCTGTCAGCGGCTCAGTGCAACCCAGTGCTGCGTTCATGCTGGTATCAGTGGCTCAAAGCAGCTCAGTCCTGCTCCCATGCTGCTGTCAGTGCCTCAGTGCAGTTCAGTCCTGCTCTCATGTGTCCCATGTTTGTAGTACTCCCATGGGAGTAGTGTGGAACCAACTTCCAGGTCACTGCTCATGCGGCTGACCGGTTGGCTTGTAGAGCGGCTGTTTCATTTATTTTTTTTATTTTCTCAAATAAAGTTTTTTTTTTATTGTTTGATTTGAGTGCTGTGTGTAGCTGCTGTCAGTGGCTCAGTGCAGCTCAGTGCTGCCTCCATGCTAGTGTCAATGGATCAGGTATGGGGGCTTCTCAGTCCTACTCTGGTGATTTTGTGTTCCCCAGGTTCTGCTGAAATCCTAGGGAGGGGAGCCGTACTACACAAATGACAGGATGTCCTAAATTAAAGAGCTGTGAATTTAAATGGCATCAGTGTTTTTCTCTGACCCAGCAAGACATGCCAAACAGAATGCAAAAAGAAACACAGAGGGTGACCCCACCTCGTAAGAGCACATCCTGACTTGCCTGCTGCTTTTCCCATTGACTATGGACATGTTTGGGGGGGGGGATCAGGGGAAACACCTTGTGCCCCGGACAGCGGGGGAGAGTCAGAGCCAGCGGGGAGGGGGGCATGGAGCCCCAGCAGGGGGCATACCTGAGCAAAGTGCTGGGGGCAACCCTGTAGAAGATGGGAGTGGCGGCACAGTGTCAGTGCAAAAAGAAGATGATCACGAGGTCACCCATCCATCCAGCCATCCATCATCCATTCATCCGTGACCAGGTGTATAAGAAGCTGCCACCCCGTTGAAGAAGCTGCCCCTCAGGACAGACGGCTTATTGCCCCTTGAGGCACAGGTGACCTCTCCCTTCATGATTGATTTTGGCAGATTTCACGGAGCTGTCTTTTGGATGTCATTAGAGGTGTGAATGGGAGGGGCGGGGCAGGGGACAAACGGGCCCAAAGGATCAGGCAAGCCAGCCAGACCCCTTGAGATCCCTGTCACTGAGATCACAATGAGGGAATGTGGGGTATCGGCCACACCCAGCAGTGGAGGCATGAGGCATGGGGGTGGGGCAGCTACTGCCCGTCGGGTCTGGGTGGGAGCTCAGCACCCCAACCCCCCCCACCTCCACGTTGAAATTCCTGTGTAAACGAGCGTTTCTGTATAACAATGCCCCAAGATGAGACCTGGATGACGGAGCATTTCCTCATGGGTGGGTCTCCACCGCCACCTGTCTTTGGTTAGCAAGAGACTCACGCCCCAGCGATGGAGGGGGTTCTTCCAGGCCAAAGAGGAGGGGGTCCTCACAGACTGGGGGGGGGGGGTGCTTCCAGATCCTTCTGGTGAACTTTTGGCTGTCTGAGGTGATCATGGGGTGTTTAAGGTGAAGCACCCTCCCCTCTAAGGAAATGGCCCCTGTGTGCCTCTCCTTACCCACAAGCCCAGCCTGTAACAGTGGCATTTCTTGATGTCTCCTTTACTGTGTCCATTGCCTCCTGCCCTCTGCTTGCTGGGATGGGTACCAGGCTCACTCTAGATGGATGGATGGATGATGAATGAATAGATGGATAAATGATGGATGATATATTCCACATTCATCTTGACATCGTGATTGGGCAGGAAGGTGTCAACTGACATCACAGAGGCAGACACAATATCATCCACACTTAAGGTGCCGTCCCCTGGCGCCTCTGGGGCCAAGAAGCCAAGCAAAACAAAGAGCACTGGAGGGGAAGTGAGAGAACAATGGGCTGGTGCCAGCGGACCCTGCCGCACTGCCGTGGCACCCGGACCTCATGCTGAGCAGGTTCTATTATCAGGGCTCGGCATCTTGGAGGAAACATCACAAACCAGTATGCATTTTCTACAGCTTTTGTACTGGTGTGAACCCCATCCTGGCATATTTTTGGATTGAAAACACAAAACAGCATCTCAAGTTCCATCTTCAGGCTGCACGTACGACGCTGGTATGGTAACCGTGAGCCACACATTTTCAGGCTTCTCGTGCAGGTAGGAGTCAACCCACCCCCAGTCACAAATCTGAGCAGGGCTTGGGGGATTGTGATTCTCTTATTCGGAGATATCAGGGAACCCTGTCTTCAGAAAATTTATGCTAAACTTAAAAAGAATTGCTATGAGAGGGAGTGAGGAAGCAGATGCAGGTCGCAGGGGAGGGGGGAAGGGGATGGGGGGGGGGGTGCACTGAGACCCAGAGCCCTCATGCGCACTTTAGCTTTTAATGTGAGTTTTAATGCTCATTTTTGCTATGGCAGACTCACACCACATCTAACCTGAGCTCTGTTATATGTATTTATAGCTCAGAGCATGTAAGTTGCTGTCTAGCCCCCCCAGTGTTACCATCAGCACAGTCACTGTGCTACCCACTGCTTTGCAGCTCCTGGCTACTGATCACTGGCCACCGACTACTGGATACCGGACACAACCACCAGCTACCGACTACCGGCCACTGGCTTCTGGCCACTGGCCACTGGCTACCAGCCATCGACTACTGGCTACCGGCCACCGGATTCCTGCCACCAGCTACCAGCCACCAGCCACCGGCCACTGGCTACTGCTGGCCTAAGAGACAGGAGCCGAGAGAAGGAGGACATGGACAGTGTCGTCTCCTGGCTAGTGGGGGAGCAATCAGGATGCTGCGCTCGGGTGAGTGGCTCTCTGACCCCCCACACCCACCCAACCCTGGAGCTCCAGCCGAGATCTGCTGAACCCACAAATCCGGCAGCGAAGCGTTTGGTGCCTGACAGCTTTATTATTCACACAGCCCGCGGTCAGAGGTCTTACCCTTCATCAATGATCTGGCGAATAAGGGCGCCGCAGAGGCCGGCCCAGGGTTGGGGCGGCACTCTCTCTGGCCCTTCTCTCTGGCCCTACTCAGGCATGTCCGCATCACTTGATCTTAGAAAAGCTGCAGGATTATTGTTCCCGGTAAGCATGCCCAGGTTCACATATCACATTGCTCTATGGGGGTGGGGGGGTTTCATGCAGGTCCTCAGCCCTCAGTAACCAGCATAAATTTGCGAGAAAAGGGCAAAGTAATGTGTTTGTGTCCCACCTCCAGCACTGTGTGTTCCTAACTGGAATACTGTAAGGCAGCAGTTACTCTCCCTGCCGACAGGATGTCCCACACGCCCCTGCATGCAGGACTTGGGCGCCAACCCCCCCATCCCCCCCCAGACATGCTCGACGGCACACAGCCCCTGGGGGACTGAGGCAGTTCTCCGCACAGCCTTCTGCTGGGAATGTCTGTTTACAGAGAGTGAAACCTGTGCTCATGTGTGGTCCATCCATAATCCATCCACAGAGGCACGAAGGCAAGGACCCAAGACCTAATGCAGTGCCCTTCAGGACAGAAGAAATACAGGATGAGGGACGAAGTGTCTTAGATGGTAGGCTGAAGACAGGCAGCTGCTGGCCCATTGTCTGTGGTGATCGAAGGGGTACAGACAGCCCTTAAGCAAGCGTCATTTATTCAGGCTGCAAACTGATATATCCTGTGTGAAGGTGCCCCAGAGGCAGCCAGTTCCCCATCTGTCTCTGATCAAGCCTGACGTATTTTTTCATTTGTCTATTTATTTATTTAACAGATTTCTGTGACAGGAAGCAAAAGGCTTCCCTCTGGGGGGGCAGACCCCAGCTATCTGTATGTGAGGGGTGTCTGGAAGAACAGTAGGTGTCTTAAATATGAAATGTAACAGCTCGACTAGCTCAGAAAGCTTTAACCTGCACAAATTGATTTAACCAGCTTAATAAGCTCAGAGAATAACGACTGTTATGAGCGCATGGACCAATCATGACAGCTTTAACCATACTAATCAGCTTCACCAGCTCCAAAGACTTTTACCTTATCTTAACCAGCTGGGGACAGAGTGGAAAAGTGAGACAGGGGCATCCGGGGGGACGAGCTGGGAACTTTGTGGGACAGCAAGGCTGGGGGCATAGTTGTGTATTAGGTGTGTGATTTGGGAGCAGATGGAAATTAACCAGATAAGTTGGACATATTTCTGTATATTTAACATTAACAGGCAGACATCAAAGTAATTAGTGTCACAGGAAAATGTGTCAGTGGAGAAGGATACAATGTGTAATGCATAACTGAATGTACCGCTTCCTATAGTCAGCAGTGGAAAGAGCAGCCCCGTCTGATTTTCATACTTAAAAGTACAGACACCACACCCGAATGTTACTCAGGTAAAATGAAAATCATCCAGTAAAATTTTATTCAAATAAAAATAAAAATACCTGGTTTCAAAAGTACATAAAGTGCTAAAAACTAAAAAGTACTATACAGTGGTACCTCAGAACTCGAACTTAATCCGTTCAGAACTTGAATCCTAAAAAGTTCAAATTGTGATTGAATTTTCCCCATAAGAAATAATGGAAAACCAATCGATTCCCGGTCCCATAAAGTTACACCGAAATATGTTTTTTTAGCATTTAAACACAAAATGAACTGGATAAAACAAGAGCACGTGTGGCGTGACTCATTTCCCCGCGTATAAATGATCTTTCGGGTCGGCGTTCACGGTTTGACTTCTGAGATTCAGATCCAGTTCAAGTTTTTTTTTCCAAACTGGATAGTTCGAAATTTGAGTTATAATGACTTTCAGAACTGAAGTACCACTGTACATTTAAATCTATTGATCTTACAAGAAGCAACCTATCCTTTAAAATTAATTCAAGACAGGGTTACAGTGCAGCACAGGATGGAAAACTGAGTTGCATGTCTTGTTTTATTCAGAAAAGGCGCCAAGTTTGCTGTAGCAGATTAGCTGATTTTTTTCTGTGGAAAATGAAAAATTGATCTATAGGCCAGACTTATATAACGAAGTATAAATATTTCCTGGGCTGGTACTTTTAGACCTCTTATATAAGTGGTTAATGAACCGTCTAAAACCTTCCTCTACTACGGAAAACAACTAATCGTCTAATGGAGTCATCACCTTTATTTCAGGGGTTGTGTTGTTAGTTCTAGTGCAACTAACTTTGAATACTGAAAAAGTTTACATATCCGACGGAAATTTTGGTATGTTAACCGTTATATCGTGCATCTCTAAATATTGTTTGTTCCATCTTCATAAAGACTTCATATGTAGTGAATAATAATAATAATAATAATAATAATAATAATAATAATAATAATAATACATTGCTCAAGAATAGTGAGAGAGAAATAGCAAACTCAAAAAAATCTCAATTCAATTTTATCCAGAACAGTGAGTCCATACTCGGTGCGTAGCATGCAATAGTACAGAACGTATCCGAGTAAAAGTCGTTATTTGACCCCAAAGTGTAGCTAAGCGATAATAAAAGTTGCCACAACTTAAAATACTCTAGGACAAATACGGAAAAGGCCACTTAAGTACAGTAACAAAGTACTTCTACTTCGTTTATTTACACCTCTGTCTGTACTGAAGCGAGAATCATTAGCCAATAAGCCAGACAACCGCTAGTTCCACAGTGGCGCCCTCTGTCGTGCTATGGAAGCACTGCATTGCATTGCGTCTCAACTTCTTCGCTTTTGGCTGGTGTTACTGGCGATAAATGGAAATCAACGAGACAACGAGAATTTAAATTGTTAGGCAATGTAGGTCTTTGGAGATATGAATGGGCTTCCTGTTTATCCTTCAAACAGAAATACGTTCAACAGGACTTTCAAATTTGTTTCTTTGTTCGTATACGTTTGGCAATCTAGTATTTTAATCTGTCTGTGACGTGTCAATTTGCTTTAAAATTTAATTTATATTAATCTAACACAAGTGAAATCAGCTGTTAAAAACATTTTACGTCTGCTCCAAAATAGCAGGGAGTCTCAAACTTGCCATGAAACGTTGCTAAAACAATTCGGCAAATGTCAGCCCTTATTTTAATTTTTGTCATTATTTTTCACTTATTTAGCTTTATTTTTTTATTAATTAAATTATCTTGATCTAGACATGAAAATAACAAAAAAGACCAGTCATTAAACATGAGTAATTCTAAGAATGCGCCGACAAAATATGCTTTCGAGTTCCCCAGTTTGTTTCACAGACTTTTGCTATAAAAGCAGCGGCGTCAGAAGCATTTTGAAAGTGGGGGGGACACACTGGCATAAAGCTAATATTTTATGTTAAATGTGGGGGGTCCAAAGGAATAATTATGAAATGTTTGTAAATTTATTAAGTTCTTGTGATACCACAGCATTATCGTGCGAGATGCTGCGGTGATGTACATTATTTAATAAACCCCAGTTGCTTTGATTTAATTGATTGACGCAGTTTTCTATTCATTGTGGTTTCCATACATTTTACCTAAAAGCCTATTTGTCAGATGACATTTAAATAATGTCACATACCAAATCGGTGTATATAAAAATGTAAAATCTCCAAACTGCGGCAGTTAACACTTAGGGGCTGCCATTATAATATAGCATTGCCCTGCTATTCAAACGGCAACTGTAGTCTTGCGCTTGCCCAGGCTTGTTTTTATTATAAAACTGGGAAAAATACGAGCTAAAGGCAACTTAGCGTTTAAAGTACGATTTAAGCAAGCCTCCGTGTGCATAGATTGTTTGTGTCCACATGCCCGTCGTTTCCTCAGCACAAATCAATTAGCGGCTGGAAAAACAGGAATGCCGAGGTAGGATAACAGCGCATCGCAGCGGGACTGTCCGGGTCTGGCTTCGAGTTAGGGCATGGGTGGGCGAGGAGCACGCTAACGGTCTCAGGAGTGCTATCTGTTTTTGTGGACTCAGAACGTGTTATTTTAATATTAATATTATGTTCATGTAAAGCATCCTGTTATATATCATGCAATTGTGAAGTTATACTTGATTCTATAAAGTATTTAAAGAAGAACTAGGCTCGAGTCTTGTAACCTTTCCTGCACTTTGAAGCCTGACTGGCGTGATTTGAGGAGCCGGTAATTCTCTTTAGAAGATGCGGGACTCCAGCCGCGCGGGCCAGCGATCGACGGGGCCAAGTAAGCGGAGACGGGGCGGGGGTGAGAGGG